>OW386558.1:27695548-28105962 GCA_936435175.1 Glyphotaelius pellucidus | reverse complement strand
GACGTTTTTGGCGCTAAATGCCAGATTTCAGCATTTTGGTATTTAAAGCGCATAATGGCACTTTTGTACCATTTTGACGTTTTTGGCGCTAATTGTCAAAGATGGGCGTTTTGAAACTTTTGGTGCTTAAAGGAATTAAATTACCATTTTGACGTTTTTGGCGCTGAATGGCAGATTTCGGCGTTTTGTATTTTATATCGCATAATGGCACATTTAACCATTTTGACGTTTTTGGCACTAAATGTCAAAGATAGGCGTTTTGAAATAATTGGTGCTTAATAGCATTAAATTGCCATTTTGACGGTTTTGGCGCTAAATGGTAGACTTCAGCGTTTTGTGTTTTATAGCGCATAATGGCACATTTAAACCATTTTGACGTCTTTGGCGCTAAATGGCAGATTTAATTATTTTGTGTCTTATAGTGCTTAATGGCAGATTTGAACCTTTTTGACGTTTTTGTCACTTAAGGTTAACGATAGGCGTTTTGAAATTTTAGGGCCTAATGGCATTAAATTAACATTTTTCGTTTTTGGCGCTAAATGCCAGATTTCAGCGTTTTGTGTTTTAAAGCGCATAAACACTTTTAAACCATTTTGACGTTTTTGGCGCTAATTGTCAAAGATGGGCGTTTTGAAACTTTTGGTGCTTAAAGGAATTAAATTACCATTTTGACGTTTTTGGCGCTGAATGGCAGATTTCGGCGTTTTGTATTTTATATCGCATAATGGCACATTTAACCATTTTGACGTTTTTGGCACTAAATGTCAAAGATAGGCGTTTTGAAATAATTGGTGCTTAATTGCATTAAATTGCCATTTTGACGGTTTTGACGCTAAATGGTAGACTTCAGCGTTTTGTGTTTAATAGCGTATAATGGCACATTTTAACCATTTAGACGTCTTTGGCGCTAAATGGCAGATTTAATTATTTTGCGTCTTATAGTGCTTAATGGCTGATTTGAACCATTTTGACGTTTTTGTCGCTTAATGTCAAAGATAAGCCTTTTGAAATTTTAGGGCCTAATGGCATAAAATTACCATTTTGTCGTTTTGGGCGCTAAGTGCCAGATTTCAGCGTTTTGTGTTTTATAGCGCATAATGGCACTTTTAAACCATGTTGACGTTTCTGGCCCTAATTGTCAAAGATGGGCGTTTTGAAACTTTTAGTGCTTAAAAGCTTTAAATTACCATTATGACGTTTTTGGCGCTGAATGGCAGATTTCGGCGTTTTGTATTTTATAGCGCATAATGGCACTTTTAACCATTTTGACGTTTTTGGCACTAAATGTCAAAGATAGGCGTTTTGAAATAATTGGTGCTTAATTGCATTAAATTGCCATTTTGACGGTTTTGACGCTAAATGGTAGACTTCAGCGTTTTGTGTTTTATAGCGCATAATGGCACATTTAAACCATTTAGACGTCTTTGGCGCTAAATGGCAGATTTAATTATTTTGTGTCTTATAGTGCTTAATGGCAGATTTGAACCTTTTTGACGTTTTTGTCGCTTAATGTCAACGATATGCGTTTTGAAATTTTAGGGCCTAATGGCATTAAATTACCATTTTGTCGTTTTTGGCGCTAAATGCCAGATTTCTGCGTTTTGTGTTTTAAAGCGCATAAACACTTTTAAACCATTTTGACGTTTTTGGCGCTAATTGTCAAAGATTGGCGTTTTGAAACTTTTGGTGCTTAAAAGCTTTAAATTACCATTTTGACGTTTTTGGCGCTGAATGGCAGATTTCGGCGTTTTGTATTTAATAGCGCATAATGGCACTTTTAACCATTTTGACGTTTTTGGCGCTAAATGCCAGATTTCAGCATTTTGGTATTTAAAGCGCATACTGGCACTTTTGTACCATTTTGTCGTTTTTACCGCTAAATGCCAGATTTCAGCGTTTTGTTCTTTATAGCGCATAATGGCACATTTTAACCATTTAGACGTCTTTGGCGCTAAATGGCAGATTTTATTATTTTGTGCCTTATAGTGCTTAATGGCAGATTTGAACTTTTTTGACGTTTTTGTCGCTTAATGTCAACGATAGGCGTTTTGAAATTTTAGGGCCTAGTGGCATTAAATTACCATTTTGTCGTTTTTGGCGCTAAATGCCAGATTTCAGCGTTTTGTGTTTTAAAGCGCATAAACTCTCATAAACCTCCGTGGTCCCGAGGCAAGACTCTCGACTCACAATCCGAAGGTCGCGGGTTCGAACCCGGCGTGCGCAAATAAATTTTATTTGATTAATTTGTGTTATTTCAAAATTTATTCATTTAAAAATAATATATAGTATATTTGCGGCACGTTCCAGAGTGGAAGATACTATCAGTATCGCCCTGGTGTGAGACCACCATTCAGAATTTAAACGTTGCTTGAAATGGCTTTAGCCGTGTTTAGTGACCAGATCTGAATAGCCAGGTACTTCCCCACCTTCCTCTTCCCTATCTCCTTCCCCTCCCCACTACCTTCAGCCTCACAACATACCCCAATTGGGGATGCCATAGTCTCACTGGCTCCAGACGGGAGCAGTTGGGACTCTTGTGCGGTATTAACTGTAAAAAAAAAAAAAAACACTTTTAAACCATTTTGACGTTTTTGGCGCTAATTGTCAAAGATGGGCGTTTTGAAACTTTTGGTGCTTAAAGGAATTAAATTACCATTTTGACGTTTTTGGCGCTGAATGGCAGATTTCGGCGTTTTGTATTTTATATCGCATAATGGCACATTTAACCATTTTGACGTTTTTGGCACTAAATGTCAAAGATAGGCGTTTTGAAATAATTGGTGCTTAATTGCATTAAATTGCCATTTTGACGGTTTTGACGCTAAATGGTAGACTTCAGCGTTTTGTGTTTTATAGCGTATAATGGCACATTTTAACCATTTAGACGTCTTTGGCGCTAAATGGCAGATTTAATTATTTTGCGTCTTATAGTGCTTAATGGCTGATTTGAACCATTTTGACGTTTTTGTCGCTTAATGTCAAAGATAGGCGTTTTGAAATTTTAGGGCCTAATGGCATTAAATTACCATTTTGTCGTTTTGGGCGCTAAGTGCCAGATTTCAGCGTTTTGTGTTTTATAGCGCATAATGGCACTTTTAAACCATTTTGACGTTTTTGGCCCTAATTGTCAAAGATGGGCGTTTTGAAACTTTTAGTGCTTAAAAGCTTTAAATTACCATTATGACGTTTTTGGCTCTGAATGGCAGATTTCGGCGTTTTGTATTTAATAGCGCATAATGGCACTTTTAACCATTTTGACGTTTTTGGCGCTAAATGCCAGATTTCAGCATTTTGGTATTTAAAGCGCATACTGGCACTTTGTACCATTTTGACGTTTTTGGCGCTTAATGTCAACGATAGGCGTTTTGAAATTTTAGGGCCTAATGGCATTAAATTACCATTTTGTCGTTTTTGCCGCTTAATGCCAGATTTCAGCGTTTTGTGCTTTATAGCGCATAATGGCACATTTTAACCATTTAGACATCTTTGGCGCTAAATGGCAGATTTTATTATTTTGTGTCTTATAGTGCTTAATGGCAGATTTGAACCTCTTTGACGTTTTTGTCGCTTAATGTCAACGATAGGCGTTTTGAAATTTTAGGGCCTAGTGGCATTAAATTACCATTTTGTCGTTTTTGGCGCTAAATGCCAGATTTCAGCGTTTTGTGTTTTAAAGCGCATAAACACTTTTAAACCATTTTGACGTTTTTGGCGGTAATTGTCAAAGATGGGCGTTTTGAAACTTTTGGTGCTTAAAGGAATTAAATTACCATTTTGACGTTTTTGGCGCTGAATGGCAGATTTCGGCGTTTTGTATTTTATATCGCATAATGGCACATTTAACCATTTTGACGTTTTTGGCACTAAATGTCAAAGATAGGCGTTTTGAAATTATTGGTGCTTAATTGCATTAAATTGCCATTTTGACGGTTTTGACGCTAAATGGTAGACTTCAGCGTTTTGTGTTTTATAGCGTATAATGGCACATTTTAACCATTTAGACGTCTTTGGCGCTAAATGGCAGATTTAATTATTTTGCGTCTTATAGTGCTTAATGGCTGATTTGAACCATTTTGACGTTTTTGTCGCTTAATGTCAAAGATAGGCGTTTTGAAATTTTAGGGCCTAATGGCATTAAATTACCATTTTGTCGTTTTGGGCGCTAAGTGCCAGATTTCAGCGTTTTGTGTTTTATAGCGCATAATGGCACTTTTAAACCATTTTGACGTTTTTGGCCCTAATTGTCAAAGATGGGCGTTTTGGAACTTTTAGTGCTTAAAAGCTTTAAATTACCATTATGACGTTTTTGGCGCTGAATGGCAGATTTCGGCGTTTTGTATTTTATAGCGCATAATGGCACTTTTAACCATTTTGACGTTTTTGACGCTTGTAATATTCTCGCTTTTCCCCTCTTTCATGCTTGATAGCTAAAGAGTTGGAGCTTTCCTAAACCCTTCTTCTGACTGTGATCAAATTATTTACTCTTTTAAGGCTTTCTATATGCGGAGTATGGGGATGGAAAATTCCTCCCCTAATCCACATAAGCCTTCAAGAAATTTTCTCCTGACCCCTCCTATAACTATAGGATGCTCCTTTTTAATCCCCCAGTACTTTACATTTGAATAAAATGTGTACTTGACTTTGTATACGTCTTTTATGACATGAACATAAAATTACACGTATAAATTTTTATAAGTAGACTTCATCATACGTTGTGATTGATTTTTGTTTCATGATATAGAAATCTAATTATTTTATTGTTTGTGGTAACCTTGGTTCTAGTGAAGCGTTGAATCGAGAGAGACTGAATTGATTATTTAATTACGAGACTAATTTATTTTTATTTTCCTTTTCCAAACGCGATTGAATGACCTAAACCCCAATATGGAGTCCCTACCCATTTTGTATGGCCTACATATTACCTGTTAGTACCCCAAATTACAAACAATTTCAACACATTTATACAAGACAATGAATCAGTTAGTGATGGTTAATACAATGTTTACTCCGATCATTTAATCCACATCCTTCGGCTCCAAGTTTATAAGCTGTAAGGTTATAAAATACAATCATGATTTAGTTGGTTAGTACCCCAGTTATTGTACAGTGGACGAATCAGGAACAAACCCTTTTCTGGCATAATCTGGCTCCGTATCCTCCAACAAGTACACCAGGTGAGCCCAGTTCAACAAGAATATCCCACATGTCACAGATGCTATCACTGAATGATACCTAAGTTATCGCGTTTCAGTGACTCCTCACCCTCGTGCGGTACTTTCAAGTCTCCCCAAGAGCCCGATGACCCCCAGATTCCGACTCCTCCTTGGATTTAATTTTTACTGAAGGCGAACCGGTTTCGTCCTCGGTACAATCATATACTCACGGTGTTTTGTGATAACGAGGTTTCCTAGGCCTTTTATCACGTCCAGAAAAAGGTGCAACACGACCTCCCAGGCCTTAGGCGTTTAGCTTTAAAACGAATTTGCACTATTCAATGGACAATACATAGAAAGATATATATGTAAACATACTTTGGGTGAGGTTTATAATCCACAATGCGACATTATGTACACCGCATTGGGGACCTGAATTTCGTGAAGGAAGTTGTGAGTTTCCAGCCAATGATCAGATTTATACTTAATAATATTGGAATATAACAATAAATAACCAATAAATTAAGATCTTATACTGGTAGTTTGATTTTGGAGAGCTACCGAACTCCAGGATTGATTTGTTTTGTTTTAATGATTTTATTTTAGAGTTCATTAACTCTGTTTCATTTTTCTTTTGAGACCCTTATCATGAAAGGTTAACTCCCATGTTTGACTCGACTTGCAATTACCCCAAAGACTTTAAAATTTTCTTCGACAAAGTTGCTTTCCCGTGATTTTTCAACCGTCTAATAGTAAAGTATAGAATATGCTTGAAAACTAACAACATGATTGTTTTTTTTTTTTCATATAAGGTTTTGAATGTAATTTAATTGGGTACATAAAAGAATTGATCAATCATTCAATTGATTGACTTCATTAATCGACCGACCCTACATTTGGTCGTCCCTGACACTTGTCACATCCATTATCTAATATAATGAATAACCGCCCTTCTTTAAATAATCTAAAACACATACAATGTTAAAATATCATTGGTAAAACGTCACCACCTATGACACCACTAACCCACTAAGCAACGGGTACTTCCCAGTTATGTAACACGACCTTGTATTTATAGTTGACCCAGTGACATAGTTAATTGTTTGTTTATATAACACTTCGACCTACTCACCTGGTGAATGAACATCGGTATGCACTTTTATTTCAACAAGTATGTACTCTCAGTTAAGTGAACACGACCTTGTATTTATAGCTGACCCAGTGACACAGTTAATTGTTTGTTTTTATCCCCATTCAACATATGATTGCTATAGTTAGGTATTTTATATACCTTCTAAAAATACCTAAGTTACTTGATTTTGGTTCAACTTACGAACATTATAGAAAAGTAGTTTAATTATCTGTTCGGTGGTTCCCGAGCGACCTGATTTCAGTTATTTATTCCCCCAAACACGCTAAAATATACACGAGCACGACTTTCCATTCGCGATCTAAGTTGAAAGTAAACTACATCTTGATTATACCATTCCCTCCTGTAAAATTAAGTGTAATAATATTAGATATACATAGATATTAGTTCATAAATACGGTCACATATACACACAAACAAGTAGTCTGTTTTATCCAGAGACGAGCTCTGAAAATCGAGTTGGCACCACCCTGCTCACCGTCTCTCGCTGATCATGCTCCTGGAAAATCTTAAAAGAAAACTGACTCACATTTTTTTTTCGACTTGCTATTCAAAGCTCCACAGGGTATAACACTGCTCTTTGAAAAATCGGAATCCAACCTGAAACTTTCATTATTAAAACAACAATCTCACATTATTTCGGACGATACAAGGTTTTACCTATCTCAAAACGTGATTAATTTGGTCATTCAATCTTTACATTTATTTATTACTATTAAATTATTTAACTGAATTTATTATATCCGACGATGTTATTATTTTAAGCTATATTAAACGTGATTAATTTGATCGTCCAATTTTTATTATTTATTATTACTTTAAACACTTCAAAGTTTTTAATAACTTATATAAACACTTCACGCCACAATTTATTTTATGTTATTATTTCTGACGACGTTATTATTTTTTAAACTTTATCAAACGTGATTAACTTGATCATTCGATTTTTATTTTTTTATTATTACTTAAAACATTTCAAAATTTTTAATAACTTTTATAAACCCCTCTGATGTATAATATTTATAACCCGATAAAGTATAGTTGATTACGTTATCTAAGGTGCCGCATATTAACTTAGTAATATATAAATTATTCCAATAACGGTTAACTTGATAAATTGAATTTAACGATGTTGTTATTTAGCACTGGATTTAACACGGATAAGTTACTACAATAAACCACCATTGTTTAAACCGGATTGATAAAGAAAGTAAATTTTTATTTTAAATTTTTACGCTAAGTTTTAGATCTAAATTTATTTATTCACTGAATTTAAATTTAAATTTTTATAGAATTTCACTGCTTTAAGATAGAGATATTTCAAAGTAAATGAAGCACTTCTTTGAAAATTTTCTAAGTCCTGAAGACACTGAAGTTATGAGTAAGTATCTTTTCAGATATTTTCTAAGTCCTGGAAAATTAACTGATAAAATCAAAAATACTAACAAAGACAATTCTCGCGACACACTAGGACACTTCAGGATCCTTACCGCACTCGAAAACCGACTGACTAAACAGCTCCTGCAAGGCTTTAAATAGGTCCCTCAGCTCCAAAAGAGCTTAATCGTAATTTCAATGATCTGAGATAATAAGCTATATCAACTCGAGAATCGGAACATTCAATTCACTACAATGCTAAATCAATAATTAGCCACTACCCATCCGACGCACTCTTTCTAAGATAGTTACCAGATCCGAACTTAGAGATTGTACTATAGTTCGCCCACTTCTTCCCTTTGTTTCAGAATACAAAATTATTATTCATATGAGACAGTTTTTTTTTTCCGTTTTCCTTCAATTTGGAAAGTGTCCGTCCGTGACGTACTGAATCTAGATCTCGAATTTGAACAGGCGTTTGCAAAACGCAGATACCGCTACTTTTCCGACTTGATTATGGGATTTCTACAATTATCTCTTTCTCTGGGCACCTACGTTCTCCTTGAATGTATATCCATTACATTTCTAGACCGTATTTACGCGTTTTTTTTTGTCGTTTACACCCACTTCTTTTACTTTTCCACCCAATCTTCACAATTTTCTGTTCCCCAAAGTTTTCTTATTACTATCTTTGTCTGCTCTCCCCTTCCCAGAGTATTCCTCTTTCCTTTATAACTTTATGATTAGTCAAAGCCTGATCCGAGATGGTATCTTCCTCGCAACGCTCTGATGACACCCCTGATTGCGCAATTTCGCATTTAACACTCGCAATTTTGTTTTCTCTACACATGTTTTCCCACCAAGCCTTTCAACATAAAATCTATCTTACCAGCTACTCGAATTTTATATATAATCTCCGTTTTTCTTTTGCTCACTACCAAAGTCCGACCCTGGAATATCCGTCAATTTTATTGCATCCTCGGGGCCCCGCCTAAAATGCATCTCATTCTTGCAGGAAAAGTCATCAATTTCGTCTAATCGTTATTTACATTTCGAAAATTAAATAAGTCCAAGCAATTAATCATGTTTTATATCTCGGTCGTTAGTTTTAATTGTTTTTTCTTAAAGTAAATAATCCATAAGCCACATGTATTTCTTGATCACCCTTTAAAGCAATAAAATCTCTTAATTGCCTAAAAACCATGTCAGAAAAATTGTTATTATAACAGAATAAAGTGCAAGAGCTCGACAACCATTTATCTAAGCTCATTTCAACGTGATCGTTCCTCTGTCCCACTGTATTTTCCTAGTCTAATGTTGCGCAAAATACCCTTTTTTTTCTCTCGCTAATAAGTTGCTACGTGACATATGATCCCTTGGCCCCAGACGTGGCTGTTAATCCCCTTTTTTTTGTCTCTAAATGTTTCCGAGATGCTAGAT
Organism: Glyphotaelius pellucidus; assembly: GCA_936435175.1. Taxonomy (NCBI): domain Eukaryota; kingdom Metazoa; phylum Arthropoda; class Insecta; order Trichoptera; family Limnephilidae; genus Glyphotaelius; species Glyphotaelius pellucidus. Next base: position 28,096,842 of record OW386558.1, on the reverse strand, counting down.
CCTAGACCCTCCTCTCCGAGCAACGATATATTAATTTTAATAGAATTTTATTTTGAAATTCGCCCCTTTTTCTTTTTCTTCTTTTCACTTTAATAATTATGGTCAACTTGCACCCACGCCCCTTCTCGTTCAATTTGTTCATTTCCTTCAGATCAGCGACTGTTAGTCACCACGCACAATATGCTTTGTCTGAAGTTCCTACGGTATAAAGTCATTTTGTTACTAAACGCCCCCTTTCTGGGCTTTTACAAATAGTGCATGGTTATTATTTCGTATTTATTGCACATAACCGAACTGCCTTAATAAAATAATCTATATTTATTCAAAGATAAATTGAAGATATCCACCGACTTGGTATAATCGTTTCCCTCCATTAGTATTCTGGGCAATGAGGAATACATATGGTAGTTAGTCCCAAGACTCCTGCACTAATATAAATCCTGACTTCTAGTATTACGAAGTGGAATTCGGAAGCTTATCAATCCAAATAATACCGGACTATCAATTAAATCATTTGTAATTTTATATAAACACTAATTCAGTGAAATTCTTCCGTAATAACTTTTTTTTGTGTTCCCTACCCTCATTTCTAATTATATAATTCTTTCATTTACGTAAGTTTGCATTTTTTCATATTTAAAGTTAACATTTCCACTCGTTTTCTATGGTTGTCAACTCCGTAATGCACTGAATGTTTACATCCAAATTCGAGTCAATGGCCGCAATGCACCGGTTGTTTATCTAAAGTTCATTGCTCTCCATACTTCGTAAGAACATTAGGATCTTTAATAATACGTTTTATTGCCCAGTCCAAAGTCCGAAATTCCTTTGTTCCGGTCCTCGAGTCTGTCATTGGCGTTACCATCTCCCTGATGGGCGTAACCCTATGCCCTATCTCTATCGTCTAATAACTCTTCTTTTGTTTTAAGCAGTCTACATTGCAAGCTTCAAATTTAAACGACAGGTGTCAATATCATACTGATTCCCACTCGAAACGTCCCAAAGTTTTTCTCTTCGTCTGTTAGGGCGACACCTATGAATATTCAAATATAACGCAATCACGTCTTTGACCCCTTAAAAGAAAACATAGAACCCACGTGACCAACGCAGCACTGATGATTTCTTCATTACATCACACGCTAAATGCCAGATTTCAGCATTTTGGTATTTAAAGCGCATACTGGCACTTTTGTACCATTTTGACGTTTTTGGCGCTTAATGTCAACGATAGGCGTTTTGAAATTTTAGGGCCTAATGGCATTAAATTACCATTTTGTCGTTTTTGGCGCTAAATGCCAGATTTCAGCGTTTTGTGTTGTATAGCGCATAATGGCACTTTTTAACTATTTAGACGTCTTTGGCGCTAAATGGCAGATTTAATTATTTTGCGTCTTATAGTGCTTAATGGCAGATTTGAACCTTTTTGACGTTTTTGTCGCTTAATGTCAAAGATAGGCGTTTTGAAATTTTAGGGCCTAATGGCATTAAATTACCATTTTGTCGTTTTTGGCGCTTAATGCCAGATTTCAGCGTTTTGTGTTTTATAGCGAATAATGGCACTTTTAAACCATTTTGACGTTTTTGGCGCTAATTGTCAAAGATGGGCGTTTTGAAACTTTTGGTGCTTAAAGGAATTAAATTACCATTTTGACATTTTTGGCGCTGAATGGCAGATTTCGGCGTTTTATATTTTAAAGCGCATAATGGCACATTTAACCATTTTGACGTTTTTGGCACTAAATGTCAAAGATAAGCGTTTTGAAATAATTGGTGCTTAATTGCATTAAATTACCATTTTGACGGTTTTGGCGCTAAATGGTAGATTTCAGCGTTTTGTGTTTTATAGCGCATAATGGCACTTTTAAACCATTTTGACGTTTTCGGCGCTAATTGTCAAAGATGTGCGTTTTGAAACTTTTGGTGCATTAAGGAATTAAATTACCATTTTGACGGTTTTGGCGCTGAATGGCAGATTTCGGCGTTTTGTATTTTGTATCGCATAATGGCACATTTAACCATTTTGACGTTTTTGGCACTAAATGTCAAAGATAGGCGTTTTGAAATTATTGGTGCTTAATTGCATTAATTACCATTTTGACGGTTTTGGCGCTAAATGGTAGATTTCAGCGTTTTGTGTTTTATAGCGCATAATGGCACTTTTTAACCATTTTGACGTCTTTGGCGCTAAATGGCAGATTTAATAATTTTGTGTCTTATAGTGCTTAATGGCAGATTTGAACCTTTTTGACGTTTTTGTCGCTTAATGTCAAAGTTAGGCGTTTTGAAATTTTAAGGCCTAATGGCATTAAATTACCATTTGGTCGTTTTTGGCGCTAAATGCCAGATTTCAGCGTTTTGTGTTTTATCGCGCATAATGGCACTTTTAAACCATTTTGACGTTTTTGGCGCTAAATGCCAGATTTCAGCATTTTGGTTTTTAAAGCGTATAATGGCACTTTTAAACCATTTTGACGTTTTTGGCGCTAATTGTCAAAGATGTGCGTTTTGAAACTTTTGGTGCATTAAGGAATTAAATTACCATTTTGACGTTTTTGGCGCTGAATGGCAGATTTCGGCGTTTTGTATTTTATAGCGCATAATAGCACATTTAACCATTTTGACGTTTTTGGCCCTAAATGTCAAAGATAGGCGTTTTGAAACAATTGGTGCTTAATTGCATTAATTACCATTTTGACGGTTTTGGCGCTAAATGGTAGATTTCAGCGTTTTGTGTTTTATAGCGCATAATGGCACATTTTAACCATTTAGACGTCTTTGGCGCTAAATGGCAGATTTAATTATTTTGTGTCTTATAGTGCTTAATGGCAGATTTGAACCTTTTTGACGTTTTTGTCGCTTAATGTCAAAGATAGGCGTTTTGAAATTTTAGGGCCTAATGGCATTAAATTACCATTTTGTCGTTTTTGGCGCTTATTGTCAAAGATGGGCGTTTTGAAACTTTAGGTGCTTAAAGGCATTAAATTACCATTATGACGTTTTTGGCGCTGAATGGCAGATTTTGGCGTTTTGTATTTTATAGCGCATAATGGCACAATTAACCATTTTTGCGTTTTCGGCGCTAAATGACAGATGTCAGCATTTTGGTATTTAAAGCGCATAATGGCACTTTTTAACCATTTAGACGTCTTTGGCGCTAAATGGCAGATTTAATTATTTTGTGTCTTATATTGCTTAATGGCACATTTGAACCTTTTTGACGTTTTTGGCGCTTAATGTCAAAGATAGGCGTTTTGAAATTTTAGGGCCTAATGGCATTAAATAACCATTTTGTCGTTTTTGACGCTAAATGCCAGATTTCGGCGTTTTGTATTTTATAGCGCATAATGGCACTTTTAAACCATTTTGACGTTTTTTGCGCTAATTTTCAAAGATGGGCGTTTTGAAACTTTTGGTGCTTAAAGGAATAAAATTACTATTTTGACGTTTTTGGCGCCGAATGGCAGATTTCAGCGTTTTGTGTTTTATAGCGCATAATGGCACATTTAACCATTTTGACGTTTTTGGCACTTAATGTCAAAGATAGGCGTTTTGAAATAATTGGTGCTTAATTGCATTAAATTACCATTTTGACGGTTTTGGCGCTAAATGCCAGATTTCAGCGTTTTGTGTTTTATAGCACATAATGGCACTTTTAAACCATTTCCACGTTTTTGGCGCTAATTGTCAATGATGGGCCTTTAACTTTTGGTGCTTAAAGGAATTAAATTACCATTTTGACGTTTTTGACGCTGAATGGCAGATTTCGGCGTTTTGTATTTTATAGCGCATAATGGCACATTTAACCATTTTGGCACTAAATGTCAAAGATAGGCGTTTTGAAATAATTGGTGCTTAATTGCATTAAATTTCCATTTTGACGGTTTTGGCGCTTAATGGTAGATTTCAGCGTTGTGTTTTATAGCGCATAATGGTACTTTTTAACCATTTAGACGTCTTTGGCGCTAAATGGCAGATTTAATTATTTTGTGTTTTATAGTGCTTAATGGCAGATTTGAACCTTTTTTGACGTTTTTGTCGCTTAATGCCAAAAATAGGCGTTTTGAAATTTTAGGGCCTAAAGATATTGAATTACCATTTTGTCGTTTTTGGCGCTAAATGCCAGATTTCAGCGTTTTGTGTTTTATAGCGCATAATGGCACTTTTAAACCATTTCGACGTTTTTGGCACTTAATGTCAAAGATAGGCGTTTTGAAATAATTGGTGCTTAATTGCATTAAATTACCATTTTGACGGTTTTGGCGCTAAATGGTAGATTTAAGCGTTTTGTGTTTTATAGCGCATAATGCACTTTTTAAAAAAGTTTTTTTGTTAAAAAGTGCAATTAGGCAAAATAAAACCAAATCGCTGAAATATGACATTTACCGCCAAGCCAAGAAAATGATTAAAAAAAGCCAGTTGGCAATACGAAACCCAAATTGCTAAAATGTGCCATTTAGTGCCACAATCGTCAAAATGGTTAATAAGAGCCATTAGGCGTTTTCAAACTCAAAACGCTGAAATCTGCCACTTTGTGCGAAAATTGTTTAAACCGTTAAAAAGTGCCGTTTGGCCCTCTAAAATTTAAATGGCCTTTCTTCGACATTTAGCGCCGAAAACGACAAAATGGTACTAAAATCTAATTAAGCGCTATTAAAATGAAAACGCTGAACGCAGCTTTTTAGCGCCGAAAAAAAATGGGCAAAAAGTGCCATTAGGCATTTTAAAACTCAAAACGCTTAAATCTGTCATTTTGTGCCCAAATCGTCAAAATGTTTATAAATTGCAATTTGACCTTCGTAAAATCAAATCTCCTATCTAACATTAAGCAACAAAAAGGTCAAAATGGTTATAAAATCCCAAAAGGTGCTATAAAAATCACATTGCCACTCTTTGACATTTAGCGAATATGTAATTTTTCAACGGAAAGCTTATTTTCATAAAAACTTTTTTTGCACGGCGAGGTCGATTAGCACGAAAATCCTTTTTTTTCAAAACCTATTTTAAGGCAATTTTTTTTTTCATAAAAACGATTTTTGAACGGCGGGGTCACTTACCTCGATAATCCTTTTTTTTTGAAAAAAACCGAATTTTACGCGGAATTTCTTACTTTTCAACGGAAAGGTTTTTTTCTGATAAACTTTTTGACTGAGGTCATTTACCACGAAAATCCTTTTATATGCAAAACCGACATTTCCACGGAAAATATCTTTTTCCAACTAAAAGTTTATTTTCACAAAAACAGTTTTTGACGCCGTGGTCATATACCACGAAAATCCTTTTTTTTTGCAAAACCGAATTTTTCACGGAATCTGTTATTTTTCAACGGAAAGGTTTTTTTCATAAGGACGATTTTTGCACTGCGGGGTCATTTACCACAATTTTTGTTTATTATGCATAAACGACATTTACATGGAAACTTATCTTTTTTCAACAGAAAGCTTATTTTCAAAAAGACTTTTTTTGCACGGCGAGGTCGTTTACCACGCAAATCCTTTTATTTTTGCAAAACCGAATTTTACGCGGAATTTCTTATTTTTCAACGGAAAGGTTTTCTTCGTATAAACTTTTGTTTGCATGGTGAGGTCATTTACCACGAAAATCGTTTATATGCAAAACTGATATATCCACGGAAAATATATTTTTCCAAATCAAAGGTTATCTTCACTGAAACAGTTTTTGATGCCGTGGTAATTTTCCACGAAACTCCTTTTTTTGCGAAACCGAATTTTACGCGGAATTTCTTATTTTTCAATGGCATGGTTGTTTTCATAAATACTTTTTTGCACGGTGAGGTCATTTACCACGAAAATCGTTTTATATGCAAAACCGAAATTTCCACGGAAAATATCTTTTTCCAACTACAAGGTTATTTTCACAAAAACTGAATTTGGACGCCATGGTCATTTAACACGAAAATCTTTTTATATTGCAAGACCGAATTTTTCATCTGAATCTGTAATTTTCAACGGAGAGGTTTTTTTCTTGGGGAAAATTTTTGCACGGCGGGGTCATTTACCACGAAAATTTGAAAATTTGTTTTTTATGCATCAACGACATTAACACGGAGACTACCTTTTTTCAACAAAAAACTTATTTTCATAAAAACTTTTTTGGCACGGCGAGGTAGTTTATCACGAAAATCCTTTTTTATTGCAAAACCGAATTAAACGCGGAATCGCTTATTTTTCAACGGAATCATTTGTTTCATAAAAACTTTTTTTGCACGGTGAGGTTATTTACCACGAAAATCGTTTTATATGCAAAACAGCCATTTCCACGGAAAATGTCTTTTTCCAACTAAAAGGTTATTTTCACAAAAACAGTTTTTGACGCCGTGGTCATTACCACGAAAATCTTTTTTTTTTTTTGCATAACCGAATTTTTCACGGAAACTGTTATTTTTCAACGGAAACGTTTTTTCATCAGGACGATTTTTGCACGGCGGGGTCATTTACCACGAAAATTTGAAAATTTGTTTTTTATGCATCAACGACATTAACACGGATACTACCTTTTTATAACAGAAAACTTATTTTCATAAAAACTTTTTTGGCACGGCGAGGTAGTTTACCACGAAAATCATTTTTTTTGCAAAACCGAATTAAACGCGGAATCGCTTATTTTTCAACGGAATTTTTTGTTTCATAAAAAATTTTTTTGCACGGTGAGGTTATTTACCACGAAAATCGTTTTTTTTTGCATAACCGAATTTTTCACGGAAACTGTTATTTTTCAACGGAAACGTTTTTTCATAAGGACGATTTTTGCACGGCGGGGTCATTAACCACGAAAATTTGTTTTTTTATGAATCAACGACATTAACACGGAGACTACCTTTTTTCAACAGAAAACTTATTATCATAAAAACAATTTTGGCAATCCTTTTTTTATTTTGCAAAACCGAATTAAACGCGGATCACTTATTTTTCAACGGAATTATTTGTTCCATAAAAGCTTTTTTTGCACGGTGAGGTCATTTACCACGAAAATCGTTTTATACGCAAAACCGATATTTCCACGGAAAATATCTTTTTCCAAATCAAAGGTTATTTTCACAAAAACCCATTTTTCGAACCCAAAACCGAATTTTTCACGGAAACTGTTATTTTTCAACGGAAGGTTTTTTCATAAGGACGATTTTTGAACTGCGGGGTCATTAACCACGAAAATTTGTTTTTTATGAATCAACGACATTAACACGGAGACTACCCTTTTTCAACAGAAAACTTATTATCATAAAAACAATTTTGGCAATCCTTTTTTATTTTGCAAAACCGAATTAAACGCGGATCGCTTATTTTTCAACGGAATTATTTGTTTCATAAAAACTTTTTTTGCACGGTGAGGTCATTTACCACGAAAATTTGTTTTTTATGCATCAACGACATTAACACGGAGACTACCTTTTTTCAACAGAAAACTTATTTTCATAATTTTCATTATTTTCATGTGCGTTTTGAAACTTTTGGTGCATTAAGGAATTAAATTACCATTTTGACGTTTTTGGCGCTGAATGGCAGATTTCGGCGTTTTGTATTTTATAGCGCATAATGGCACATTTATCCATTTTGACGTTTTTGGCGCTAATTGTCAAAGATGGGCGTTTTGAAACTTTTGGTGCTTAAAGGAATTAAATTACCATTTTGACGTTTTTGGGGCTGAATGGCAGATTTCAGCGTTTTGTGTTTTATAGCGCATAATGGCACATTTAACCATTTTGACTTTTTTGGCACTAAATGTCAAAGATAGGCGTTTTGAAATAATTGGTGCTTAATTGCATTAAATTACATTATATATCCCTTGATCTTAATTCAAAAGCTGCTACTAAGGATTATATTAAAATGTCACCCATCTCACCCATCAGAGCCACTTTTTAAAAAATTCGCAATCCTAGACATTAGACAATTATACGTTAAGACAATTCTCATACACATAAGGAAAAATGATTTAACACTCAAAACTCAACAAAATATTTACACCCGCTATTCATCACACCAAAAATGCAAAATTCCTCCAACAAAAACAGCTTTCGCCCAACGACAGTTCTCATACATCGCGCCTCAAATGTTCAACTTACTGAGTATTGATATTAAGACATCGAAAACTGATGATCTTTATGCCATTAATATACAAAACTGGTTATTTACTCAGGGAAGGAAATATTATAAAGAATGCCTTACATCTTAAAAACTGTTCTTATTTTTTCATATTTCTCGAGTAAAAATCTTATCTCTTAAGTTTTGGTTGAAAATTAATTTTCAACCAAAACTTTATATTACGCTGATGCTTTTTTTTTCATATTTTTTGACATTGTTCGTCCATTTCATATGCTGCCTAGGAATACTTGCTTTTGTTTTTTGGGGTCTCAGACTATAATTGTTCATCTGTATAGATGATTTAATCTTATTTTTTTATTTCTATTATCCTTAAAATATTATTATTTGCTACTTTTATTCTTATTTGTTATTTTATTTTATTCTTATTTATACAAGATTCACCTAGTTTAACTCCTTTCGTGTATGTGATCATGTACATAATACTAGTATGAATATTTTCCTTAATATGTATGCTTTATGCTTGTACTTTCATCTACATATATATTGATGATTATTAATATAATATACTTAATATCTTATGAATCTTGAATACCATAATACGGGCATTTGCCTAGCTTGGTAGTCGAAATACCATATAAAACAATCCTGTAATAAACAAAATGAATAAAGAAATTTAAAAAAAAAAAATTACCATTTTGACGGTATTGGCGCTAAATGCCAGATTTCAGCGTTTTGTGTTTTATAGCGCATAATGGCACTTTTAAACCATTTTGAAGTTTTTGGCGCTAATTGTCAAAGATGGGCGTTTTGAAACTTTTGGTGCTTAAAGGAATTAAATTACCATTTTGACATTTTTGGCGCTGAATGGCAGATTTCGGCGTTTTGTGTCTTATAGAGCTTAATGGCAGATTTGAACATTTTTGACATTTTTGGCGCTTAATGTCAAAGATAGGCGTTTTGTATTTTAAAGCGCATAATGGCACATTTAACCATTTTGACGTTTTTGGCACTAAATGTCAAAGATGGGCGTTTTGAAATTTTTAGGACCATATGACATTTAATTACCATTTTGACGTTTTTGGCACTAAATGGCAGATTTCAGCCTTTTGTGTTTTATATCGCATTATTGCACTATTTAACCATTTTGACCGTTTTGGCGCTAAATAGCAGATATAATCGTTATGTCTTATAGCGCCTAATGGCACTTTTAAACCGAACTGACGATATAAGCGCAAAATGTCAAAGATATTCTTTTTGAAATTTTTAGTCCCTTATGGCATCAAATAACCATTTTGACATTTTTGGCGGTAAATGGCAGATCTCAGCGTTTTGTGTTTTATAGCACATAATGCAACTTTTTGACCATTTTGACGTTTTTGGCGCTTCAGGGCAGATTTCACCGTTTTGTATTTAGAAGCGCATAATGGAACTTTTAACCATTTTGACGATATTGGCGCTTATTGTCAAAGATGAGCATTTTGAAACTTTTGGTGCTTAAAAGCATTAAATTACCATTTTGACGTTTTTCGCGCTGAATAGATTTCAGCGTTTTGTATTTTATAGCGCATAATTGCAAAAATTTAAAGGCATTAAATTACAATTTTGACGTTTTTTGCGCTGAATGGCAGATTTCGGCGTTTTGTGTCTTATAGAGCTTAATGGCAGATTTGAACATTTTTGACGTTTTTGTCGCTTAATGTCAAAGATAGGCGTTTTGAAATTTTAGCGCCTAATGGCATTAAATTACCATTTTGTCGTTTTTGGCGCTAAATGCCAGATTTCAGCGTTTTGTGTTTTATAGCGCATAATGGCACTTTTAACCATTTTGACTTTTTTGGCGCTAATTGTCAAAGATGGGCGTTTTGAAACTTTTGGTGCTTGAAGGAATTAAATTACCATTTTGAAGTTTTTGGCGCTGAATGGCCGATTTCAGCGTTTTGTGTTTTATAGCGCTTAATGGCACTTTTGTAACATTTAGACGTTTTTGGTGCTTAATGGCTGATTTCACCGTTTTGTTTTTTATAGCGCACAATGGCACTTTTAACCATTTTGACGTTTTTGGGGCTAAATGTCAGATAATTGTTTTTCAATTTTTGTGCTTAATGGCATTACATTTGAATTTTGACATTTTCCGAGCTAAATGAGAGATTTAAGCGTTTTGTGTTTTATATCGCATAATGGCACATTTAACTATTTTGACGTTTTTGGCACTAAACGTCAAAGATGGGCGTTTTGAAATAATTGGTGCTTAAAGGCATTAAATTACCATTTTGACGTTTTCGGCGCTGAATGGCAGATTTCAGCGTCTTGTGTTTTATAGCGCCTAATGGCACTTTTTAACCATTGTGACGTTTTTGGCGCTTAGTGGCAGATTAAATCGTTTTATGTCTTATAGCGCCTAATGGCACTTATTAACCGAACTCACGTTTTTAGCGCTAAATGTCAAAGATAGGCGTTTTGAAATTTTTAGGACCTTATGGCATTTAATTACCATTTTGACGTCTTTGGCGCTAAATGGCAGATTTAATTCGTTTTGTGTTTTATAGCGCATAAGGGCACTTTTAAACCATTTTGACGTTTTTGGCGCTAATTGTCAAAGATGGGCGTTTTGAACTTTTCGTGCTTAAAGGCATTAAATTACCATTTTGACGTTTTTGGCGCTGAATGGCAGATTTCGGCGTTTTGTATTTTATAGCGCATAATGGCACATTTGACCATTTTGACGTTTTTGGCACTAAATGTCAAAGATAGGCGTTTTGAAATAATTGGTACTTAATTGCATTAAATAACCATTTTGACGGTTTTGGCGCTTAATGGTAGATTTCAGCGTTTTGTGTTTTATAGCGCATAATGGCACTTTTTAACCGTTTAGACGTCTTTGGCGCTAAATGGCAGATTTAATTATTTTGTGTCTTATAGTGCTTAATGGCAGATTTGAACCTTTTTGACGTTTTGTCGCTTAATGTCTAAGATAGGCGTTTTGAAATTTTAGGGCGTAATGGCATTAAATTACCATTTTGTCGTTTTGGCGCTAAATGCCAGATTTCAGCGTTTTGTGTTTTATAGCGCATAATGGCACTTTTAACCATTTTTGCGTTTTTGGCGCTTAATGCCAGATTTCAGCATTTTGGTATTTAAAGCGCATCATGGCACTTTTAAACCATTTTGACGTTTTTGGCGCTAATTGTCAAAGATGGGCGTTTTGAAACTTTTCGTGCTTAAAGGCATTAAATTACCATTTTGACGTTTTTGGCGCTGAATGGCAGATTTCGGCGTTTTGTATTTTATAGCGCATAATGGCACATTTAACCATTTTGACGTTTTTGGCACTAAATGTCAAAGATAGGCGTTTTGAAATAATTGGTGCTTAATTGCATTATGTTACCATTTTGACGGTTTTGGCGCTAAATGGTAGATTTCAGCGTTTTGTGTTTTATAGGGCATAATGGCACTTTTTAACCATTTAGAAGGCTTTGGCGCGTCTTATAGTGCTTAATGGCAGATTTGAACCTTTTTGACGTTTTCGTCGCTTAATGCCAAAGATAGGCGTTTTGAAATTTTAGGGCCTAATGGCATTAAATTACCATTTTGTCGTTTTTGGCGCTAAATGCCAGATTTCAACGTTTTGTGTTTTATAGCGCATAATGGCACTTTTAAACCATTTTGACGTTTTTGGCGCTAATTGTAAAAGATTGGCGTTTTGAAACTTTTGGTGCTTAAAGGCATTAAATTACCATTTTGACGTTTTTGGCGCTGAATGGCAGATTTCGGCGTTTTGTATTTTATAGCGCATAATGGCACATTTAACCATTTTGACGTTTTTGGCACTAAAAATCAAAGATAGGCGTTTTGAAATAATTGGTGCTTAATTGCATAAAATTACCATTTTGACGGTTTTGGCGCTAAATGGTAGATTTCAGCGTTTTGTGTTTTTTACCGCATAATGGCACTTTTTAACCATTTAGACGTCTTTGGCGCTAAATGGCAGATTTAATAACTTTGTGTCTTATAGTGCTTAATGCGAGATTTGAACCTTTTTGACGTTTTTGTCGCTTAATGTCAAAGATAGGCGTTTTGAAATTTTAGGGCCTAATGGCATTAAATTACCATTTTGTCGTTTTTGGCGCTAAATGCCAGATTTCAGCGTTTTGTGTTTTATAGCGCATAATGGCACTTTTAACCATTTTCGCGTTTTTGGCGCTAAATGACAGATTTCAGCATTTTGGTTTTTAAAGCGCATAATGGCACTTTTAAACCATTTTGACGTTTTTGGCGCTAATTGTCAAAGATGAACGTTTTGAAACTTTTGGTGCTTAAAGGAATTAAATTACCATTTTGACGTTTTTGGCGCTGAATGGCAGATTTCGGCGTTTTGTATTTTATAGCGCATAATGGCCCATTTAACCATTTTGACGTTTTTGGCACTAAATGTCAAAGATAGGCGTTTTGAAATAATTGGTGCTTAATTGCATTAAATTACCATTTTGACGGTTTTGGCGCTAAATGGTAGATTTCAGCGTTTTGTGTTTTATAGCGCATAATGGCACTTTTTTAAAAAGGTTTTTTGTCAAAAAGTGCAATTTGGCAAAATAAAACCAAATCGCTGAAATATGACATTTACCGCCAAGCCAAGAAAATCACTAAAAAAAGCCAGTTGGCAATACGAAACCCAAATTGCTAAAATGTGCCATTTAGTGCCACAATCGTCAAAATGGTTAATAAGAGCCATTTGGCGTTACAAACTCAAAACGCTGAAATCTGCCACTTAGTGCGAAAATCGTTTAAACCGTTAAAAAGTGCCGTTTGGACCTCTATAATTAAAATGGCCTTTCTTCGACATTTAGCGCCAAAACGACAAAATGGTAATAAAATCTTATTAGGCGCTATTAAAATGAAAACGCTGAACGCAGCTTTTTAGCGCCGAAAAAAAATGGGCAAAAAGTGCCATTAGGCATTATAAAACTCAAAACGCTTAAATCTGTCATTTTGTGCCCAAATCGTCAAAATGTTTATAAATTGCAATTTGACCTTCGTTAAATCAAATCTCCTATCTAACATTAAGCGACAAAAAGGTCAAAATGGTTATAAAATCCCAAAAGGCGCTATAAAAATCACATTGCCACTCTTTGACATTTAGCGAATATGTAATTTTTCAACGGAAAGCTTATTTTCATAAAAACTTTTTTTGCACGGCGAGGTCGATAAGAACGAAAATCCTTTTTTTTCAAAACCTAATTTAAGGCAATTTTTTTTTTTCATAAAAACGATTTTTGAACGGCGGGGTCACTTACCTCGATAATCCTTTTTTTTTTAAAAAAACCGAATTTTACGCGGAATTTCTTACTTTTCAACGGAAAGGTTTTTTTCTGAAAAACTTTTTTTGCACGGTGAGGTCATTTACCACGAAAATCCTTTTATATGCAAAACCGACATTTCCACGGAAAATATCTTTTTCCAACTAAAAGGTTATTTTCACAAAAACAGTTTTTGAAGCCGTGGTCATTTACCACGAAAATCCTTTTTTTTTGCACAACCGAATTTTTCACGGAATCTGTTATTTTTCAACGGAAAGGTTTTTTTCATAAGGACGATTTTTGCACGGCGGGGTCTTTTACCACAAAAATTTGTTTATTATGCATAAACGACATTTACACGGAAACTTATCTTTGTTCAACAGAAAGCTTATTTTCAAAAAGACTTTTTTTGCACGGCGAGGTCGTTTACCACGCAAATCCTTTTATTTTTGCAAAACCGAATTTTACGCGGAATTTCTTATTTTTCAAAGGAAAGGTTTTCTTCGTATAAACTTTTGTTTGCATGGTGAGGTCATTTACCACGAAAATCGTTTTATCTGCAAAACCGATATATCCACGGAAAATATATTTTTCCAAATCAAAGGTTATCTTCACTGAAACAGTTTTTGATGCCGTGGTCATTTTCCACGAAACTCCTTTTTTTGCGAAACCGAATTTTGCGCGGAATTTCTTATTTTTCAATTGAAAGGTTGTTTTCATAAAAACTTTTTTGCACGGTGAGGTCATTTACCACGAAATTCGTTTTATATGCAAAACCGACATTTCCACGGAAAATATCTTTTTCCAACTACAAGGTTATTTTCACAAAAACTGAATTTGGACGCCGTGGTCATTTACCACGAATATCTTTTCATATGCACAACCGACATTTCCACGGAAAATTTCTTTTTCCAACAACAAGGTTATTTTCACCAAAACTGAATTTGGACGCCGTGGTCATTTACCACGAAAATCTTTTCATATGCACAACCGACATTTCCACGGAAAATATCTTTTTCCAACTACAAGGTTATTTTCACAAAAACTGAATTTGGACGCCTTGGTCATTTAACACGAAAATCTTTTTATATTGCAAGACCGAATTTTTCATCTGAATCTGTAATTTTCAACGGAAATGTTTTTTTCTTGAGGAAAATTTTTGCACGGCGGGGTCATTTACCACGAAAATTTGAAAATTTGTTTTTTATGCATCAACGACATTAACACGGAGACTACCTTTTTTCAACAAAAAACTTATTTTCATAAAAACTTCTTTGGCACGGCGAGGTAGTTTATCACGAAAATCCTTTTTTATTGCAAAACCGAATTAAACGCGGAATCGCTTATTTTTCAACGGAATCATTTGTTTCATAAAAACTTTTTTTGCACGGTGAGGTTATTTACCACGAAAATCGTTTTGTACGCAAAACTAATATTTCCAAGGAAAATATCTTCTTCCAAATCAAAGGTTATTTTCACAAAAAACCATTTTGATGCTTTGGTCATTTTCAACGGAAATCGTTTTAAATGCAAAACCGTCATTTCCACGGAAAATATCTTTTTCCAACTAAAAGGTTATTTTCACAAAAACAGTTTTTGACGCCGTGGTCATTTACCACGAAAATCCTTTTTTTTTGCAAAACCGAATTTTTCACGGAAACTGTTATTTTTCAACGGAAAGGTTTTTTCATAAGGACGATTTTTGTACGGCGGGGTCATTAACCACGAAAATTTGTTTTTTATGCAACAACGACATAAACACGGATACTACCTTTTTATAACAGAAAACTTATTTTCATAAAAACTTTTTTGGCACGGCGAGGTAGTTTACCACGAAAATATTTTTTTTTGCAAAACCGAATTGAACGCGGAATCGCTTATTTTTCAACGGAATTTTTTGTTTCATAAAAACTTTTTTTGCACGGTGACGTTATTTACCATGAAAATCGTTTTATACGCAAAACCGATATTTCCAAGGAAAATATTTTCTTCCAAATCAAAGGTTATTTTCACAAAAAACCATTTTGACGCTTTGGTCATTTTCAACGGAAATCGTTTTATATGCAAAACCGTCATTTCCACGGAAAATATCTTTTTCCAACTAAAAGGTTTTTTTTACCAAAAAACATTTTGACGCCGTGGTCATTTACCAAGAAAATCCTTTTTTTTTTGCAAAACCGAATTTTTCACGGAAACTGTTATTTTTCAACGGAAAGGTTTTTTCATAAGGACGATTTTTGCACGGCGGGGTCATTAACCACGAAAATTTGTTTTTTATGCATCAACGACATTAACACGGATACTACCTTTTTATAACAGAAAACTTATTTTCATAAAAACTTTTTTGGCACGGCGAGGTTGTTTACCACGAAAATCATTTTTTTTGCAAAACCGAATTAAACGCGGAATCGCTTATTTTTCAACGGAATTATTTGTTTCATAAAAACTTTTTTTGCACGGTGAGGTTATTTACCACGAAAATCATTTTATACGCAAAACCGATATTTCCAAGGAAAATATCTTCTTCCAAATCAAAGGTTATTTTCACAAAAAACCATTTTGACGCCTTGGTCATTTTCCACGGAAATCGTTTTATATGCAAAACCGTCATTTCCACGGAAAATATCTTTTTCCAACTTGTGATGGTCCCACCCCGCTGCAAGGTTTTTTCACCCCCCTACTCCCTTTTCTCTCTTCGTCGTTGAGATCTCCGATCGGAAGGTTCAGCTACGCTGTTTTCCTGATCTCATTTTCCCAACCCCTGTGATGCGAAACACAGTAAAACAAGGTTGTTCTGGGAAATCTTACAATAAACCCTTTACTCCACGTTGTGTTATTTGTCATTTCGGAGCCCCTAGATTATCTGGAGTAGGCATTTAATGTATCTACTCTTTTTCGTGGTAACTTTCGACTCTTTAAAAGGCGTGGAAGAATTTTTTCTGTTGTCTTCTCAAACGCATGAAGGATACGCCCTGTCTAACTGCCCTACACTACCGATGCCTATGGCCCTAACTGTATACTCCCTGTAGAGTCCCCGTTCCCCGCTATAGTGATCCCTTTTGCACCTAGTCTATTAAGGCTGGGTAAGCTATCCTCTGGTCCTATTTTGCGCTAGTAAAATTTAACTGCACGTCTAAAGGTCAGTTAGTAAATCACGAAGAAGGAACCTAGCTCACGTAACGGTCGATCCTGTGGACAATTAAATGGCAATACAAGTTCATTATTTACTTTAATTTAAATGTACGTACCTAGAGGTGCCTCTCTATGGCCGAATAGGCTGCTCCCGCGTCTCCCAATCTGAAATACCTATCCTATGCATAACTGTTAGAAATATTGTTATTGTTAGTAGCACCAATTTACGACAGAACTAGGGGATTTTAAGGAAGTGATAAAAGGAAAGGAAGGAGAATTTCTTTGCAGACTAGTATTGGCTCCTCCGCTAACCAAGTTGACCGAGTGGGCAGTTCTCCGGACACAACTATCCCGCCAATGCATGTCTGAGCTATACCCCGGTATCTGGCGGATCTCTTGGACGATCACCCTGACATACCCGGACTCACTCATGCCAGAGGAAGAACAGCAGGCTTTCAAACCGTTCCCAGTCAACTCCAATACGCATAACGCCTCCGGAGACTACGTTACTGGCTCTAAAAGGGGTATTTCCATTTCGTCCCTTATCATGACTCTATTCGCGGGCAAGTGGCGCGAAGCTGTGAGGCAGACCGTTAAAGCCGACCGTCTTCGCCTTTCCACCTCCAATAGTTGACATAAGGCGCACTTTGTGGGCCTTACGTTTACCTTTGGGTTGACACAGATGAGAGAATGCAACAACGTTACAGAATTTTCCCGCAAGATGCCTTGTTAACGGTCTCCTCCACTCAACCCTGCAGGCTTCCCGTGATGTCTAAGGTCAAACGCCTCCGTCAGCGAATCGTGCCCATGACATACAATTCGGCATCCCTGGTACATAACCTTTCGCGCCCGTTCGCTCGACACGATCCCGCGAAAGGGAATGACCTCCGACATAGCGCGTGACCCGCCCAGTCTGTGGCTGATACCTCTCCCTCTTCGTAACATGGTAAGGTGGGGGAAATTCTTACCATTCGACATACGTATCTCACTTATGTATAGTCTCGGTACCATCGTATACATTCCACAAACGTGAAAATTTAATTCACGCAATACAACAGGTAGAAATTTCGCAGATAAACAGGTTGATATAATGTTATACATGCATAGAATCGTGAATCTGGTTCTCACGCCCTCCTCCTGTCGAAGTCTGCGCCAAACTGTCAGCCAACGCCTGCAATTGGGTAAGTTGTACTGTCAAAATTTCATCAATTCGATTGGGGGTACCATCGTAGTCTTATTGCCCCTGCGTTCATAGGTACCTGTAAGAACCATTTTTTGCTGCTGTTCCGTTCCTAGCATCCAGCTGTTAGGCGACGGTTCGGGTGGCTGGACCCGAGTGATAACGGCGAAGAGAAAAAAAAACCCCTGACCGACACGCACACTTATAGTAAATAATAGTTCAATTGGCTGCTTCGTTCTTGCGGTCAGCATGTCCTGTAATTTAAATTATGGAGTTGTAATTCGACTTACCGAGAGTGATTGATAACTGTACCCTTTATCCTAGCGGGAATACACGCTCGTTGTGATTTTGGATCTGCACCTGTTATAACCTGTGGGAAAACAAAGAAACCCTCTCCCCCTCCCTACGCCCATTCTTCACCGTCTGTTATGATATGTCCGGAAATCTATACTCTGTCATCTGTAGTTATCATTTTTAGTTATAGCTTCCGTCAAGCGGTATATTTATTATTAAAACCCAAATTAATCTACGTAAAGTTTATACAATTATTTTTTGAAACGTTATTCCGTTATGGTTTGATTAGCCCTTCCACCTCCCTAATAATGAGTTATCTCTTTATTTATTTTATTTATTTATAGTTGATTAATTTGATTATTACACGTAGAAAAGAAGATTACGTGATTTTATCCACTATCGTTTAACAATTTATCACCGCGATTATTGTAACCACACCTTATCACTGAATTTACGCTTTTTGAGCAGCTATTTGTCTATTATTAAGTTAGTTTTACCTCTTCATATTTCCGCAATTCGGGTAAAGTATAATATTATTAACCAACCCCTACACCCTACAGCTTAATTTTACTAAGTAAATCACGAATTTTTATAAAAATATAATTTTACTTAGCGATTATAACACTGAATTTAATCCGATAAACTAACTTTATTTTTAATTACGGTAACTTCAACTATGTGCTTCTTCATTATTACGTAGCGTTGCAATAATTCACGAGCTTGTATTAATTTTATTATTCACCAACTTCTGATTGATGGATCGAACTTCCCTTTAACAAAACTTACAACTATCTGTTTTTACTTAGGTTAATTCACTCTTTCTGCTAGAGGTTTAGAACACTGACTGTCCTGTTATCAAAAAACTGCCTATTTAAAACGAAAATCTCCCATCAATCAAAATAAGTTCATGCAATTTTGAGTCGTATTTACTAGCTTGCCACCCACCACTCTTGCTTCATGCCTCTTCCTGCCTTCTACGTTTGTCACAGTCCCAACCCTTGAAATCGCAGTCCCAACCATCTCGGTCTAGCAAAATAAAACAGGGGTGGACCACGCGCTCGACTCAAACTTGTCATAGGACATTTTCTCCCACTCAAAATAAATGTATTACATCGCACTACCCCTGCATACATTTTGGAATAATCTATTATTATTATCATTATTTTATAACCTAACGCGAAGGAATTTTATTCTACGCATTATTCTACGAACAATATGTATTCTCCCTTGTTTTTCCGTATTTGTGAGTGTTTAGGCCTTATACTCTGACAAACTCTCTCTTTAAACAAATAGCAACGCCCGTAAGGCTTTTCCCAGTATTAAACTCACATTTTTATTGATTTCGATTTTCATTTATGGCCATTTATCACCACCATGGCCTAATCTGTCCCTGTTCTTTGCATCTCTACTAAGTAACCTCCCACATCTCATCGTCCCGTTCTCTCGAAAAAGGTGATAACCGTCAAAATGATTTGTTGATCTCTCCAAAAATCACACTCGAATTTGTAAATAAATTTAGAATTAGACAGGCCGTTAAATTTTATGCATTTGGCTAATTACTTTTTCCACTATTTTGTACGTAACCTAGAGTGGTGATTTCGGCTTAATGACCTCTTCCAAAGAGCCAAAATCGTGTTACCTGTCAATCTCTTAGAACGACACTTATGCACAAGAGATCGTAAACCTTCCCCATGTCGCTCCTAATAACTGAAACGCAAAAGTTCATAATTAACCCAAAATCTACTTCCTGAACGATCCTTTTCAAAATCTCAATTGAGTCTCGGTCCCGAATTTCAACAGTTATCAATTTCTTATTTTTGGCCATCATAAAGCGAGTTATGATCAAATTCATAAGGGCCCGCATTCCATACTATGGATTTCGTGAGAACTCTCCGCTATTCGTTGTGCTCACAATAATCGTTAATTTATCATTTCCAATTTGTCCAACGTTTCACATCTCCGATAGTCTAGCACCTCCCACGCGATAATTAATCCGTATTTTATTACAGACTCCTTCAATTTCGTTTTCAAACACACCCAACAGAGGTCAGTAATATGATCGAATTTAAATATTTAAAAAAAAAATTTCCTCGTCTACTTGTTCAAACAACACTGAACCATAACAAACTAAAAGGTTATTTTCACAAAAACAGTTTTTGACGCCGTGGTCATTTACCACGAAAATCCTTTTTTTTTTGCAAAACCGAATTTTTCACGGAAACTGTTTTTTTTCAACGGAAACGTTTTTTCATAAGGACGATTTTTGCACGGCGGGGTCATTTACCACGAAAATTTGTTTTTTATGAATCAACGACATTAACACGGAGACTACTTTTTTTCAACAGAAAACTTATTTTCATAAAAACAATTTTGGCAATCCTTTTTTTATTTTGCAAAACCGAATTAAACGCGGATCGCTTATTTTTCAACGGAATTATTTGTTTCATAAAAACTTTTTTTGCACGGTGAGGTCATTTACCACGAAAATCGTTTTATACGCAAAACCGATCTTTCCACGGAAAATATCTTTTTCCAAATCAAAGGTTATTTTCACAAAAAACCATTTTGACGCCGTGGTCATTTACCAAGAAAATCCTTTTTTTTTTGCAAAACCGAATTTTTCACGGAAACTGTTATTTTTCAACGGAAAGGTTTTTTCGTAAGGACGATTTTAGCACGGCGGGTCATTAACCACGAAAATTTGTTTTTTATGCATCAACGACATTAACACGGATACTACCTTTTTATAACTGAAAACTTATTTTCATTAAAACTTTTTTGGCACGGCGAGGTAGTTTACCACGAAAATCTTTTTTTTTTCAAAACCAAATTAAACGCGGAATCTACCTTTTTTCAACAGAAAACTTATTATCATAAAAACAATTTTGGCAATCCTTTTTTATTTTGCAAAACCGAATTAAACGCGGATCGCTTATTTTTCAAAGGAATTATTAGTTTCATAAAAACTTTTTTTGCACGATGAGGTCATTAACCACGAAAATTTGTTTTTTATGCATCAACGACATTAACACGGAGACTACCTTTTTTCAACAGAAAACTTATTTTCATAAAAACTCTTTTTGCACGGCGAGGTCGATTACCACGAAAATCCTTTTTTTGCAAAACCGAATTTTACTTTTGAGTTTTGACGTTTTGGCGCTGAATGGCAGATTTCAGCGTTGTGTTTTATTGCGCATAATGGCACATTTAACCATTTTGACGTTTTTGGCATTAAATGCCAAAGATAGGCGTTTTGAAATAATTGGTGCTTAATTGCAGTAAATTACCATTTTGACGGTTTTGGCGCTAAATGGTAGATTTCAGCGTTTTGTGTTTTATAGCGCATAATGGCACTTTTTAACCATTTAGACGTCTTTGGCGCTAAATGGCAGATTTAATTATTTTGTGTCTTATATTGCTTAATGGCACATTTGAACCTTTTTGACGTTTTTGGCGCTTAATGTCAAAGAAAGGCGTTGTGAAATTTTTAGGGCCTAATGGCATTAAATTACCATTTTGTCGTTTTGGCGCTAATGCCAGATTTCAGCATTTTGTGTTTTAAAGCGCATAATGGCACTTTTAAACCATTTTGTCGTTTTTGGCGCTAATTGTCAAAGATGGGCGTTTTGAAACTTTTGGTGCTTAAAGGCATTAAATTACCATTTTGACGTTTTTGGCGCTAATGCCAGATTTCAGCATTTTGTGTTTTATAGCGCATAATGGCACTTTTAACGATTTTGACGATTTTGGCGCTAAATGCCAGATTTCAGCATTTTGTGTTTTAAAGCGCATAATGGCACTTTTAAACCATTTTGTCGTTTTTGGCGCTAATTGTCAAAGATGGGCGTTTTGAAACTTTTGGTGCTTAAAGGCATTAAATTACCATTTTGACGTTTTTGGCGCTGAATGGCAGATTTCAGCGTTTTGTGTTTTATAGCGCATAATGGCACTTTTAACCATTTTGACGTTTTTGGCGCTAAATGGTAGATTTCAGCGTTTTGTGTTTTATAGCGCATAATGGCACTTTTTAACCATTTAGACGTCTTTTGCGCTAAATGGCAGATTTAATTATTTTGTGTCTTATAGTGCTTAATGAGATTTGAACCTATTTGACGTTTTTGTCGCTTAATGTCAAAGATAGGCGTTTTGAAATTTTAGGGCCTAATGGCATTAAATTACCATTTAGTCGTTTTGGGCGCTAAATGCCAGATTTCAGCGTTTTGTGTTTTATAGCGCATAAGGGCACTTTTAAACCATTTTGACGTTTTTGGCGCTAATTGTCAAAGATGGGCGTTTTGAACTTTTCGTGCTTTAAGGCATTAAATTACCATTTTGACGTTTTTGGCGCTGAATGGCAGATTTCGGCGTTTTGTATTTTATAGCGCATAATGGCACATTTAACCATTTTGACGTTTTTGGCACTAAATGTCAAAGATAGGCGTTTTGAAATAATTGGTACTTAATTGCATTAAATAACCATTTTGACGGTTTTGGCGCTTAATGGTAGATTTCAGCGTTTTGTGTTTTATAGCGCATAATGGCACTTTTTAACCGTTTAGACGTCTTTGGCGCTAAATGGCAGATTTAATTATTTTGTGTCTTATAGTGCTTAATGGCAGATTTGAACCTTTTTGACGTTTTGTCGCTTAATGTCAAAGATAGGCGTTTTGAAATTTTAGGGCCTAATGGCATTAAATTACCATTTTGTCGTTTTTGGCGCTAAATGCCAGATTTCAGCGTTTTGTGTTTTATAGCGCATAATGGCACTTTTAACCATTTTCGCGTTTTTGGCGCTAAATGCCAGATTTCAGCATTTTGATATTTAAAGCGCATAATGGCACTTTTAAACCATTTTGACGTTTTTGGCGCTAATTGTCAAAGATGAACGTTTTGAAACTTTTGGTGCTTAATGGAATTAAATTACCATTTTGACGTTTTTGGCGCTGAATGGCAAATTTCGGCGTTTTGTATTTTATAGCGCATAATGGCACATTTAACCATTTTGACGTTTTTGGCACTAAATGTCAAAGATAGGCGTTTTGAAATAATTGGTGCTTAATTGCATTAAATTACCATTTTGACGGTTTTGGCGCTAAATGGTAGATTTCAGCGTTTTGTGTTTTATAGCGCATAATGGCACTTTTTAAAAAAGGTTTTTTGTCAAAAAGTGCAATTTGGCAAAATAAAACCAAATCGCTGAAATATGACATTTACCGCCAAGCCAAGAAAATCACTAAAAAAAGCCAGTTGGCAATACGAAACCCAAATTGCTAAAATGTGCCATTTAGTGCCACAATCATCAAAATGGTTAATAAGAGCCATTATGCGTTTTCAAACTCAAAACGCTGAAATCTGCCACTTAGTGCGAAAACCGTTAAAAAGTGCCGTTTGGCCCTCTAAAATTAAAATGGCCTTTCTTCGACATTTAGCGCCGAAAACGACAAAATGGTAATAAAATCTAATTAGGCGCTATTAAAATGAAAACGCTGAACGCAGCTTTTTAGCGCCCAAAAAAATGGGCAAAAAGTGCCATTAGGCATTATGAAACTCAAAACGCTTAAATCTGTCATTTTGTGCCCAAATCGTCAAAATGTTTATAAATTGCAATTTGACCTTCGTAAAATCAAATCTCCTATCCAACATTAAGCGACAAAAAGGTCAAAATGGTTATAAAATCCCAAAAGGCGCTATAAAAATCACATTGCCACTCTTTGACATTTAGCGAATACGTAATTTTTCAACGTTAAGCTTATTTTCATAAAAACTTTTTTAGCACGGCGAGATTGATTAGCACGAAAATCCTTTTTTTTCAAAACCTAATTTAAGGCATTTTTTTTTTCATAAAAACGATTTTTGAAAGGCGGGGTCACTTACCTCGATAATCCTTTTTTTTTTTAAAAAACCGAATTTCTGAAAAACTTTTTTTGCACGGTGAGGTCATTTACCACGAAAATCCTTTTATATGCAAAACCGACATTTCCACGGAAAATATCTTTTTCCAACTACAAGGTTATTTTCACAAAAACTGAATGTGGACGCCGTGGTCATTTACCACGAAAATCTTTTTATATGCACAAACGACATTTCCACGGAAAATATCTTTTTCCAACTACAAGGTTATTTTCACAAAAACTGAATTTGGACGCCGTTGTCATTTAACACGAAAATCTTTTTATATTGCATGACCGAATTTTTCATCTGAATCTGGAATTTTCAACGGAGAGGTTTTTTTCTTGAGGAAAATTTTTGCACGGCGGGGTCATTTACCACGAAAATTTGAAAATTCGTTTTTTATGCATCAACGACATTAACACGGAGACTAGCTTTTTTCAACAAAAACTTATTTTCATAAAAACTTTTTTGGCACGGCGAGGTCATTTACCACGAAAATCCTTTTATATGCAAAACCGACATTTCCACGGAAAATATCTTTTTCCAACTACAAGGTTATTTTCACAAAAACTGAATTTTGACGCCGTGGTCATTTACCAAGAAAATCCTTTTTTTTTGCAAAACCGAATTTTTCACGGAAACTGTTATTTTTCAACGGAAAGGTTTTTTCGTAAGGACGATTTTGGCACGGCGGGGTCATTAACCACGAAAATTTGTTTTTTATGCATCAACGACATTAACACGGAGACAACCTTTTTTCAACATAAAACTTATTATCATAAAAACAATTTTGGCAATCCTTTTTTTATTTTGCAAAACCGAATTAAACGCGGATCGCTTATTTTTCAACGGAATTATTTGTTTCATAAAAACTTTTTTTGCACGGTGAGGTCATTTACCACGAAAATCGTTTTATACGCAAAACCGATATTTCCAAGGAAAATATCTTCTTCCAAACAAAGGTTATTTTCACAAAAAACCATTTTGACGCTTTGGTCATTTTCCACGGAAATCGTTTGATATGCAAAACCGTCATTTCCACGGAAAATATCTTTTTCCAACTAAAAGGTTATTTTCACAAAAACCATTTTGACGCCGTGGTCATTTACCAAGAAAATCCTTTTTTTTTTGCAAAACTGAATTTTTCACGGAAACTGTTATTTTTCAACGGATAGGTTTTTTCATAAGGACGATTTTTGCACGGCGGGGTCATTAACCACGAAAATTTGTTTTTTATGCATCAACGACATTAACACGGATACTACCTTTTTATAACAGAAAACTTATTTTTATAAAAACTTTTTTGGCACGGCGAGGTAGTTTACCACGAAAATCATTTTTTTGGCAAAACCGAATTAAAGGCGGAATCGCTTATTTTTCAACGGAATTTTTTGTTTCATAAAAACTTTTTTTGCACGGTGAGGTTATTTACCACGAAAATCGTTTTATACGCAAAACCGATATTTCCAAGGAAAATATCTTTTTCCAAATCAAAGGTTATTTTCACAAAAAACCATTTTGACGCCGTGGTCATTTACCAAGAAAATCCTTTTTTTTTTGCAAAACCGAATTTTTCACGGAAACTGTTATTTTTCAACGGAAAGGTTTTTTCGTAAGGACGATTTTGGCACGGCGGGGTCATTAACCACGAAAATTTGTTTTTTATGCATCAACGACATTTACACGGAAACTTATCTTTTTTCAACAGAAAGCTTATTTTCAAAAAGACTTTTTTTGCACGGCGAGGTCGTTTACCACGCAAATCCTTTTATTTTTGCAAAACCGAATTTTACGCGGAATTTGTTATTTTTCAACGGAAAGGTTTATTCATAAGGACGATTTTTACACGGCGGGGTCATTAACCACGAAAATTTGTTTTTTATGAATCAACGACATTAACACGGAGACTGCATTTTTTCAACAGAAAACTTATCACAAAAACAATTTTGGCAATCCTTTTTTTATTTTGCAAAACCGAATTAAACGCGGATCGCTTATTTTTCAACGGAATTATTTGTTTCATAAAAACTTTTTTTGCACGGTGAGGTTATTTACCACGAAAATCGTTTTATACGCAAAACCAATATTTCCAAGGAAAATATCTTCTTCCAAATCAAAGGTTATTTTCACAAAAAACCATTTTGACGCCTTGGTCATTTTCCACGTAAATCGTTTTATATGCAAAACCGTCATTTCCACGGAAAATATCTTTTCCAACTAAAAGGTTATTTTCACAAAAACAGTTTTTGACGCCGTGGTCATTTACCACGAAAATCCTTTTTTTTATTTTGCAAAACCGAATTAAACGCGGATCGCTTATTTTTCAACGGAATTATTTGTTTCATAAAAACTTTTTTTGCACGGTGAGGTTTTTTACCACGAAAATCGTTTTATACGCAAAACCGATATTTCCACGGAAAATATCTTTTTCCAAATCAAAGATTATTTTCACAAAAACCCATTTTAACGCCGTGGTCATTTACCAAGAAAATCCTTTTTTTTTGCAAAACCGAATTTTTCACGGAGACTGTTATTTTTCAAAGGAAAGGTTTTTTCATAAGGACGATTTTTGCACGGCGGGGTCATTTACCACGAAAATTTGTTTTTTACGCATCAACGAGATGACACGGAGACTACCTTTTTTCAACAGAAAACTTATTTTCATAAAAACTCTTTTTGCAAAAAGAGTTTTTATGAAAATAAGTATATTTAAAAGTGCCATTATGCGCTATAAAACACAAAACGCTGAAATCTACCATTTAGCGCCAAAACCGTCAAAATGGTAATTTAATGCAATTAAGCAGCGATTATTTCAAAACGCCTATCTTTGACATTTAGTGCCAAAAACGTCAAAATGGTTAAATGTGCCATTATGCGCTATAAAATACAAAACCGATATTTCCAAGGAAAATATCTTCTTCCAAACAAAGGTTATTTTCACAAAAAACCATTTTGACGCTTTGGTCATTTTCCACGGAAATCGTTTGATATGCAAAACCGTCATTTCCACGGAAAATATCTTTTTCCAACTAAAAGGTTATTTTCACAAAAACCATTTTGACGCCGTGGTCATTTACCAAGAAAATCCTTTTTTTTTTGCAAAACTGAATTTTTCACGGAAACTGTTATTTTTCAACGGATAGGTTTTTTCATAAGGACGATTTTTGCACGGCGGGGTCATTAACCACGAAAATTTGTTTTTTATGCATCAACGACATTAACACGGATACTACCTTTTTATAACAGAAAACTTATTTTTATAAAAACTTTTTTGGCACGGCGAGGTAGTTTACCACGAAAATCATTTTTTTGGCAAAACCGAATTAAAGGCGGAATCGCTTATTTTTCAACGGAATTTTTTGTTTCATAAAAACTTTTTTTTTCACGGTGAGGTTATTTACCACGAAAATCGTTTTATACGCAAAACCGATATTTCCAAGGAAAATATCTTTTTCCAAATCAAAGGTTATTTTCACAAAAAACCATTTTGACGCCGTGGTCATTTACCAAGAAAATCCTTTTTTTTTTGCAAAACCGAATTTTTCACGGAAACTGTTATTTTTCAACGGAAAGGTTTTTTCGTAAGGACGATTTTGGCACGGCGGGGTCATTAACCACGAAAATTTGTTTTTTATGCATCAACGACATTTACACGGAAACTTATCTTTTTTCAACAGAAAGCTTATTTTCAAAAAGACTTTTTTTGCACGGCGAGGTCGTTTACCACGCAAATCCTTTTATTTTTGCAAAACCGAATTTTACGCGGAATTTGTTATTTTTCAACGGAAAGGTTTATTCATAAGGACGATTTTTACACGGCGGGGTCATTAACCACGAAAATTTGTTTTTTATGAATCAACGACATTAACACGGAGACTGCATTTTTTCAACAGAAAACTTATCACAAAAACAATTTTGGCAATCCTTTTTTTATTTTGCAAAACCGAATTAAACGCGGATCGCTTATTTTTCAACGGAATTATTTGTTTCATAAAAACTTTTTTTGCACGGTGAGGTTATTTACCACGAAAATCGTTTTATACGCAAAACCAATATTTCCAAGGAAAATATCTTCTTCCAAATCAAAGGTTATTTTCACAAAAAACCATTTTGACGCCTTGGTCATTTTCCACGTAAATCGTTTTATATGCAAAACCGTCATTTCCACGGAAAATATCTTTTCCAACTAAAAGGTTATTTTCACAAAAACAGTTTTTGACGCCGTGGTCATTTACCACGAAAATCCTTTTTTTTATTTTGCAAAACCGAATTAAACGCGGATCGCTTATTTTTCAACGGAATTATTTGTTTCATAAAAACTTTTTTTGCACGGTGAGGTTTTTTACCACGAAAATCGTTTTATACGCAAAACCGATATTTCCACGGAAAATATCTTTTTCCAAATCAAAGATTATTTTCACAAAAACCCATTTTAACGCCGTGGTCATTTACCAAGAAAATCCTTTTTTTTTGCAAAACCGAATTTTTCACGGAGACTGTTATTTTTCAAAGGAAAGGTTTTTTCATAAGGACGATTTTTGCACGGCGGGGTCATTTACCACGAAAATTTGTTTTTTACGCATCAACGAGATGACACGGAGACTACCTTTTTTCAACAGAAAACTTATTTTCATAAAAACTCTTTTTGCACGGCGAGGTCGATTACCACGAAAATCATTTTTTTGCTAAACCGAATTTTACTTTTGAGTTTTGACGTTTTGACGCTGAATGGCAGATTTCAGCGTTGTGTTTTATTGCGCATAATGGCACATTTAACCATTTTGACGTTTTTGGCACTAAATGTCAAAGATAGGCGTTTTGAAATAATTGGTGCTTAATTGCATTAAATTACCATTTTGACGGTTTTGGCGCTAAATGGTAGATTTCAGCGTTTTGTGTTTTATAGCGTATAATGGCACTTTTTTACCATTTAGACGTCTTTGGCGCTAAATGGCAGATTTAATTATTTTGTGTCTTATATTGCTTAATGGCACATTTGAACCTTTTTGACGTTTTTGGCGCTTAATGTCAAAGAAAGGCGTTGTGAAATTTTTAGGGCCTAATGGCATTAAATTACCATTTTGTCATTTTTGGCGCTAATGCCAGATTTCAGCATTTTGTGTTTTATAGCGCATAATGGCACTTTTAACCATTTTGACGTTTTTGGCCCTAAATGCCAGATTTCAGCGTTTTGTGTTTTATAGCGCATAATGGCACTTTTAAACCATTTTGACGTTTTTGGCGCTAATTGTCAAAGATGGGCGTTTTGAAACTTTTGGTGCTTAAAGGCATTTAATTACCATTTTGACGTTTTTGACGCTGAATGGGGGATTTCAGCGTTTTGTGTTTTATAGCGCATAATGGCACATTTAACCATTTTGACGTTTAAGGCTCTAAATGTCAAAGATTGGTGATTCGGTTTTTCTTGCGCCTAATGCGATTTTATTAACATTTTGTCGTTTTAGGCGCTTAATGTCTTAGATCGGCGTTATGCTTTTAGTGGGCAAATGTCACTTTAAAACCATTACGACGTTTTTGGCACAATGGCAGTTTTAAGCGTTTGAATTTTATATAACCTAACGGTTGTATTTGACAACTTTCTGGTTTTGTGAAAAAATGTAAGATTTCGGCAAATTAGCGCTTAAACCGTAAAAATGGTTGATAAGTGCCTTAAGGCGCTATAAGACACAAAACGATTTAATCTGCATTTAGTGTCAAAAACGTCAAAATGGTAACAAACTGCCATTATGCGCTATAAAATACAAAACGCTGAAATCTGCCATTCAGCGCCAAAAACGTCAAAATGGTAATTTAATGCCTTTAAGCACCAAAAGTTTCAAAACGCCCATCTTTGGCAATTAGCGCCAAAAACCTCAAAATGGTTTAAAAGTGCCATTATGCGCTATAAAACACAAAACGCTGAAATCTGGCATTTAGCGCCAAAAACAACAAAATGGTAATTTAATGCAATTAAGCACCAATTATTTCAAAACGCCTATCTTTGACATTTAGTGCCAAAAAAGTCAAAATGGTTGAATGTGCCATTATGCGCTATAAAACACAAAACGCTGAAATCTGCCATTCAGTGGCAAAAACGTCAAAATGGTAATTTAATGCCTTTAAGCACCAAAAGTTTCAAAACGCCCATCCTTGACAATTAGCGCCAAAAACGTCAAAATGGTTAAAAGTGCCATTATGCGCTTTAAATACCAAAATGCTGAAATCTGGCATTTAGCGCCAAAAACGTAAAAATGGTTAAAAGTGCCATTTTGCGCTATTAAACACAAAACGCTGAAATCTGGCATTTTGCCCCAAAAACGTAAAAATGGTTAAAAGTGCCATTATGCGCTATAAAACACAAAACGCTGAAATCTGGCTTTAAGCGCCAAAAACGACAAAATGGTAATTTAATGCCATTAGGCCCTAAAATTTCAAAACGCCTATCTTTGACATTAAGCGACAAAAACGTCAAAAAGGTTCAAATCTGCCATTAAGCACTATAAGACACAAAATAATTAAATCTGCCATTTAGCGCCAAAGACGTCTAAATGGTTTAAAAGTGCCATTATGCGCTATAAAACACAAAACGCTGAAATCTACCATTTAGCGCCAAAACCGTCAAAATGGTAATTTAATGCAATTAAGCAGCGATTATTTCAAAACGCCTATCTTTGACATTTAGTGCCAAAAACGTCAAAATGGTTAAATGTGCCATTATGCGCTATAAAATACAAAACGCCGAAATCTGCCATTCAGCGCCAAAAACGTCAAAATGGTAATTTAATTCATTTAAGCACCAAAAGTTTCAAAACGCCCATCTTTGACAATTAGCGCCAAAAACGTCAAAATGGTTTAAAAGTGCCATTATGCGCTTTAAATACCAAAATGCTGAAATCTGGCATTTAGCGCCAAAAACGTCAAAATGGTTTAAAGTGCCATTATGCGCTATAAAACACAAAACGCTGAAATCTGGCAATTAGCGCAAAAAACGATAAAAAGGTAATTTAATGCCATCAGGCCCTAAAATTTCAAAACGCCTATCTTTGACATTAAGCGACAAAAACGTCAAAAAGGTTCAAATCTGCCATTAAGCACTATAAGACACAAAATAATTAAATCTGCCATTTAGCGCCAAAGACGTCTAAATGGTTAAAAAGTGCCATTATGCGCTATAAAACACAAAACGCTGAAATCTACCATTTAGCGCCAAAACCGTCAAAATGGTAATTTAATGCAATTAAGCACCAATTATTTCAAAACGCCTATCTTTGACATTTAGTGCCAAAAACGTCAAAATCGTTAAATGTGCCATTATGCGCTATAAAATACAAAACGCCGAAATCTGCCATTCAGCGCCAAAAACGTCAAAATGTCAAAGATATGCGTTTTGAAATAATTGGTGCTTAGTTGCATTAAATTACCATTTTGACGGTTTTGGCGCTAAATGCCAGATTTCAGCGTTTTGTGTTTTATAGCGCATAATGGCACTTTAAAACCATTTCGAAGGTTTTGGCGCTAAATGTCAAAGATGGGCGTTTTGAAACTTTTGGTGCTTAAAGGAACTAAATTACCATTTTGACGTTTTTGGCGCTGAATGGCAGATTTCGGCGTTTTGTATTTTATATCGCATAATGGCACATTTAACCATTTTGACGGTTTTGGCACTAAATGTCAAAGATAGAAGTTTTGAAATAATTGGTGCTTAATTGCATTAAATTACCATTTTGACGGTTTTGGCGCTAAATGGTAGATTTCAGCGTTTTGTGTTTTATAGCGCATAATGGCACTTTTTAAACATTTAGACGTCTTTGGCGCTAAAAGGCAATTTAATTATTTTGTGTCTTATAGTGCTTAATGGCAGATTTGAACATTTTTGACGTTTTTGTCGCTTAATGTCAAAGATAGGCGATTTGAAATTTTAGGGCCTAATGGCATTAATTACCATTTTGTCGTTTTTGGCGCTAAATGCAAGATTTCAGCGTTGTGTTTTATAGCGCATAATGGCACTTTTAAAACATTTTGAAGTTTTCGGCGCTAATTGTTAAAGATGGGCGTTTTGAAACTTTTGGTGCTTAAAGGCATTACATTACCATTTTAACGTTTTTGGCGCAGAATGGCAGATTTCGGCCTTTTTTTTATTTTATAGCGCATAATGGCACATTTAACCATTTTGACGTTTTTGGCACTAAATGTCAAAGATAGGCGTTTTGAAATAATTGGTGCTTAATTGCATTAAATTTCCATTTTGACGGTTTTGGCGCTAAATGGTAGATTTCAGCGTTTTGTGTTTTATAGCGCATAATGGCACTTTTTAACCATTTAGACGTCTTTGGCGCTAAATGGCTGATTTAATTATTTTGTGTCTTATAGTGCTTAATGCGAGATTTGAACCTTTTTGACGTTTTTGTCGCTTAATGTCAAAGATAGGCGTTTTGAAATTTTAGGGCCTAATGGCATTAAATTACCATTTTGTCGTTTTTGGCGCTAAATGCCAGATTTCAGTTTTGTGTTTTATAGCGCATAATGGCACTTTTAAACCATTTTGACGTTTTTGGCGCTAATTGTCAAAGATGGGCGTTTTGAAACTTTTGGTGCTTAAAGGCATTAAATTACCATTTTGACGTTTTTGGCGCTGAATGGCAGATTTCGGCGTTTTGTTTTTTATAGCGCATAATGGCACATTTAACCATTTTGACTTTTTTGGCACTAAATGTCAAAGATAGGCGTTTTGAAATAATTGGTGCTTAGTTGCATTAAATTACCATTTTGACGGTTTTGGCGCTAAATGCCAGATTTCAGCGTTTTGTGTTTTATAGCGCATAATGGCACTTTAAAACCATTTCGAAGGTTTTGGCGCTAAATGTCAAAGATGGGCGTTTTGAAACTTTTGGTGCTTAAAGGAATTAAATTACCATTTTGACGTTTTTGGCGCTGAATGGCAGATTTCGGCGTTCTGAATTAAACGCGGAATCGCTTATTTTTCAACGGAATCATTTGTTTCATAAAAACTTTTTTGCACGGTGAGGTTATTTACCACGAAAATCGTTTTGTACGCAAAACCGATATTTCAAAGGAAAATATCTTCTTCCAAATCAAAGGTTATTTTCACAAAAAAACCATTTTGACGCCTTGGTCATTTTCCACGGAAATCGTTTTATATGCAAAACCGTCATTTCCACAGAAAATATCTTTTTCCAACTAAAAGGTTATTTTCACAAAAACAGTTTTTGACGCCGTGGTCATTTACCACGAAAATCCTTTTTTTTTGCAAAACCGAATTTTTCACGGAAACTGTTATTTTTCAACGGAAAGGTTTTTTCATAAGGACGATTTTTGCACGGCGGGGTCATTTACCACGATTTTATAACAGAAAACTTATTATCATAAAAACAATTTTGGCAATCCTTTTTTTATTTTGCAAAACCGAATAAAACGCGGATCGCTTATTTTTCAATGGAATTATTTGTTTCATAAAAGCATTTTTTTGCACGGTGAGGTCATTTACCACGAAAATCGTTTTATACGCAAAACCGATATTTCCACGGAAAATATCTTTTTCCAAATCAAAGGTTATTTTCACAAAAACCTATTTTGACGCCGCGGTCATTTACCAAGAAAATCCTTTTTTTTTGCAAAACCGAATTTTTCACGGAGACTGTTATTTTTCAACGGAAAGGTTTCTTCATAAGGACGATTTTTGCACGGCGGGGTCATTTACCACGAAAATTTGTTTTTTATGCATCAACGACATTAACACGGAGACTACCTTTTTTCAACAGAAAACTTATTTTCATAAAAACTATTTTTGCACGGCGAGGTCGATTACCACGAAAATCCTTTTTTTGCAAAACCGAATATTACTTTTGAGTTTTGACGTTTTGGCGCTGAATGGCAGATTTCAGCGTTGTGTTTTATTGCGCAAAATGGCACATTTAACCATTTTGACGTTTTTGGCACTAAATGTCAAAGATAGGCGTTTTGAAATAATTGGTGCTTAATTGCATTAATTACCATTTTGACCGTTTTGGCGCTAAATGGTAGATTTCAGCGTTTTGTGTTTTATAGCGCATAATGGCACTTTTTAACCATTTAGACGTTTTTTGTGCTAAATAAGAGATTTAATTATTTTGTGTCTTATATTGCTTAATGGCACATTTGAACCTTTTTGACGTTTTTGGCGATTAATGTCAAAGAAAGGCGTTGTGAAATTTTTAGGGCCTTATGGCATTAAATTACCATTTTGACGTTTTTTGCGCTAATTGTCAAAGACGGGCGTTTTGAAACTTTTGGTGCTTAAAGGCATTAAATTACCATTTTGACGTTTTTGGCGCTGAATGGCAGATTTCAGCGTTTTGTATTTTAAAGCGCATAATGGCACATTTAACCATTTTGACGTTTTTGGCACTAAATATCAAAGATAAGCGTTTTGAAATAATTGGTGCTTAATTTCATTAAATTACCATTTTGACGGTTTTGGCGCTTAATGGTAGATTTCAGCATTTTGTGTTGTATAGCGCATAATGGCACTTTTTAACCATTTAGACGTCTTTGGCGCTAAATGGCAGATTTAATTATTTTGTGTCTTATAGTGCTTAATGACAGATTTGAACCTTTTTGACGTTTTTGGCGCTTAATATCAAAGATAAGCGTTTTGAAATAATTGGTGCTTAATTGCATTAAATTACCATTTTGACGGTTTTGGCGCTAAATGGTAGATTTCAGCGTTTTGTGTTTTATAGCGCATAATGGCACTTTTTAACCATTTAGACGTCTTTGGCGCTAAATGGCAGATTCAATTATTTTGTGTCTTATATTGCTTAATGGCAGATTTGAACCTTTTTGAACTTTTTGTCGCTTAATGTCAAAGATAGGCGTTTTGAAATTTTAGGGCCTAATGGCATTAACTTACCATTTTGTCGTTTTTGGCGCTAAATGCCAGATTTCAGCGTTTTGTGTTTTATAGCGCATAATGGCACTTTTAACCATTTTGACGTTTTTGGCGCTAAATGCCAGATTTCAGCATTTTGGTATTTAAAGCGCATAATGACACTTTTAAACCATTTTGACGTTTTTGGCGCTAATTGTCAAAGATGGGCGTTTTGAAACTTTTGGTGCTTAAAGGAATTAAATTACCATTTTGACGTTTTTGGCGCTGAATGGCAGATTTCAGCGTTTTGTGTTTTATAGCGCATAATGGCACATTTAACCATTTTGACTTTTTTGGCACTAAATGTCAAAGATAGGCATTTTGAAATAATTGGTGCTTAATTGCATTAAATTACCATTTTGACGGTTTTGGCGCTAAATGCCAGATTTCAGCGTTGTGTGTTTTATAGCGCGTAATGGCACTTTAAAACCATTTCGACGGTTTTGGCGCTAAATGTCAAAAATGGGCGTTTTGCAACTTTTGGTGCTTAAAGGCATTAAATTACCATTTTGACGTTTTTGGCGTTGAATGGCAGATTTCAGCGTTTTGTGTTTTATAGCGCATAATGGCACTTTTTAACCATTTAGACGTCTTTGGTGCTAAATGGCAGATTTAATTATTGTGTCTTATATTGCTTAATGGCACATTTCAACCTTTTTGACGTTTTTGGCGCCTAATGTCAAAAAAAGGCGTTGTGAAATTTTTAGGGCCTAATGGCATTAAATTACCATTTTGTCGTTTTTGGCGCTAATGCCAGATTTCAGCATTTTGTGTTTTATAGCGCATAATGGCACTTTTAACCATTTTGACGTTTTTGGCGCTAAATGCCAGATTTCAGCATTTTGTGTTTTAAAGCGCATAATGGCACTTTCAAACCATTTTGACGTTTTTGGCGCTAATTGTCAAAGATGGGCGTTTTGAAACTTTTGATGCTTAAAGGCATTAATTTACCATTTTGACGTTTTTGGCGCTGAATGGCAGATTTCAGCGTTTTGTGTTTTATAGCGCCTAATGGCACTTTTTAACCATTGTGAGGTTTTTGGCGCTTAGTGGCAGATTTAATCGTTTTATGTCTTATAGCGCCTAATGGCACTTATTAACCGAACTCACGTTTTTAGCGCTAAATGTCAAAGATAGGCGTTTTGAAATTTTTAGGACCTTATGGCATTTAATTACCATTTTGACGTTTTTGGCACTAAATGGCAGATTTCAGCCTTTTGTGTTTTATATCGCATTATTGCACTATTTAACCATTTTGACCGTTTTGGCGCTAAATAGCTGATATAATCGTTTTGTCTTATAGCGCCTAATGGCACTTTTAAACCGAACTGACGATATAAGCGCAAAATGTCAAAGATATTCGTTTTGAAATTTTTAGTCCCTTATGGCATCAAATAACCATTTTGACATTTTTGGCGGTAAATGGCAGATTTCAGCGTTTTGTGTTTTATAGCACATAATGCAACTTTTTGACCATTTTGACGTTTTTGGCGTTTCAGGGCAGATTTCACCGTTTTGTTTTTAATAGCGCATAATGGAACTCTTAACCATTTTGACGATTTTGGCGCTTATTGTCAAAGATGAGCGTTTTGAAACTTTTGGTGCTTAAAGGCATTAAATTACCATTTTGACGTTTTTTGCGCTGAATGGCAGATTTCAGGGTTTTGTGTTTTATAGCGCATAATGGCACTTTTTTACCATTTAGACGTCTTTGGCGCTAAATGGCAGAATTAATTATTTTGTGTCTTATAGTGCTGAATGGCACATTTGATCCTTTTTGACGTTTTTGGCGCTTAATGTCAAAGATAGGCGTTTGAAATTTTAGGGCCTAATGGCATTAAATTACCATTTTGTCGTTTTTGGCGCTAAATGCCAGATTTCAGCGTTTTGTGTTTTATAGCGCATAATGGCACATTTAAACCATTTTGACGTTTTTGGCGCTAATTGTCAAAGATGGTCGTTTTGAAACATTTGGTGCTTAAAGGCATTAAATTACCATTTTGACGTTTTTGGCGCTGAATGGCAGATTTCAGCGTTTTGTGTTTTATAGCGCATAATGTCACATTTAACCATTTTGACGTTTTTGGCACTAAATGTCAAAGATAGGCGTTTTGAAATAATTGGTGCTTAATTGCATTAAATTACCATTTTGACGGTTTTGGCGCTAAATGGTAGATTTCAGCGTTTTGTGTTTATTAGCGCATAATGGCACTTTTTAACCATTTAGACGTCTTTGGTGCTAAATGGCAGATTTAATTATTGTGTCTTATATTGCTTAATGGCAAATTTCAACCTTTTTGACGTTTTTGGCGCTTAATGTCAAAGAAAGGCGTTGTGAAATTTTTAGGGCCTAATGGCATTAAATTACCATTTTGTCGTTTTTGGCGCTAATGCCAGATTTCAGCAATTTGTGTTTTATAGCGCATAATGGCACTTTTAACCATTTTGACGTTTTTGGCGCTAAATGCCAGATTTCATAATTTTGTGTTTTAAAGCGCATAATGGCAGATAATTGTTTTTAAATTTTTGTGCTCAATGGCATTACATTTGAATTTTGACATTTTCGGCGCTAAATGAGAGATTTAAGCGTTTTGTGTTTAACAACGAAAAATGACACATTTTACTATTTTGACGTTTTTGGCACTTAATGTCAAAGATGAGCGTTTTGAAATAATTGGTGCTTAAGGCATTAAATTACCATTTTGACGTTTTTGGCGCTGAATGGCAGATTTCAGCGTTTTGTGTTTTATAGCGCCTAATGGCACTTTTTAACCATTGTGACGTTTTTGGCGCTTAGTGGCAGATTAAATCGTTTTATTTCTTATAGCGCCTAATGGCACTTATTAACCGAACTCACGTTTTTAGCGCTAAATGTCAAAGATAGGCGTTTTGAAATTTTCAGGACCTTATGGCATTTAATTACCATTTTGACGTTTTTGGCGCTAAATGCCAGATTTCAGCATTTTGGTATTTAAAGCGCATAATGACACTTTTAAACCATTTTGACGTTTTTGGCGCTAATTGTTAAAGATGGGCGTTTTGAAACTTTTGGTGCTTAAAGGAATTAAATTACCATTTTGACGTTTTTGGCGCTGAATGGCAGATTTCAGCGTTTTGTGTTTTATAGCGCATAATGGCACATTTAACCATTTTGACTTTTTTGGCACTAAATGTCAAAGATAGGCATTTTGAAATAATTGGTGCTTAATTGCATTAAATTACCATTTTGACGTTTTTGGCGCTGAATGGCATATTTCAGCGTTTTATGTTTTATAGCGCATAATGGCACATTTAACCATTTTGACGTTTTTGGCACTAAATGTCAAAGATAGGCGTTTTGAAATAAGTGGTGCTTAATGGCATTAAATTACCATTTTGACGTTTTTGGCGCTGAATAGCAGATATCAGCGTTTTGTGTTTTGTAGCGCCTAATGGCACTTTTTAACCATTTAGACGTTTTTGGCGCTTAGTGGCAGATTAAATCGTTTTGTGTCTTATAGCGCCTAATGGCACTTATAAACCAACTGACGTTTTTAGCGCTAAATGTCAAAGAAAGGCGTTGTGAAATTTTTAGGGCCTAATGGCATTAAATTACCATTTTGTCGTTTTTGGCGCTTAATGGCTGATTTCACCGTTTGTGTTTTATAGCGCATAATGGCGCTTTTAACCATTTTGACGTTTTTGGCGCTTAATGGCAGATTTCACCGTTTTGTGTTTTATAGCGCATAATGGCGCTTTTAACCATTTTGACGTTTTTGGCGCTTAATGGCAGATTTCACCGTTTTGTGTTTTATAGCGCATAATGGCGCTTTTAACGATTTTGACGTTTTTGGCGCTTAATGGCAGATTTCACCGTTTTGTGTTTTATAGCGCATAATGGCGCTTTTAACGATTTTGACGTTTTTGGCGCTAAATGTCATATATACGTTTTGAAATTTTTGGTGCAATTACTTTTTTGACGTTTTTGCGCTAAATAGGAGATTTTAGCCTTTCTTGTTTAATTAAGCGCATTATTACACTTTCTGACCATTTTGTCTCTTTTGGCGCTAAATGTCAAAGATACGCGTTTTGAAATTTCTGTTGCCTAATGGCATTAAATTTTCATTTTGACGTTTTTGGCGTTAAATGGCAGATTTCAGCGTTTGTTGTTTTACAGCGCATTATTTCACTTTTTAACCATTTTGACGTTTTTAGCGCTCATGGCAGATTAAATCGTTTTGTGTCCTGTAGCGCCTAATATAACTTTAAAACCGTTTTCTTGATTTGGGCGCTAAATGGCAGATTTCAGCGTTTTGTGTTTTATATCGCATAATGGCAGTTTTTAACCATTTTGACGTTTTTGACACTAAATGCAGATTAAATCGTTTTGTGTCTTATAGCGCCTTAAGGCACTTATCAACCATTTTTACGGTTTAGGCGCTAAATTGCCGAAATCTTACATTTTTTCCCAAAACCAGTAAATTTTCAAAGATAGCCGTTAGGTTATATAAAATTCAAAACGCTTAAAACTGCCATTTAGTGCCAAAAACGTCGTAATGGTTTTATAGTTACATTTGCCCTCTAAAAGCATAACGCCGATCTAAGACATAAAGTGCCAAAAACGACAAAATGGTAATAAAATCGCATTAGGCGCAAGAAAAACCGAATCGCCAATCTTTGACACGCACGACGGGGTCATTTACCACAAAAATTTGTTTATTATGCATAAACGACATTTACACGGAAACTTATCTTTTTTCAACAGAAAGCTTATTTTCATAAAGACTTTTTTTGCACGGCGAGGTCGTTTACCACGAAAATCTTTTTATTTTTGCAAAACCGAATTTTACGCGGAATTTCTTATTTTTCAATGGAAAGGTCGTTTTCATAAAAACTTTTTTGCACGGTGAGGTCATTTACCACGAAAATCTTTTTATATGCAAAACCGACATTTCCACGGAAAATATCTTTTTCCAACTACAAGGTTATTTTCACAAAAACTGAACTTGGACGCCGTGGTCATTTAACACGAAAATCTTTTTATATTGAAAGACCGAATTTTTCATCTGAATCTGTAATTTTCAACGGAGAGGTTTTTTTCTATGAGGAAAATTTTCGCACGGCGTGGTCATTTACCAAGAAAATCCCTTTTTTTTGCAAAACCGAATTTTTCACGGAGACTGTTATTTTTCAACGGAAAGGTTTTTTCATAAGGACGATTTTTGCACGGCGGGGTCATTTACCACGAAAATTTGAAATTTTGTTTTTTATGCATCAACGACATTAACACGGAGACTACCTTTTTTCAACAAAAAACTTATTTTCATAAAAACTTTTTTGGCACGGCGAGGTAGTTTATCACGAAAATCCTTTTTTATTGCAAAACCGAATTAAACGCGGAATCGCTTATTTTTCAACGGAATCATTTGCTTCATAAAAACTTTTTTTGCATGGTGAGGTTATTTACCACGAAAATCGTTTTATAAGCAAAACCGATATTTCCAAGGAAAATATCTTCTTCCAAATCAAAGGTTATTTTCACAAAAAACCATTTTGACGCCTTGGTCATTTTCCACGGAAATCGTTTTATATGCAAAACCGTCATTTCCACGGAAAATATCTTTTTCCAACTAAAAGGTTATTTTCACAAAAACAGTTTTTGACGCCGTAGTCATTTACCAAGAAAATCCTTTTTTTTTTGCAAAACCGAATTTTTCACGGAAACTGTTATTTTTCAACGGAAAGGTTTTTTCATAAAGACGATTTTTGCACTGCGGGGTCATTAACCACGAAAATTTGTTTTTTTATGAAAAAAATATGTTTTGTGTTTTAAAGCGCATAATGGCACTTTTAACCATTTTGACGTTTTTGGCGCTGAATGGCAGATTTCAGCGTTTTGTGTTTTATAGCGCCTTATGGCACTTTTAAACCATTGACGTTTTTGGTGCTAAATGTCACAGATAGGCGTTGTGAAATTTTTAGTCCCTTAAGGCATCAAATAACCATTTTGACGTTTTTGGCGCTAAACGGCAGATTTCAGCGTTTTGTGTTATATAGCAAAAAATGCAACTTTTTGATGATTTTGACGATTTTCCGCAAAATGTCAAAGATACAAGTTTTGAAATTGTTGGTGCTTAATTGCAAGTATTTGATTTTTAAACGTTTTTGCTGAATGGCAGATTTCAGCTTTTTCTGTTTTATAGCGCATTATGGCACTTTTTAACCATTTAGACGTTTTTGGCGCAAAATGGCAGATTAAATGGTTTTGTGTCTTATAGCGCCTAATGGCACTTATAAACCAAATTGACGGTTCTAGCGCTAAGTTTCAAGGCGTTTTGAAATTTTTAGTCCTTTATGGCATCAAATAACCGTTTTGACGTTTTAGGCGCTAATTGGCAGATTTCAACGTTTTGTGTTTTATAGCGCATAACGGCACATTTAACCATTTTGACGTTTTTGGAGCGATGGGCGTTTTGAAATAATTGGTGCTTAATTGCATTAAATTACCATTTTGACGGTTTTGGCGCTAAATGGTAGATTTCAGCGTTTTGTGTTTTATAGCGCATAATGGCACTTTTTAACCATTTAGACGTCTTTGGCGCTAAATGGTAGATTTAATTATTTGTGTCTTATAGTGCTTAATGGCACATTTGAACCTTTTCGACGTTTTTTGCGCTAAATGGCAGATTTCACCGTTTTGCGTTTTATAGCGCATAATGGCACTTTTAACCATTTTGACGTTTTTGGCGCTTAATGTCAAAGATAGGCGTTTTTAAGTTTTTGGTGCTTAATGGCGTTAAATTACCATTTTGACGTTTTTGGCGCTGAATGTCAAATTTCTGCGTTTTGTGTTTTATAGCGCATAATGGCACTTTTTAACCATTTTGACGTCTTTGGCGCTCAATGGCAGATTTAATTATTTTGTGTCTTATTGCGCCTAATGGCACTTATTAACCATTTTGACGTTTTGGGCGCTGATGGCAGATTTCAGTATTTCGTGTTTTATAGCTTAATGGCACTTTTGTACCATTTTGACGTTTTTGGCGCTTAATGGCAGATTTCACCGTTTTGTGTTTCATAGCGCATAATGGCACATTTAACCATCTTGACGTTTTTGGCGCTTAATATCAAAGATATATCAATCGACATTTAGCGCCGAAAACGACAAAATGGTAATAAAATCTTATTACGCGCTATTAAAATGAAAACGCTGAACGCAGCTTTTTAGCGCCGAAAAAAAATGGGCAAAAAGTGCCATTAGGCATTATAAAACTCATAACGCTTAAATCTGTCATTTTGTGCCCAAATCCTCAAAATATTTATAAATTGCAATTTAATCAAATAGTTAATAATTTAATCAAATCGCCTATCTAACATTAAGCGACAAAAAGGTCAAAATGGTTATTAAATGCCAAAAGGCGCTATAAAAATCACATCGCCAATCTTTGACATTTAGCGAATCTATAATTTTTCTACGGAAAGCTTATTTTCATAAAAACTTTTTGTCAACATACGTTTGGTTGAGATAATTGAAGTGTTTGGCGTGACTAATTTTATTTGACCAGGAATCTAATAATTCCTGGTTGGTATTTAAAAGAATGTTGGCATTATCGTCGTATAAATTTAAAGGTGTAATGTTTCTATCTGCCTTGCAAATTATTTTGTTAATAATTAGCATTATGTTTTATAATTTTAAGGTATTTGGGGGGTTTGTTTTTACTGTTTTTATAAAAAGTTAGGTAAAAAGTTTTACTACAGCTTAAGAAGAGTCTATTACTTTTTAGCCATGATGAGACGTATGCAATACATTTTGTTGCATTAACAAAAGTTTCAAGCCAGGATTTTCCAATTACTATTATTGCTGTATCATCAGCGTAAGATACAATTTCACCAGGGATCACAAAATTACATAAATCATTTATATATATTAGAAACAGGATTGGGCCGAGAACAGTTCCCTGTGGTACTCCGTTTTTTATCCTTGTTTTTGTACTATAAAAATTCCCTATTTTTGTTTTTTGTTTTCTGTCTTTGAGGTAGTTTGTGAGAATTTTTAGTGTATCTTTTTTTAAACCTAATTGATTAATTTTTTTAATAAGTAGATTGTGATTTACCGTGTCAAGTGCTTTTCTCAAGTCTAAAAATATAGCTTAACTTTTTTATTTTGATCAACAGATGTGTATAACTTTTTTTGTCAGATCTAATATCGTATCTTCAGTGCTTGGCTTACTTCTGAAGCCATATTGATTTTGTGAAAGAATTTTGTTTTGTTCTAGGTGATTCATTATTCTACTTTTGATAAATTTTTCAAAGATTTTTGGGAGATATGTCTGTAATTGTCTAATATGAGCGTTTCACCCGATTAGTGTATTGGAATTATGGTGGAGATTTTAAATTGTTCTGAAAAATGTCCCTCTTTTAGGGATTTATTATAAATGTGTAGTAATGGAGTTAAAATACATAGTTTTATTTTTTTTAGTGTATTGCCTGCTAAACCATCAGTTCTTGTAGAATTGGTGGATTTTAGACCGTCAATGTGTTTTTCAATTTCATGTGTTGTGATGGGTGAAAAACATTCTAAGGAGTTAATTGAATTGTAAATTGATACTAAATCTACGGGCGTTGTATTATCAATTTTGCTAGAAGATTCAAGTATTTGATCTACTACATTTGTGAAGAAGTTGTTAAAGTTTACTGCAATGGCTGATTTGTCAGTTATAATATTGTTATTTATTTTAATCTCATATACATCAGTTGATGCTTTTTTTTTGTTCGTTATTTCGTTAATCATATTTCACGTTTTCTTAGTTTCATTTTTTTCAACAGTATCAGAATATTCTTTTGAATTTGTGGTTAAAATGTTGTGTCCGTAAAATGTTGGGTAATGGTCAGTCAGTAATGTTTGTTTTTAGTGTTGACGTAGTATGTAGTTTTAACGTGTTTGTATGTTTTGACAAATATGTGATCTGGAG
The DNA here is from genome assembly GCA_936435175.1 of Glyphotaelius pellucidus. Classification (NCBI taxonomy): domain Eukaryota; kingdom Metazoa; phylum Arthropoda; class Insecta; order Trichoptera; family Limnephilidae; genus Glyphotaelius; species Glyphotaelius pellucidus. Next base: position 28,053,115 of record OW386558.1, on the reverse strand, counting down.
TTGTGAAATTATTTGGATTAAATATACTATTTATTCGTGTAAATATTTTTTTATTATTCCTAAATTTTTATATATATATATTTTTTTAAATTTTCTTTATACATTTTGTTTATTACATGATTGTTTTACATGGTATTTCGACTACCAAGCTAGGCAAATGCCCGAATTATGGTAGTCGAGATTCATAAGATATTAAGTATATAATATTAATAATCATCCATATATATGTAGATGAAAGTACAAACATTTTACATAATAAATTTTGTGTAAACATTTTTTTTTTTTTCAAAAAAAAAAATGTTTACTCTATTTTTTAAGTTTATATTTATATAGATTATCTCTAAGTAGTTAAATTTTAAAATTTAATTAGGTAGTTACATAAAAAAATGAGATAAATATAAATTTTTTAAATATTTATACCACATTTAATATACTATATACAATATACATATAATTAAAAATTCTACATACGTATGTAGAATTTTTTATTATTCCGAAATTTTATATTATTTTATTAAATAATATATTTATTACTTTTCAAAAAAATAATGGATACTCTATTTTTAAAGCTTATATATACAGATTATCTCTAAGTAATTAAATTTAAAAAATAAAAATAAAATTTAAATTTGTTTTTATTAACAATTTTTTTGGTACAATTGGTAAAATTTTGTAATACAAACATTTTATTTAAACAGTTTTAAAATAGGAGAGAATAATACAAATAGATTAGCAGATTAACCAAAAAATCCCACATAGGCATCGCCAGTTCGTGGGTATACTTGATTGTTTTTAAGACAGAAATTTACTCATAAACATATACTATCTTTGTAGAAGATTAAAAGAAAAATTAAATTAAATACAAAAAAATAGATTCAGTGTTTACTGAAATACGTATTCAAAAGACATGTTAAATAAAGATGAATAAAAATTTGTTAAGTTACAGCAGGTCAGATGTTACAGCAAGTAAATATTTGTGTCGATGGTATTTATTTATTTATTTAGATAGTTACATAAGAACATAAGCATATGTTCTGATAGCCAGGCTGCCCTAATGGCACTGGAAAGTAACCGATGCGACTCTGGACTGGTGATGGAATGCAGGACTATTCTTACAGAACCATCAATAAAATAACCCTGATCTGGGTACCAGGACATAAAGGTATTGAGGGCAACGAGCGGGCTGATGAATTAGCAAGGAAAGGGGCGAAAGCACCACTTGTGGGATCCGAGCCGTCTGTAGGAGTAGCAGCTTGCCACTCAAAACTACATATTGATAGGTGGGTAGAATCCCAGCACTGTAAAGAATGGGAGAGGGCACCTGGAATGAGACAATCTAAAGTACTCATAAAAGGACCAGACCCTAGACGAACCAGGAAACTACTCAATTTGGACAGAAACTCGCTGAGGGAACTGGTAGGACTACTAACGGGACACTGCCATCTCAGGAGACATGCAGATATTGGGAGTGGAAAACACCAATAGATGCAGGAAATGTGAAGAGGATGAAGAGACTCCAATTCACTTATGGTGCCAATGTCCTGCCCTGGTGGGAACTAGGCTCAGATACCTGGGGAGACACACAGTAGAACCAGAAGACATAGCCACATATCCGGTGACAACCCTGGTGAACTTTATTAAAGGGACTGGGTTGTTGCTAAAGGATTGAGGTAAAATGGGAGATAGCACAATGGGCCTATGGCCTAAGTTCTCACGGGAACTACGTGTAGATAGTTACATTAAAAAAATGAGATAAATATAAATATTTTAAAAATTTATACCACATTTTATATACTATTTATACGTATATATAATTTTTCATTATTCCAAATTTTTTATTTTATTTATTATATTATAAATTTATTACTTTTCAAAAAAATAATGGTAACTTTTTTTTAAGCTTATATTTATATAGATATCTGGGTAGTTACATTTAAAAAATTAATTAGATATTTACATTAAAAACACGAGATAAATATAAAAAATATATCTATTAAAAATGTATTGATGTGTACAAAACTGCATAAATTTAATGGTATATTGTGGAACGACGTATATTATGTACTACGTCCTGTTGTAATAATGTATTTTATCTTAGTTATTGTAAGATTACTATTTATTTTATAAATACATAATATAATATTACAATGAGGAAATCTATAATTGGTTTTTTTGATAGGTTTATTAAACACGCATAAATTAATCAAGTTGTAAACCATTGATTACCCTAAAATAAAATAAATAAAAATAAAAAAATCTATATCACATTTAATATACTATTTATACGTATATAGAATTTTTTGTATTATTTTATTATATAATAAATTTATTACTATTCAAAAAAATAATGGTTACTCTATTTGTTAAGCTTATATTTATATAGATTGTCTGTAAGTAGTTAAATTTTTAAATTTAATAAAAATTTACATTAAAAAAATGAGATTTGTTTAAAAATTTCAAAAATTTAGATCACATTTAATATCCTTTTTTACGAATATAGAATTTTTTAGTTTTCCAAATGTTTTAAATTATTTTATTATATAATACATTTATTACTTCTCAAAAAAATAATGGTTACTCTAATTTTTAAGCTTTTATTTATATAGATTATCTCTAAGAAGTTAAATTTTCAAATTTAAGTAGATATTTACATGGGTGATACGAGAGGGAATGTTAAACAGCCGAACTGAGCGGACGCGGGAACCGGAATGAATTTGCAATATCATGAACTGGACCGGAGAGCGACTCTCAGGAATACCAGTCGGTAAAATTTAACTTTAGTAATGTTTTAAGATTGTTCAGCTATGATAGCTTCCCCTATTGGGGATGCCATAGTCTCACAGGCTCCCGACGTGAACAGTTAGGTGCTTGCTAATCAATGTGCATTCGTTATACGGCCGTAAATCCTCTATGTATACGTTAACAAGGAGAAAATATAACAGAAATAATAATTTGGAGAATCAAGTGTACGAGGGATCAACTGCAGAGTGAAAAACTGTCGGGGGGTCAAAAGTCGGGTCACCAAAACTTTGTTTGCCTGATAATATATTTCAAATTTGCAAATAGATCAGTTTCCTCGTACGATAATGCAGTACCCACTTCTTTGTCATATATTAGTGGGTATTATGGGTGGTGTGTCCGTGTGTCCGTGTGTCGATGTGTAAGAATGAAGGTAGGATATCCTCTCGACCACACTCCAAACACAAAGCAAACTTATTTTACCACGAAGCATCTACTAGATTATTAGAAAACTGTAGGTGAAATGACGAACGAACAACCGAGCTGGAGTTCTTGCTTCAAAGTAATGAATTTCATTACCTGGCTGTTGAAAAAACCCAAACACAGGGAGATCAATGACTTTCTGGTGCTATTTGATGGATGCACCCTTCCCAATAAAGACTCCAGTGAAATGTTTGGGGTAAGTACATCAGACCGGCTAAAGTGTTTGGACTCCATAGCAGTCCGGGAAAATTTGGCTTTCTAGAAACTATATGGATCAGATTGTTCAATAGTGACCTAACCTAAAAAATGCCCAACGTAGCAAGTAGTTTGCCACGTTTGGTGACTTAGCAGGGGTGCCCGGGTTCATGGTGTGACTTCAGTCGGCCTTGGCGGCTGATGTGTCTGCCCACCTGCTGCGTGGCGAGTCAGATCGAGAGAGAGTTGGTTGAGGAGGTCTATTGACCTCTCCAGCCAGAATCTCTTGACCTATCGCCTTGCACCGCAGTTGAAGGGACGGATTCATACGTCCGTCACTCCTGGACACACTGACCCATAGATTCCTACCCACCCCTCATACATTGTTCCTTCCCTCCTCTTCTTCCGTCCCTTAAAAAAAAACCTTCATATAGCATCCCTAAATATGACACAGGCCCTGGTGGAAATTATTTTCCTCAATTGAATTTCGGAGCCACCTCTGGGCTGTAACCCCACAATACTGAATAAATCTTCTTGATTCTGTGGAACGGAGGGCGTTCCGCCTGATTGATAATCCGTTGCGTTTTGCGTTTCGGCGTTGAACGTATCTAGATATTATCTTCAAAAATAACAAATATTTTTTTAAGATCTTAAAAACTTCAAATGTTTAAGGGAGATAAGTAAGAATCGGTCGAAATTCGGATAGCGGCGGCTTAAGACCAGCATCAATAAATCCCTTCCTACAGCCACTCCTCTAACCCGCCTCAGAACATTGCCCAACCGGGTGGCGAGATAGTTCTAATGTCTTTACACCGTGCAGCGCTTTTATGAGATATCATTTTTAACACTTTCACTTTTAAATGGTGGTTTTACACCAAGGCGCTACTGAAACTATCTACAACTCTGAAACGTGCCGCAAATATGCTAGTATATTATTTTTAATTAATTAATTATGGGTTATCGAACATTCGATCTCCGGGTTCAGATTCACAATCAAATTCACTCAACAACTGAATCTGTCAGTTGATTCTAGTACCTTATTAGATGTGTCGACACGTGTCAAAGTCCATTAAGTCACGTTTTTTCATGAAAGGACTTAAGTATGAGGTCTTATGTAAAAAATCGTCCTCTTTCAACTGACATACTCCATTATATCGTGTATTTAATCGTTTTCGATTTAAACGTGCTTTTAATTCCCCATTAATCATAAATCCGATATTAATTTCAAGCAAAACACATTAAGTCAAACATTATACTCCAAATGTCAATAATACATCGAATTAGACCGTTAAACACAAGCAAAATCCATTAAGCCAGCATAAAAATAATCTTGAAGCAAAATCCATTAAGACAGCTTTAAAATAATCTTAATGCCATTTTGCGGCATTAATGTCAACAATTTATCAGTAATCTTAACAAGCAAAGCACACTAAGTCATTATTGAAGGGTAAAACCCACTAATTCTGGCTCATTTTTTGTAAATCTTTGATTAAGGGTTGCTGTTATTGCTATCAACTTATATTGTGTAATGATAAGGTACTTAAAAAAACAACTAAAACAATTAAAAAAAACATTTGCAGAAATTCATCCACCAAGCCTTTCCGAAATTGCTAAATATTTTTTTTTTTTTTTTTTAAATTTATTTATTTATTTTATAAATCAACAATCCAGTCCCGCTAAGCCAATTGCAATTGGCTTGACAGCAGGTGCTTATAATTACTTACAAATATATTTAAAGTTATAATTTACATCTTTTATCTACAGTTTAAACATTTTTTCATAAATTTTATCAAGTATCAAGTATCAAAATAAATATTCTTTTTCCAATAACCAATTTTTCACCATATATTTAACCTTATTCATAGAATTATGTTGCTTTATATTGTCAGGTAATAAATTAAATATCTTCGGTATGTTGTATTCAAACGTTCTCTGTCCGTACTTATTATTATATTTCGGAACTATTAACCCGTCGTTACGCGTGAATCTAGTGCTATATTTATGATCTAGTTTCTCTTTATGCTGCGGGGTAAATATATGCTGAATTATAATTTTATACCATAGTATTGCCTTCACAGGTAAAATTTTTGCACTCTGAAACAGCAACGGAGTATTGTGTCTTTGTTTGAAAATGTTAGGGACAACTAATAATTTTACAGTTGCGTTTTGTGCAACTTGTACTTGTTTCAGGTTGGTTACAGTAGTATTTCCCCATATTGTTAACCCATATCTTATTATTGATTCTGCTAGTGACATATAAATTATTTTAAGTGTATCAATTGATAGGAAAAAATTTAATGTGTACATTCTGCTAGCAATTGATCTGAGTCTTTTACAGGTTTTTTAAATGTTTGTCCCATTTAAAAAAAAAACAATCTACTGTAACACCAAGATACACATATTCAATAACTAATTCTAAGCTTTCACAATTACAGTTAATTTGAATATTTTTGTGGATGCAATTAAAGTTATGAGAAATAATATTAGGATTAAATTGAAATTTGGCATTAGGTGATCTTATATGCATTACTTTACTTTTTTTAGCATTTATTAATAGCCCTGCATCATGTGACCATTTACAGAGTTGATTAAAGTCAATTGATATATACATTTTTTTTTTTTTTTTTTTTTTTATTTATTAAATTAAAGAAAAAACATTTTGTACAAGAATTTGTATACCCACAAAGCTGTCATATAGCAGCTTGTCTGCAGGTTCCAACAATTCAAACATTCATAATAAAATATCCAAGAAAAAATTTGTAAATACATATAAAGTTTTAAGGAAACATTAGAATAGATAGTAGTATTAGATAATTTAACTTACAACTACAAATATATAAGATATTTCAATATACCTACCTAATAAAAGCTATGTAGACAGCTATATTAAGATATACAAAGATACATGGAGTTTTCATTCATCAACCATAGTTTTATCATTTTAGGACTCAGTCTCTCATTTTTTTCAAACTTCATGTTATTATTGATTCTATTGAAAATCACTGGTATCAGATACTCAAGAGTACGGCTTCCATATTTATTTAATATTCGAGGAGTTTTTAGGCCCTTTCCTTCTCTAAATCTTGTGGTATGTTTGTGTACAAGTAGGTGTTTGTAAGGGCTTTCCCCCATATTATCCATAATAGTAGTGAACCAGTGGAGACCTTTTATTGTAAGTAGGCTCTCTGAGCCATACAGTAATTTTAAGTTATGTCTCTGTTTGTAAATCTTAGTTGTGACAATTTTTTTTATTATGGCGGTTTGTAAATTTTCAATATATTTAATGTAAGTAGTGCTTGCATGACCCCAAGTTCGAATACCATATCTAAGGATGGATTCGACCATAGAAAAATATATGAGTTTAAGAGTACAATGAGGCAAAATAAATTTTAATTTGTAAAAGTTACTAGCTAAGGATCTGAGCTGGTTACAAATTTTAGCCACTTGTTTATCCCACTTAAAATTGTTATCAACAATTATTCCCAGATAAGTATATTCATTTGTGAAATCTATTTTTTCACAGTCACAAACATTAACAATCCCTCTATGTATACAGTTAAAGCTATGAGCGGTTATTTTAGGAACATTCCACATTTTCAAACTTGGAGATTTTATGTACATGCATTTGGTTTTTTTAACATTAATAATTAATCCTACATCATGAGCCCATTTGAGAAGCTCGTTAAAATCTCTTTGCAATTCTTGTATAGCAATTTCAGGATTTTCATTTGATACAACAAGAGCAGTATCATCAGCAAAAATGAATCGACGAGCTTTTTTGAAAATCTTACACATAGCAATTACATATATAATATATAATTTTGGACCTAGAATTGACCCTTGCGGTACTCCTGATTTGATGTATCTTGATTTACTAATTATATTTAAAATCTTCACACTCATTTTTCTATTTGACAAATAGTTTTTAAAGAATAAGAGGAGTTTACCCCGGATCCCTATAAATTCAAGTACTTTAATTATTTGTATATGGCTAAGTGTGTCGAAGGCTTTTGAGAAATCAATAAATAGAACCAATACATGTTGTTTACAGTTTAGTTGTGAATTTATATGATTAGAAAATTTTTCGAGCAATTTATCGCAACTTTTATTTTTTTGAAAGCCATACTGGCATTCATCAATAATACTCAGCTTATTTAAGTATTTATCTAGATTTATTGATATATATTTTTCTAAGATTTTTTCTAATGCAGGAAGTAAGGAAATCGGCCTGTAATTGTTTATTAAAGAGTGATTTCCATTTTTAAAGATAGGCCTTACAATGCTATATTTTAGTTCATCGGGAATATGGCCCGTATCAATTATTCTGTTAATTAAGTGGGCGATTGTAGGACTAAGTAATTTCACATGTTTTTTCAAATCATACATACGAATTAAATCTATGCCTGGAGTCTTGGAATTTTTCATACCTCCGATAATTAATTCGATTTGCTTTGTATTTGCTCGTGGTAGATACATTGTGTGGTTTAAATATTCCGGCGTGTATTCTGACGCTCGGACATCACATATATGTAATAACTTATTTACCCCTTCATCAAAAAAGTCTGCAAAATTTTCTGCCACTGCATCTTTAGATTTGGATTTTAAGAAATATTTTGATATGACTTCATCACAACCGGATTTATCTTTCCTTCCTAAAGTTTTATTAATTTCATTCCATGTTTTTTTAATGTCTTTGAAACAGTGATTAAATTTATAGTTATAGTATAATTTTTTTGTGTTTATTATTTGTTTATTTAATTTATTTCTGTATTTTTTGAAATCGATTTCATATTTTTTGTTGTTAGGCGAGTTTTTCCATTTCCTCCAAAGAGTATCTCGTGTATGTATATTTTCAATGAGGCTATCATTAATCCAAGTTTTTTGATAATTGCGATATTTTTTATTAAATTTTGTGATGTTACTTAGTTCATAAATATTTTTAAATTTCGATTTCATTTCTTCGTACAATACATTTGGTTCAGATAATTTTAGCATTTCATTCCAATCAGTGATTGAAATAAATAGATTAACTTTTTTTTCAGAGAGTGCAGTATAGTACTCAGTGTGCGATTTGTCTGAAATGTGTTTGTCGTAGTTAGAGAAATGAATCGTCGTTGCAATTAGGTAGTGGTCAGCTATTATTGTTTCACATACGCACGAACTGATTTCTGTGGTCTCCCTCTCTCTTATATAAATATGGTCTAGGCAAGTAGCCGTTATATAGTTTGACAATACTGCTTCACGTGTCACATCGTTAATAGTTTTGACCAATCCGAAGTTGGCCATCAGGTTTTCGTATTGTATTACAATCGGTTCGAGTTCATTTAAAATGTTTACGTTCGAATCGCCAAGTATTAAAATGGATTCTTTAATGTTAATATTGCACAATATGGTTTCAAGTTCATGGAGAAATAATTTTTTATTTGTGTTTGGAGGTCTATACATTGCCAATAGATGTATACGTTTATGTTTGTAAATAGAAATGGTGCCGTAAACGCATTCAAAATTAGTTGTTACTATATTTATTTTTTCGAAAGTAAGATGATCCTTCACATATACAATAATTCCGCCACCCGATCTTTTTGTACGACAAAAATAGTAAGAGTTGAAACCCGATATTTTGTATAGATTTACATTATTTTCATTTATCGACGTTTCACATAGCGTTATTATGTCAATATTACGCAAAGAACTAGAAATAGTTACGAGGAAAGTATCAAAATGTTTTGATAAGGATCGAATGTTAAGGTTAATGGCAGTTATATTATTAATTCCTAATACATGTTTATTTGCCCAATTTTCAAAATTGTGAGTACGTTCATAATCAATTTCTGCTATGTCAAAATCTCCGTTCAAATCACCCATACTGAATAATATTTAAATATGCGGGAATAGTATGTAAACATGTGTGAAGATTTATAGAGGCAAATTATAAATATCATTGTTTTTATAGCAGTGAGCATTAACAATATATTCATAGTTAGATTTTGTTTTTGATCAGAACATATTAGGTTTAATAATTGACAACAATAAATATTTTTTCTACATGTACAAGTAAACAAAGGATAGACTAACATCAACATACATTTCAATACCAGCGTGTTAACACTGTGGTTACCGGACAATAATTCAGAATATAATAATATAGTTAGGGAAGAAAAAAATTGCAAGGATATGAGATACTCATATTTCGTAAGTAGAAGACATATATTATTGAGCTTAACAGTAAAAGAGGTTAAGTATTTAAATAGAGTTTTGGTTAAAAGCATTGGATTTTGTTTTTTAAAAAAAAATGAAAAAAACATACAAAACATACCTAATCATAATCGATGCGACTTTGCGCGATATACATCATCTTTTTAAAGTAAGTGCAGTTTGTGTCGTTTGCTTTATGATTAGTGTTAAGGGTCATCTTGAAAGTAGTGTTTTGATATATACAGTTGCTACATTTTTCTTCCGAGTTTTTGTTTGGGCATTCCTTCCATTCGTGATCCTTAGCACAATGTAAGCAGGTCGCGCTTTTATCTTTACTCAAACATTTCAGTGCAGTGTGTCCAAATTTCAAGCAATGGTAGCACTGCATCAGGGGGTTAGCGTCTACCACTCGTACTCTGCTGAATCCTATATTAATTTTTTCCTTTTCAATGAGGTAAGACCTCAGTGCTCCGCTGGTTTCCAGTATATAATTTGTTAGTCCATTTTGTGATTTAGGTTTAAACATTTTTATTAGTTTTATAGTGTTTTTTGTATCATAATCCATAAGATCTTTGATACCATCATTTTGGGTTTTTAAAGCCTCGATTATATCTTCTTCTGTTAGATCTGCCTGTAAATTTCTTACGAAAATTTTGGGGTTTTTCTTTTTTAATTCTTCAGCAACCATATTTTTTTTGAGCAATTTATTTATTTCATCCGTCAATTTTTCTGCGTGGACTTTACTAGGGCAAGATATTATCAGTTTATTTTGAGCGGCTTTGCGAACTCCATTTACTGCAATACCTAGATTTGCTATTTTTATTTTTTTGACGATTTGATCTTTTATCGCGTCTGATGTCATATTCGTGTTTTCACTTTTAATAATCAATGAATATTTCGATTCCGGTATTTCTTTAAGTCGACTTGCATAGGTTTTTTTTTCCATAAAACTCACATTTTCAATTTTTTTTTCTAATTTTTCTATTAGTTTGTTTTGCAGAGAAACGATCTCGTTTTGAAATGAAGTTTTTTCGTGAATCCATTTTTCTTGTAGAAGTTTTATGTTTGTTTCTAGATTAGTTTTGGCCTTGGAGTCTTGTTTAGTCGATATATTTGAGATTTCAAGTTTAATATTTTCTATTAGTTGCAGCACGTCCATAATGTGTTGGATTTAGTGACCGCAGTCACCTCACTCGCGGCAAATGCTAGTAGCGGTGTAACAATAAAAACCTCTAATATTGTAAAGACGAAATTTTTAGATACGTCCACACACAACCGGAGTGGGCGAATGAATGATAAGCGATTGTCTCAGGATTGTGTTTTAGTGACTTAGTGGACTTTTCCAGTAGATCGACGAGATAATGTAATTTATTTTGTCTTTTTTTTGTTTTTTTGAAGAATATTTCTCCCACCCCAAGATCTTCCACATTTCAACCCTCCAAACTAAAGTACAATTCTCGCTGCCAGGTTTAGATAGTTTGCAGAAAGGCGGGATGAAGTGCCAGCCACTCCGCTGCTGGACGGATCTCTTGACCCGGTGGCAGAAAGCAGCTTGAGGTGGGAGTAGGCTGTAGACTGTAGGGGTGGCAGGCAGGTAGGATGGGCGGAAGGCCCCATGAACTGTGGAAATGTGAAACTCGGGGGCGAGCAAACAGTCGTAATGTTTGGATTACTGTTGAAGTTTTCCCATGTTAGCGCGGATCAATCGGAACGCGATACACATATGTTGTTTACGGGGTATTTTTTATTAATTGTTTTTGTTTTTAATTCGTAGAACTCCATTTTTTTGTTTTTACATTTAATTAAAATTAAATTTGATAGTTTTCATACCAAGTTCTGCAAATATATATGGGTATTTTTTTGTTTGTGAGTTTTTAATTTTATTTTTTATTTGCGTTTAAAAAAAATATTTTTTTATAATTTTATAACGCCAGAGCTTACCATTTTTCAGATGATTAGCAGTAACACAGGGATAAGCAAATTGGAACAGAAATCAAATTGAGTTGAAAACTTTTATTTGCTTTGTACATGTTTTTTCTCTCATTATCGCCGTCCTTAAAGAACATCATTCAGTCGAAAAGTTTAATGTACTATAATGTTGCTTTAAATAGGTATTTGGTGACAAGATCTGAATAGTCAGGTACCTTCCTTCCTCACCTACCCAATACCTTCAGTCTCTTAACAAAACCAAATTGTTATGCCATATTATAACTGCCGCCAGACGGGAGCAGATGTGCGATATAAAAAAAAACTTGTATCATTCGGGAATATTTCACCACCTTCGAGTAGACTGTCGATTAGCACTACTCATAGTGTAATGTAAGTTTCACTACCGCTAAGTAACGCTACCCATCAAGGGCATCAAGTATTTGCCTGTTTTTACAGCTCTCGTAAATCGTTTTCATCCAACGTATCTTTTTTCAACGCCTTTTTATTTTGCACTCCTTTACCCTCATAACATCCCCTAATTTGGAATGCTATAGATTTAATGGGTTAAGCACAGTTGGGACTCTTGTGCTGCTGGTATTTACATTTAAAATTTATAGTTTCAATGGCTATGGGCAATTATTTTGCAATGTCACCTTCATCTGAATTTTAGTTATTTAACATTCAGCTGAGACGTGGGTACTAACTAGCGAGGCCGCACACCTGAGATGCACGTGTGTTACGATAACTGTGGCGCCACATTCGAAACGCGACACATTTAACGCCCCCCTGTATTGGCGCGCAAGCACGCACACCAAGGACACGTTTGTAGCGGGTGCAGTTTGTGGCGAGACGTTCGCCGCGCCACATGTATTCCAGATCGAACGCGTTCGTTTTTTGTGGCGCAGTGGTTTGCAAAAATGGACAATATTGAATAGTGGATTTTATTGCAAAGCTTGAAAAAACCCCATATAAATCTAATCAGTAAGAAATCATCTTGACCAAAATCGGCAAAAAAAAAATTTTCTTGACTCTGTGCAGAAACGGGACATCCGTTTGATGTACTTCCCTATGAAATTACTTCCTTGCCTCCAATGCGCCATCCATACTGCTAACTAACAAAGTATGCAGGGACACTGGAGGTCTAAAATCGTTCAAAATAAATAAATGTAGCTTATTCAACAAAAAAAAACACACACTCGACAAAATCCTCTCTTCAAGACCCACATTCACTCTTTCCTCTCCTCAACATAGCATCTACAAATAAGACGTAGGCCCCGAGGAAAATAATTTGGTAAATTAAATTAATTCTGTCTGGAGATAATGTATAAAAAAGGCAATATATTTTTACCCATAACATCTGATAATAATTTTACGTAATTTCTGCGAAAAATCTTCATGTATCTATTGCGAGCACTTTTCAAAAGTCCCTACAACTCTCTCAATGTCAAATAGACCACTGAAGCGTTACTTGCCACAATATGGCACTATTTAAAATACCTCGGATCGTTTTGCTGCCAATTTTGGCAAATTTCCCCTTATTTGTAAGTAATTAAGTGGAAGTTTACGATTTTAAAATATTTTTTTTATAAATCCTACGAATATGTAATAATCGACAAAAGATAGGTGAATTCATTGGCTATATATAACTATAATCAGTTTGTTTGTCTCCATATTAAAATTCGGATGTATGATTTTTTTAATTTGGGAGGAAAATATTCAAAATGATCACCAAAAAAATGTCGAGCAATCGGAGAAAAAAGTTTTAAATTGCGCTGTCGCTCCTGTGGATAAACCACTAAGCTTTCAATACCATTATTAGACACCGATTTCCGCTAAGCCATGAACATCTTGTATGTATTGAAACCATGTTTCTATCTCCTTTACATTTTTCCATTTCATAAATAAATATTTATTATTACGATGAAAACTTTTCTTTTTTGCTTCCGGCTGGAAAAAGCATAAATATTTTCAGCCAGCCCGACTCATCATTAACCGAAGCTGCTCTGTCCCCTTTCAGAAAAGTCTTTTAGTGAAAATGCATCGTTGCAGTATCGGTAATTGCAGTTTTGTAGAATGCACCGCCGATGCAGCTTGTCATAATTACTGCATGACGTTTTTGCATGCATCCGCTTTGAGCTAGCAAAGGGGTTATTTTTATACTGGATATCTTGGGAATGGAGACTTTGAGAGCTGGGTTTGAAATTGTGTTCAGAAGTTTGTTTTTTTCGTGTGTCTGTCCTGTTATATTTATTTATTTATTTATTTATAATACTAACGCCATTCGGCTTTTACATAATACAACAAAGATAAGTTATAGCAACAACACGAAAAAGTCAGCTCTAGTGAGCTTGTGTATTTAAATATTACAATAGTGCAACAATGAAAAAATATATTTAATTATGATATATATATATGCAAATAACTTAACTTAAGAAGCACGTTGAAAATTTTTAATGGTAAAATACATTACAAGTTAGGAAAAAAACCTTGTTTCCAATGAAACAATAAAATTAAGAAAATCCGTTAAGAACATAATAGCCACTTTTTAAGATACTACCAATATTTCTAAGTTGGTAACAATGATGAAAAGGAAAAAAGGAAAAAAAAATTTTACAGGTTGTGACGGTTTGTAAAATTACTATAAATCATACAATTAATTACTAAGATCAATTAATACGAAACGATAGGTAAAAATATGTTTTAAATATATTTGGTAAATTTATTTCACAAATTTACCAAAGAATTTCCTTGGTGAGTACTTGAATTATGGATGAACGATTTAATTATTTCATATCATTGAAGAAGAAGATAACACTTATAATCTAAATGAAAATATGAAAGAAAACAAGACACAGAAAAACAGAAAAAAACAATGGTCGCAACTGGGACTCAAAGACCTCTCGTCTAACCGGGACGTGCGCGTTTTCCAATTTCGCTATTGCCACCTTCTGTCAAACCGTCATATTTGTCAATCTCATATTTCAAATATTTAGAATCATTAATATTATTTTCAACTAGTTCTTTTTCCTAGTCTGTCTGTCTGAGAGGTCTGGGTTCGAGTCCCAGTTGCGACCATTGTTTTTTCTGTTTTTCTGTGTCTTGTTTTCTTCCATATTTTCATTTAGATTATAAATGTTATCTTCTTCTTCGATGATCTATTACGTTGATGGGAATAACCTTCAAAAGTTATAAAAAGAGAGTTTTTCTCATAAAAAATTAATTATTTCATGTTTATATTTTATCAGCGACACATTCCATACATCTATGCGCCTAAGTTTGAATTATATGTAGTGGTTTATTGAAATGAGTCATGCTTGCAGTATTGTCACAATAAAACGGTAGTACTGACTAGTTGGCCCTTCAAATTTATGAGCGCCAATAATTCAGGGCTGTTAATTGTATTAAAAAAGACAAACAAATTACAATTTACAAATTATTTGTTTATAAAATTAAACCTTTTTAAAAACTTAAAAAAGTCGAAAGGCCTTTTTAATCTAATTTATTAAAAAAATATAAATTTTTTAAAAAAGCGTACTGTTGGCAATACGGATAAATGAAAAATTGTTAGAATGCGTTTTACATATTATAACATAAATTTAATATACACCCGTTTGCATTCATAAATATGCACGTGCATTTTAACGTTTTTTTTTTCAGATTATATTGTTTTGTGCCATTAAAAAAATGTTTTTTTCTTAACATTATTTAATTAATCGAAAACTAATGGTTTGTTTTTTACTAAACAATCTGAACTGTTATTTAAGATAAATGTCATCAAAAAAATTATATAAACTGAGTAACTAATAAACCGTCTCGTAGGCAGAGTAGATGAACCGCCAAACAGTTCGGTCTTGGCACACACACTTTGCCTCATTCATGTTCATACGGCCCGACTCAAATATCTGAATCACTTGATCATGCCATATCTTCCTCGGGCGTCCCGGCTTTTTCTATCATTACATATTCTGAATACACTCCTTTCTTCGTTCTACCTGGCTCTACATGGCCCAAACCATCTGAGCGTCCCTTTCCTAATCTTATTCATTACGCTTACATCAGTCTTGCATTACTCGCGAATCTCTACATTTCTCGCATGATAGTCCAAGGTTTTACCACAGATTGATATCATTTATATAACATTCAGTCTGCTTTCATTATTTTGCTATCAGTTCCATGCCTCACTGCCATGCATCAGGGTAAGTACCAGCACTCCATTGTAGCCTGCTAGTTCCGCTTTTTTGGGCAGTTTTTTTGTTAGCGCCTACCGCGTTCGATCCTCCAATAATGGAGTTGCCTGCATTTATCCTTCTTTCCATATCTCTATCAACTTTCCTATCTCGCGTAAATAAATGAAATATCAAAATGTTTCTTATAAGTGCAATATAGGTGTATCTATTCTATTGAAATATACAAGACAGACATTATGAGGAGTTGTTGCAGACATTTTCATAAACCTATCGTCAATATTCTTTATAAAACTACATCAAGTGAATTGGAATTTTCTATTTTTTTCTTCTATTAACTATTTTACAATATTTTAAATGCTCATCGTCTTTATGTATAAAAATGAAATTTTTTGCTTGTCCCGAAAGTGTTCCTAAATCAATTATTCATTTGACTGCAAAGAAACTTTAGTGATTTGTTGTGCGCACGCCCGCAAAGGTTTCTATACATAATGGTGAGCTATGGCGTTATGAATTATTTGCTGATTGCGGTGAAACTTTGCTGATATGTTGTGTAATGTAATAAGTGGAAGCAAGTTGCTTTAAAAAAGTGTGTATTTCATTTAGTTTAGCGGCAGGAAGGGAAGGCGGGGAAGATGGAAGAAGAGCGCAGAAAGGGGTCGCGCGAGGGGAATGGGGAGACATGGGAAAGGACATACAGGGGAGGAATGACGGAGGGAAGGGGGACAAGGGGGGAGCAGAGGGAGGGATTGAAAAGAAGACGTAGTGGGGATAGGGGATAGCAGGGGGAAATTTGAAAAATCCATTCAACTGTCCGCGTGAAAAACCACACTGACTTACTCAATTCACACGGACTGCTTCTTGGAGAAAACCCTCTGAATTATTTACGCATGCACCAGACGGGAAAAAAATATTTTGTATCCAAAAGCACTACAAGAAACAGAATTAAGCAAGACATATTAAATCAGGAGTACCGCAAGGATCAATTTTAGGTCCAAAATTGTACATTATATATTTGTTATTGCTAAACAACTTAAAAAATCCTTGAGATTCATTTTTGCTGACGATACTGCACTTGTAGTATCCAATGAAAATCCAATTCAACAATTGAAAAGTGACTTTAACTAGCTACTTGAATGGGCTCATGATGTACAAAATATACAAACTGCTATAATAAAAAAAATAGTAGCTCCCAATATTTACAAACAAAGAAGTAATCTAAAACTACTGTTTGGTTCTGAGGGCCTATTTCCAATAAAGGATCTTCTTTGGTACATTATTATAATGGGTAATGAGGGAGAAGTACAAAAAGCAACTGGTGCATAATCACACCACAAGATTTACTGAAAATAAGGGCCTCATAACTCCAAGAATTACAAACAAGTATGGAAGCCGAACGCTTAAATACTCAATAAATTCAATAATTTTTTTAAACCTCAGAATAACGAGAGACCCTTCACCAATAACACTAAGCGTTGGCTAATAATTGAAGAATCAGTGTATCTCTGAACATCTCAACGTACCTGCCTAAACAATTTGTATTGACGTAGGTACATTGTGATACATTATTTTTTGCATAATATTTTATTTACATGTATTAAAAATTTAAAAAATATATATATATATATTATTTGGTAGAACCTACAGACAAGCCGTCATGTGACAGCTTTGACGGACTACTTAAAACTTATACAGGGTTTTCCAATAAAAGGTGTTATTTTGAATAGCCCGTTATTTCGGTAGATGTCACTTTTGAAGCTGTCATTTTTTTAACATTTGACAAGAAAAAACTACGTCATTAATAAAAATGAAACGATACACGCTTCAACAACGCATTGAAATTTTAAAAATTGAAATTATAAAAATTTTTGAAACTGGAACATTTTTGGGTCGTCGTGAAGCACCTTGTCGGACCGCAATACAGAAATTGGTGGAAAAATTCGAGCTGTTGGGAAAACTTAGTGGTGTGAAGAATAAAACCCGTGCACGTCGCTCAAGAACAGCCGAGAATATTGCTACTGTAGCCGAAAGTGTTGAAGAAAACCCAGGTTTGTCCATTTCTAGTCGTTCTTTGGAATTAGGCATTCCACAAACGTCATTACACCGTATTTTGCATAAAGATTTGGGTCTTAAGGCTTATAAAGTTCAGTTAACACAATAACTCAAGCCGACCGATCATCAACAACGTCATGTCTTTGCTGATTGGGTCTTTGAATATCAAAATAACACCTCTTATTGGAAATCCCTATATTTAAGATTCTTTTTTTGTATGAATAAATAATAAAAAATAAAAAAATTAAGTTTAAAAAATCACAAACCTTTTCCTTGAGTGGCAATGCAAAGCACGCCGGGTACTCGCTAGCAAATATATAAAAACGAAACTAACCTAAACGAATTTGTTTTAATTCAACAACTAATCATCAACAACTCTCTTTTTTCGCCCTTCCAACAATTTACACGCCTCTTATTCGCATCTTGCAAACTTTTATAATTGGTTCCACTTGCTTACGTCTGTTGATGATTCGATAAGGCTCACGCGCTGAACTTCCCCACAATGTCACGGTGATGAGGCTGTATTGATATTAAGCCAGCCCCGCCAACTCCCACCCCATCCCCCCGCAGGTAGTTACGTGCTGATATTCCCACCCTTACCAAAACTCTGTATCAAATTAACGAAACATTCCTTAGAAAGCCGAGAAGCGGTAAATCTAATTTGAAGAAGACGAATAAATTCCATATAACGGGAAAATTATGATTTTTTTTAAAAGAGAAAATCATTCCTTGGCGTTAACAAATATTTGACTTTGGCAATTAAAAACATTTCTTGAGCCCTAAAACACTACAGAGAGGTGTAAAACAAAAACTTAAAATTAAAACAAAAATTCTGATAAAGTTGATTTTCAAAACGGAAAGCATGAAAGCACGGTGTCAACTCGTGGTACTAGCGAGAAACTGATGAATATACAAAAAACTGCCGATATTAACCTCCCAGCGACTTTAATTTGACTCAAAAGTGCTGTCCTCGGACTCGATTTATTCATAAATGATAACTCAAATTGAAGAAAGGAATACCATGTAATCGACTAAAAACGTTTTTTTTTATGTGAATACTGCACAAGAGTCCCAACTGCTCCAAACCGCCTGTAGCAATTGAAACTACGGAACCCTCGATTGGAGTATGTTGTGAGGCTGAATGTAATGGGGAAGGGAAGGAGATAAGGAGGAGAAAAGTAAGGAAGTATCTGGGTATTCAGCACACACGGCTAAAGCCATTTCAAGCAATTCGGTTTAAATTCTGAATGGTTGACTTACGTGCTTTTTTCTGTATGTTTTTGATTAAATAACTACACCAGGGCAATTCTGAGAGTATCTTTCCTTCTGGAACGTGCCGCAACTGTACCTTACGTTATTTTCAATTGATCAAATTGTAAAATTACACAATTAATCACAGAAAACTTACTTGCGCACGCTGGTATTTGAACCTGTGACCTCCGAATCTCTAGTCGAGTCTACCCCGACCCCTTTACCACGGAGGCCGTCAATGTATGATGTAGATTTTATTTATACCCGCTTACACTTCGACTTTCTGAAAACCGTATTAAAAAACAATATTAAAATTAATTCACTAACGAAGATCATGATGTTCGCGTTTCGGGTCATTTTTTCCATCATCGAAGAGCAATCCATCCCATCTCCTTCCCCTCCCTACTACCTTCAGCCTCACAACATACCCCAATTAGGGGATGCCATAGTCTCACTGGCTCCAGACGGGAGCAGTTGGGACTCTTGCGCGGTATTCATTAAAAAAAAATCAACGTTTTATTGTTGAAAACCTTAAGAGCTAAATTTAATTCTTACTTTTAAACACTGGTGCGCTTTTTGCCACAATATGGCACTATTTGAAATATTTCGGATTGCTTTGCTGCCAATTTGGCACATTTTCCCTTATTTGAAAGTAATTAAGTATAAGTTTACTATTTTATAATATTTTTTTATAAATCTTACGAATACGCGATAACCGATTAAAGATAGGTGAATTCATTGGCTATATAGAACTATAATCATTTTGTATGTCTCCATATTAAAATTCGGAGAAATGATTTTTTTAATGCGGGCGGAAAATATTCAAAATGATTATCAAAAATTCTCGTGCAATCGGAGAAAAAAATTTGAAATTGCGCTGTCGCTCCAGTACGAATTTTAATTTTTCTCATCTGATAAAGAACCTTTATTATTTAACCGTTGTAAGTAATTTTAAAACTTTTTATTTTTGTATAAAAAAAAATTATATTTCAAAAATTCTAAGTTTATTTCGAATAGTACAATTTGAAAGCGTATTTTATCACCTTTCAAAAACAGTTTTAGTTTCCGGATGCGTTCAGAAAAAATCCATTTATATTTGGATTTTACTGCAAAGCGGCAACATTTTGACTTTCTGACAAAATATGCCCGAGGCCTTAGGGCTTAATTTTGCCGAACCCTTAGTAAAACACAAGCTTTATTTTTTGTACTGAGTGTTATTTTTGGCTAGTTTTCATTTAACATTTCTCAGAATACAGATTAAAAGCACCGGTTCGTCGACCAACTTTTTAATAAAGTAACTTTCACCCTTCCATGCCAATTTGTGTGAATTGCACCGGGCTCCCTTTGTGGGAAGAGTGTGGAAATATTTATTTTTTTGCTTTTAATCAGACCTGTTCAAGTCAGCCCTCTCCGCAAACCAACGAGTTTTGTTTTTGATTAAATAACTAATTTGTTTGCTGAGCCTTTGAGCCTTAATTCTCAAAGAGGTGGTACATGGACGCTATCTTTATCCAGGGGTCATTTTACTACAAGCCTGATAACAGTCCGATGAGTATTAGATGCTTGAAGTTTGAATTGGTAATGCGAAATAATGCGAATCTTTCATTTTCGGCATAAGTAAATTGGTTTTTTTACGACTTTTGATACAATATGCCACTTGCATGGATTTCATAATGACTTGGAAAAATCGTATGGATAGATTTTTCTACTAAGATTACGAAAATGTTACTAAAAATTTTAAGAAATAGATAATTTTTTTTTTTAATTAAGTAAATCCGTTTTTCGGCTCGTGACGTCACTACATGAAAATGTTCCGTCACCGATAATATTCAATTAATTTTGTAAAATTCCACACTGATTTTTTTTTATGAATTGCAAACTTTAATTATCGGCGAATTTTTTAATTTGACACTAATGGTACAACCACACTGGGGCATTTGCAAACATTTGGACGATTTGGCCCAACACATCAGTATTATTATGGGAGAGTGTAAAAAATATTATTGTAGCGGATAAAAATTGTTTAAAATTTAATTTTTTTAGCTTCACGAATCGAAATCAATATTATGGAAACCGGAGCATTACATGCACAATTGTAGGCAACTCATAAGATACAGCGCCGAGTCAGCTGTTCGATGTCCGCCATTTTAGAGTTCGGTGTTGGAAGGTTGGCTTTGGTGTGGAGATAGCATAAAATTCACTTTCATAATTGTCTGCGAACTTCGATACAGGTACTTTATAAATTATGTCCCGTCTTTTATCCCGTCGGTTTATAAAAAATGGTCAATTTGAGGATTGAAATTTTCAAGAAATCGCCAGGGTTTCAAAAATATAATTAACATTAAAAAAAAATGGAATTTCTTATAATATTTGCCTAAACCGGATTTCTTTTCTTAATTGTGATGCATGTGGCCTTTTTTTACAATTAATACCGCACAAGAGTCCCAACTGCTCCCGTCTGGAGCCAGTGGGATTATGGCATCCCCAATCGGGGTATGATGTGAGGCTGAAGGTAGTGGGGAGGGGAAGGACATGGGGAAGAGGAAGGTGGGGAAGTACCTGGCTATTCAGATCTGGTCACTAAACACGGCTAAAGCCATTTCAAGCGACGTTTCAATTCTGAATGGTGGTCTTACACCAGGGCGATACTGATAGTATCTTACACTCTGGAACGTGCCGCAAATAGTAAAAAATAGCCTACTTATTAAAAAAAAAAATTCTAAAAACGTATGCCTTTACCAAGTTTTCTATCATATTACATTAACATACATGTATTACCCACTTTAAAAACTTCGACAGAATATGATTAGGTCCATTTTCTCGAGTCTAGATTGTGAAATAGGTTCCACAATGTTCTCCAGAAATGCAGAACCTAAGTACCGGCGTAATTTCATTATAACATGCACAAGATAAAATTCAATTTTCTACATCAGTCTATCAAATTACATTGTACTGAAATTTGCAATTTTCTGAAAATAGAAATACTACCCTTTCAATACAAAAGTACAAGAGACTTCCTTTTAAAATTAACCTCTTTCGATATCGATTTTGTTTACGTGAATAAATTAATGCAAATTTTAGAAGTTGAAACTAGTCCACATACCGACATCCGATCTAGATGGTAGGTAGACTCGATGTTAATGCATTTTGTCATCTTTTGGTGGCATGCGCACACATACATTTTTATGAAATTGGATTACATTATATTTAAAAAAATTACAGCGAAATAAATCTAGGTACCATCCAATCAGTATTTGGCTTAGGTGTAAGCGGTGTTCACTTATTTTAGTCAAACCCTGGTAGAAGAGGGTTCAATCTTGAGTCAAACAACAACAAAAATTAACTTTTAAATGACACAAAAAGTTCATAACAGTTGGAGACAGTCCCAGGGGAGGAAGAGTCAATCCTCAGTCAACTAAAATTTTAAAAATAATTGAGATTGAGTCGGCCCAAGAGATGGCGCAACAAGGTCAAAAATTGAAAATAGTTTGTTGAAAAAAACGTCGTTTTTTAACCACTGGAGCGCCTTTTGCCACAATATGGCATTTTTAAAATACCTCGGATTGCTTTGCTGCCAATTTTGGCAAAATTTTCCCTTATTTGTAAGTAATTCAGTAGAAATTTACGATTGTATAATATTTATAAATCTAAATAAATATTTTTTTTATAAATCCTACGAATGTGATAATATACAAAAGATAGGAGAATTCATTGGCTATATAGAACTATAATAACTATATTCTGGGACTAACTACCATACGTATTCCTCTTTACCCGAATACTAATAGAAGGAAACAATTACAAGTCCGTGGACATCTTCAGTTTATCTTTAAACGAATATAAAATAATGCTACTGAGGTAGTTCAGTTATGTACAATAAATATTGTATTTATTACCATTCATATGCCCTGAAAAAGGGCGTTGATCAATAAATAAATAATTAAGTAATCATTTTTTATGTATCCGTATTAAAATTCGTAGGTATGTTTTTTTTTTAATGTGGGCGGAAAATATTCATAATCGTAAACTTCTACTTAATTTCTTACAAATAAGGGAAAATTTGCCAAAATTGGCAGCAAAGCAGTCCGAGGTATTTTAAATAGTGCCATATTGTGGCAAAAAAACTCCAGTGACTACACAACACATAAATCAACGATTATTGACGACGAAGAGAAAATGAAACGCACAAAATTTCTTACAACAGTTCCTATTTAAGATTAATAAAATTATAAATCTAATCTTATCATCAAATAATTAATAGTGAAGAAAGGATTTTCCGATCGGATTCGTGATTTAATAAGGCCATACTTTTGCAGGCAATTAGCTGTTGGATGATTAATTATTTGGCGGATTTTTGCGCTTGTTGGCATTTGATTAATTAATTAATTGTATTGATTAGTGAGTGATCCGGTCCTTTAATTGGCAGATAGCGATGAAACGACGGATCGTGATAATTAACGTCGCAATTCAATGATTTGTGGGACTTTATTAGATTTGCGTTGGCTAATTTATTTTGAAGAGCTTTGAAGATGAGCGGTGAACTTTTAAGATATTTATCTAAAATTTGAAATATGAGATTGACAAATATGTCGGTTTGACAGAATGTGGCAATAGCGAAATTGGTTAACGCGCACGTCCCGGTTAAACGAGAGGTCTGGGCTCGAGTCCCATTTACGACCATTGACTTTTTTTTTCTGTGTCTTTATTTAATTATATTGATGGGAATAACCTTCAAAAGTTTTAAAAAGAAACTCTTTCTTATAAATTTTTTGATATGTTTTGCCTTGTTGTTGGATTAGGTACCTTTAAGTCGATGAGATGCAGGAGTTCACAACAGTCTAATTCAGAGTGAATAATTTTAATCCGACTAATCACAGGACACCCAAGTTGTCCCAAAACATCATAATGTCGTTATAATAACAAGAGACCTAGATTGTCCCAGAGCGACCGTCCATTATTAAAAGTTAGAAATTTCTCTACCTATACTGCAAACATTTTTGTGAAAACAAAATAATAAAATATTTACTTCTGTTTATTTAAGTGCATTTAGTAAGAATGTACGGTTAATGTGTTGAATAGGTGAGTAAGTAAGTATAAAAGTCAAATCAAAAAAAAGAAAAACTTACCGACATGCTAGTTGTCGAAATCTGTATTATATTAAAAAAAAATTGTCATTTTTTATTTCATTTTCTGACAGATGCATTTGTCAAGAATGCTGCAACCAAAAGTTTTAAAGAAATTCGGAAAATTGACGGAGATACAGCATTTTATGTGAAACCGTTTGAAACAGTTTGTTTCAAACGGTTGAATTAAACTTTGAACGCCTTTTTCTCGAAACCATGTTTATCAACCTGGTTGACAACATATTAAAAAAACTAAACATCCGATTTGCACGCAGCAAGTCTTAAACTGTTTGAAAATCCAGTATTAATGGCATTATTTTAAAGCAAAAGTTCGAGAGTTCTTTTGAATTACAGCAGATAGAATCACAACCGAAATCAGTATCTTTAATGATTTTTTTTTTAAAAATGGAAATCAAATAACAAAACTGCCCTACCTGACTGAATAAAAATGGTTCACCGGTCTAACGTAACGCAGGGGTACTCGTTCGACTCACTCGATGAGAGTAAATTTACTCCGCAAACTTCCATTCAATAATTTCACAGAATGGGCTCAAAATAAACAGTAATAGTACTTTAAAGGGGCTCCACTTTATATTCAAATTATTCGCATTCAAATTCCATATGGGTACGGAACCTCGCTAACGTCGTACGTTACCTGACATTGGGAACACCTGCATACTAAATCAGGGTTCATTGAAAAATCGGCAAAAGATTGACAAATCTGAATACCTTTCCACAATACTTCACACAAATATTCCCTTCGTTCGAACGTTGATATTCTAAGGTTAACTTGATAATGTATTGTGATATTCTGAGTGGGTTATGCACTCTTGAAATCCTTTAAGGGTTTTAGGGGCTGAAACCAATACTGAATAAAATATTTAAAGGATGATTCAGAGGGTGGGATTCCGCGTAGGTATAAATATCTACTAGGAAATGTTAAGGGATGTGAAACGGTTTTACAACAAAAAGTTTTTCTTCATAATTATTTTTTTGAAGTGAAATTTCTTTCGGAATTTGGATGAAACGGAAATTACGCATTACCACCTGCGAAGCATCACACTGCGCTCATTGGCCGATTTGATTATGATGTCACTTTTAAAGGCTTCTATTGGTTGATGTATAAAACGGAAATGGCGTTAAGTCCCAGGTCTGCGCTCATTGGCTGCTTTGATTATGACCTCACTTTTCAAGGCTTGAGATTGTTTTGGTAAAGTTTCGCTTCTACCGTGAGTGAACTGCACTCGTATTTTTTTTAATCTTATCATATCGTGGTTTCAAAATGTAACTTAAAACTATTTGTTGGTGGGGTCAGAACCGATTAAAGAAATTATTGAAAAATATACACATATATTTTTTTTACATTTACTCCAAATAGGGCCCTGAGGAAAAAAATCCTCAGATCCTATATCATCCTTGGGGACGCTATGTGGAGGGTCTTTTTAGAAACAGGAAGGAGAGGAAGTTCTCGAAAGGAAAAAGTAATGAGGAGGGGTAGGAATTGGGGTCTATGTCCAGGCGTGACGGATGTGTGAATCTAAACTTCCTACTGCGGTGCAAGGCGATATCAATGGGTCGAGAGAGTCCAGCTGAAGAGGTATAGGTTAGGTCTCCCTCAACCGGTCTCTCCTGATCCGGTCCGCCTTGCAATAGGTGAGCAAGCGCACTCGCCGCCAGGACCCAGACAAACCGCACCCCACTAATTTGGGCACCCCTGCAAAGTCACCAAACTTAGCGAACCACTTGGGACGACCTATTGAATGGGTGTTGGTTATCCAATAAATGATTCCCAGGGCGGCGGTACCCATACCAGCCTACCAAGTTAATTATATAAC
Source organism: Glyphotaelius pellucidus (assembly GCA_936435175.1). NCBI lineage: Eukaryota > Metazoa > Arthropoda > Insecta > Trichoptera > Limnephilidae > Glyphotaelius > Glyphotaelius pellucidus. Next base: position 28,027,129 of record OW386558.1, on the reverse strand, counting down.
GTTATTGATGTGTGTTGTCGTTTTTTTATCGAATGTAATAAATAAATATATCCATATGCGTTTGATTTGAGCCTCGATCAAACGAAAAATAGCTACACTAAAAAGCGGGAGCGTAGCTATCGCCGTATCAGCCGTATCAGCCGTATCAGCCGTATCAGCCGTATCAGCCGTATTAGCCGTATCAGCCGTATCAGTGATACGGGGCCCCCGGGCTTTTGTTTCTTTTGTGAGAAATCTTTACCCTTCATTTGGGCCCCCCAACTAATGTTGATACAGGGCCCCTCCAAGGCACGCTACGGCACTGCTAAAAAGAGGCAAACGCATACATTGCTGGATTTAGCCTGCGAGAGAATGAGATAATGTAATCGGTCTTTGTGCGGTGCTTCGCAGCCTCCCCACTCTTTTCAATTCACAGGTTTCGCTTCCACCGCGTGTGAAATGGACACTCTCACACTCTGATTTTTTTTTACGACTTTTCGACGTTGATGAAGTTGTACATTGTTGAGTTGTCCGGTCACCATAATATACTTAGGTACTCTCGCTTTACTTGGTCCGTTTGTGGTTTGGATTCATTTAATATATACGTTAAGCAACGGAATACATTATTATCGTAGCCATACCACACGCTTCACCGGTGGGAAATGTAAACATTGCCCCCTAATAAATTATTTAAATTTGGTTGAATTAATTGCACATTTGAATGTTGAATTGCTAAAACCTAAACCACGATTCCTACATAACCCAATTCAAATAGCTAATGATTTAGTAAGCTCTTTTGCCTGAGATTTCAAAATACTGTTTGTTTTCATTAAACAGTAAAAGGCGAAACAAAAATTTGATTTAGTGTTTTAACGGATATCTACTTCATAACCAAGTCAATTTGGGAGATGGGTATGGGTACCGCCACCCCGGAAGCGATTTATTGGATAGCCAAAACTTCTGCCGTAGGTCAACAAGTGGTTCGCTACATTTGATGATTTAGCAAGGGTGCCCGAGTTCACGGGAAGAGGTTTGTTTAGGTCTCGGCGGCGAATACGTTTGCCCACCGACTGCTTGGTTGACCAGATCGGGAGAGACTGATTGAGGGATACCTAATGGCTTTTTCGCATTAAACAAGTGGTAAGTCGTACACTACATTACTTTCAAGTAGATAATATTATTGCCCGCCGCCCGTTGCAAGATGATGACCTGCTATACAACAAAGTACCTAGATACGCTAATCAAGCATATTGTAATGCTTAGGTGACATTTTAGAAGAGGTAGAAGAATAAATTAGTAAGATGAAAATAGCAACATAAATAAATGATATTACAATAGCTTATTCGCTCCAACGCCACAAAATTTTCCACGTTTACAAAAGAACTCTGCTAAAAAGGCGGATTCGCGCATGTTAGTGCGCAGGGATGGGTGGTCCGAAAAATAGAACGAAATGGATCGAATCTACTAAAGAGCTCACTAACCCACTCTACTAAAATTGTTGTGTTCGGACGGGTTTAGTTTACACTCGCTACTTGACTAAAATACACGCCAAATGCGAACGGCTCTTGACACAGCTCTCGAGCCGGTTTATCTCGACCCATTGGCTTGCACCGGGGAGGGATGAATTCACATCCACCCATTATACATTTTCCTTCCCAGACCGTCCTGTCCTTCCTTTCCCTAAAATACCCCCTGAAAATGACCTTAACTCGGAACTGAGGGATTTTTTTTCTCTCACTGACTCCTGTGTGTAGCTAATGTAAAAAGCTCAATTTCTCATGATGGAAATGGTTTGCCGAAAATAGTTCCGTTGTTCTAGAAATTTTGAATGAAAAACTGACAATAGTTAAAGACAACAACAGATCACAGGTCAACTGTTTTATTCAATCATTTTTGTTAGTACCTACTTACTAAACCAAGATTTCAAAATGATTATAATAAATATTTTTAACATATTAGGTCCAAATTCATTTTCCTTAACTATCCAAAAATTATAATTAGCCTAAATAATTATTAGAAATTAAATTCACAATCGATTTACGTAATTATTTTTGTATTATTTTTATTATTAATTTTTGCCCTCTTGCGGGTGAAATAAGAAGGTCCAAAGCCAAAAGATTTGTTCTCAAAATCTTCGCTTAAGACGATCATCTATGGACAACACTTCAAAGCTTAATTCGAACGAAAATAATGTTGGTGAGTAAAGTTGGCCTGAAGGTCGCTTTATTGAAGTTTCCGATATTCAATAGATGGCAGTACAGTTCACATATAATTTTAAAATTCTTTTTTTACGAAATATATGTTATTTTTTAATTGCCTTAATTAAAAAAGTATACTCTACGATGGCTTAGCAAGTAAATTAATTGTGCCATTACAACAGAATCAGGCCTGTTAAGATTTTACGTTTAAAAATTATTGCCAAAATGCTCATTTTTATTTTGTGAGGTTCAGTCTACAAAATATTGAAATGTTTTTCCATAATAATCTAGAGAACTTAAATTGGCATAAAGAAATAAAACGTTCGGTTCGTAAGCTAACTTTAAGTAAGTTAGTAATTACTGTAAGCTATAGATGATTTTGCACGCGAAGCATTTTTTACAGGCATGATGCTTTATTTTTTCTGAGCTTTTATAGAGAAAAGCCAAGATGTGTTCTCTAAATACTCGCAGTATTTGTTTTAAAAACTATTAGATGATATTTCGCATGACTGCATTGCTTCGCAGTGAATCGCCTGTAATTATTTATAATAAATAATAAATGCCACCGAAAATATTATTATGGCGGTGGCATTTTTGTATCATAGATTCGCACCTTGATTTAAAGAGTGAAGCTAGCTACCTTATTATTGGTAGCAATATATAGATGTCGCTATCTTATCCACTTTTAGCTCGTTTTCAAAAACGTTTTGTCCGAAGGTTGTTTTAGGTAAAATTTGTTTAATAATTTATTATATGAAGTAATTAATTAATTAATATCTTTATTGTTGGGCTCATATTATTACTTTAAGCTGATCAGTACAGAATGGATTATTTATTTTAAAAATCATAGATAAAAACCTAAAATGGAAAGATCACATCGACCATACAATAAAAATAATTAAGAAATTAATTTATATATTCTTACGAATTAGACGCTTCTTACAATCGAAAAATCTATACTCAATATTCTACGCATTAGTACAGTCTATTCTCTAAATTGTCTAAATTGGCAAAGTTGCTTCTAAAATCGTGGGTAATCGAATTCTTCAATGCCCTGTAATTTTTTAAATTTTATTATCCCAACCGCCTGAAGCCAATTGGGGTACGTTGTGAGGTCAAAGGTAGTGGCGAGGGGAAGGATATGGAAAGAGGAAGGTGGAATTTTAGCCAGCTATTCAGATCTGGTCACCAAACACGGTTAAAGCCATTTCAAGCTACTTTTCAATTCCGAATGGTTGTCTTACACCACGGCGATATTGAGGGGATGTTTCACTCTGGAACGTACCTTATATTATTTCAAATGATTTAATAGCAAAATAATGCAATCAAATAAAATTTACTTGCGCGCGCCACGGGATACGATCTGCGACCTTCGGATTGCCAGTCGAGAGTCTTACCCCTCAACCACGGAGCTTATAATAATTTAAAACACAAATAAATATTTGAAGGAGTAATATAAGGAGTCGTAAAATCATCTTGATTTACTAACAATATTGCATACTTCAATCCACTGTCTCGAATGTGTCGTCTATATGTATAATACCATTGAATGTGTCCATATAGATATCTACGCAAACAATCTCACATATTTCAAAAAACAAATTATAAAACTCCTACATGACACTTCGTGGAGAACAGTTATGTAGCTGCTTTATTGTCACATCCTTTCTTTCATTATTTTTTCTCTTTCTCTGCAGGTTCCATATTTGACACTACTGTGTTTTTTTATTTCATTTGGGTTATCAAAATTTCTGTTATCACTACAAGCATTTCCGTCTAGTAACAACTAAATATTGATTACTCATGATGTGAACATTTCTAATTGGTGTTAATATCTATGTACATCCCAACGGCAATTCTATTATAGTAATAATTGTTAACACTCTGTAAATGTTTCAAACAATAAATGAATAAAATAACTATCTATTTAGCAATTTTATTATTCTGTTCGGCTTGGTATTTTGGCTAGAAAACCAATTTTAATTTTTGTGTGTAAAAGGTTGCGCGGCCCTTTTCATATAAAATTAGCCGTTAAAGAATTCCATTTTTTGTGAGTTATTGACAATTATTATCAAAAAAAAATCATTATTTTGGCCTCAAAACCAATATTAAATCTTGTGTGAGAACGGCAATAGGCACCTAGAAAATAAGACGTCCAAGAATAATGTACAAATTGAAAAGATTTCAATTCCTTGTAAAAATCAAATAAAAAAATAATTTTAATTAATTATTACTGCGATCTCCAACAACAACAAAAAATCTTTTGACAGATATTTTAACGATATGAAAATACAAAATCAAAGAAGTTTATCAAAAAAATATATTCAATCAACCCCAACTGAGATACTTTTTTTCCAATTAGTCTTATTAGTATGTATTTTGAAAAATCCGGGAAACAATGGCGACCTTGTTAAAAGTGGAAAATGGCGCCCGACTGAACTGCAGAAAAATAATTATATTTCTTGTGATCATTTTTGTCGTTTTTAATTTGTCGTACATTGTAAATTGCTACTATTCTGAACCTTGACAAAAGAAAAAATGACTTTCTAAAATTTTGTGAAGAAAGTTTTGATTTTGTAAACTTTTTTTTAAATATTGTCACTGTTAAAAATTGACGTACTACCGGCATCTATGTGTTGCTTGAGCAAACACCTATGGTTTTTATACCTCAACAAATGGTGCGAACCTTGGCTAGTGACTGGGGTCGGTAGATCAGGTAGCAAACTGTTTTAACCACGTCACACTTACAAACTTCAGATACTGTAGTTGTTTATATTTATTATCTGTAAATGTGTACATTTTTTTATTCTATAAAAAGGCTAGTATTTGAGTATTACTGCTTCTTTTCTACGCAAAGTTCAATTAGTAAAGAACTGCCAGTGTTGGCCCGGTGTATTCAGTATTATCACCGTTATTTTTATACATTTAAAACATGTTACTCTGTGATTAAAATATTAGTGGAATTTCTCGCAAAGGAGTTATTTATTAAAAGGATCCTAACAATTTTAACAGTCCCAACTGCTCCCAACCATCTAGAGCCAGTGACTCAAATGGAGTATGTTATAAAGTTGAAGGTAATGGAGAGGGGAAGGAGATGGGTAAGAGGTAGGAGGGAAGTACTTGGCTCTTCCTCTCCTAGCTCACTAAATACGTTTGAAGCCATTTTTCAAGCAACAATGAGGGTTACTTAAGGTGGGTATTGTGTGGTAAAGCGTACAAGAATTTGACACAATACTTATAGGTTTATTGAATAAATTGCATCCAAACACCATAATTTAATATGAACAATTTATACAAGAAAGTGGAGAGCGAACAAGTAACAAGTAAGTAAGGGCTGTTTATTATCCGGCAGTACACGACCAACATTTCAACGATTGGTAGCCTCCGTGGTCGAGAGGTAAGGTTCTCGATTAGAAACCCGGAGGTCCGGCGTGCGCAATTAAATTTAATTTGATTGATTATTTGTGTTATTTCACAATTTATTCATATAAAATTATACATAAAATAAAATAAATTAATAATCTTCCACTTTTCATACTACGGCAATGGGGTACCCATATTGTTTCAAAATATTTTATTTTTACTGGCCAAAAAGTAAAGTCAATCAAAGATTTTATCAAAAACCAATTTATAAGTAGGTATATATATTTCCAATGATACGATACTGTTTGTCTTTTATTTAAACTAAACACTGTGCTTATATGTAGGTATGCATTTCCAATGGTATCAATCCAAAACCAATGAAATATTGTATTGTTATATGTATTTCTGTTATAAAATACGGAGTGACGGAGGCGTTTGGAGGCCCCCCAGTGAACTGAATAAAAAGCTTGTAAAATTACATCAACTTCTCAAACTAGGAGGGGTCTGCCATTAAAGCTGCGCCTGCTCTCAACACAAAAGTTCTAGTGAGTCAGGCATAGCACAACAATTGTAATAGAAATAATAAAAACGAATAATAAAAAAAAGGTTAGTTAGTTCACTACAAGCACAGATAAAACAGCATTCCCACAACATGTTCTTTTACATTTACATAAAATTTCTTTATCCTAACATTACAATAAACCTTTAAAATGAAATCGAACGTCGTGTTGGATGTAATTTTTATATAATAACTACACCGATAAGAGTTTGTACGAGAAAGTCCGGTGTGACCACTCTGCCGTGTGATTGTATGCAGCTTACGGAAGCGGATTTCATTTTTTCTAGTTTGTTCCTCTCCTCTCAGCGGAGCTCGCTACTAATATACGGACACTGTAGACAGGGGACGTATGGGGACCTTGAGACCATTTTTTCAATTAATGAAATTATTTATTTTAAGTTAATGAGTAAAACCTCAAATTTTAATTATATCATTACCAGACATGAGATGTACCTGACATTTCAGAGTATTTTTGTAAATAATTTGTATCTAATTTATTTTGCTGGCACAAAAAGCACATAATTACATATTAGCAAATATTTACAAAGTTATTGAATTTAATACAATAATTGGTACCAATTACATGTCGCTGTTATCTATACATATATTTTGTGTGATAAATTATACATTTTACCTATATTAAGTTAGTTAGTAAATTATTGAAGGAGAGGGTGTGTGTGTGTGTGTGTGTGTGTGTGTGTGTGTGTGTGTGTGTGTGTGTGTGTGTGTGAGTGCGTGTGTGTGTGTGTGAGTGCGTGTGTGTGTGTGTGAGTGCGTGTATGTGTGTGTGAGTGCGTGTGTGTGTGTGTATGTGCGTGTGTGTGTTATGTGTGCGAATTTAGTATTCGGAATTTAATAATATAATTTAATTACAATTTATGTGATTTTTTTGTAAACGGCGCTACATAAATCAACTATTATTATAATGCAACCCACCAAACATTGATTTTTTTATTAATCATATGTATTCAACTTTTTGCCAAATACAAAAAGAAATAAAAAGTCACGGACTGCGGTTTTTGTATGTTCTACCAAGTTTTCTATTATTTTTCTACGATCTCTTTAAAAAATATGGGTAAACTTTCGAAACGACTGGACACGCATAATACCAATGGGGCGATGGAGAACTCTCCATTCAAAATTACAACACAACATTTTTTTAGAACGCTGTCATAAATTATTGTAAATGGCTGCCATTTGTCATACGATGAACGCAAAATTTTCATTTTGATGTAATTGAAATTAAAAATGTATTTTCAATGAATATTTTTCATGGCTCCGGATGCAAATAGCTGTCTTTTGTAGTATTGAAATTGTATCAAAGGTTTTTTTCTAAAACATGTTCCTATTGTGTGTCCAGTCATTCCGAAAGAAATCTCTACAATACTGATTTTAAACTTATGCCACAAATCATTATCTAGAAAATGTCTCTGAAATACTTTTCGATCACCTGTTTAAATAATACGCAATTTTTTTTTAAAGAATTTTATTAAAGTCTTACAAAGAATGTGTTCTAATCCACCTCGGTCTCCCCTTCCGAGAGCATTCATTTACCATCCTACAGTCCCGCAGCTCCACGTAAAATAATGCCAATTAAAAAATATTTTCCTTTAAATAAAATGTTTCAATTTATTGTTTCTCATTTCTGCAAACTACAGGGTGACCCCGAAGTCTCCCAAAAATAATATTGCGAAAATAATAGTTTATTACCTAATTATACTTAATTATTTGGGTTTCTTTTATAATGTGTGGGTAGGTAGAGTTTTTCGTTTATTTCGTAACAACAACTCTTGTTCCATCCACAAGCAAATGCTTTTAATGGAAGACCAGTACTACTTTAATATATACCATTTTTAAGATAAACATATAATAAAAATAAAAATACATTTTATTCCAAATTCCTGTAATATTCACAAATCTGTTTCTGAAAAAAATATAAAATATACAGTTTTAGAAAATGAGAAAAGAATTTGGCATTCTCGGACTATAAAAATATTACCATTTATTTCAGCTACTGGCATTATATCTAGCTCTCTAATTCAAAATTTGGGCTTATTAGATTTGTCAAAGAATCTTTATATAAAAATGCAAAAATCAGTCATATTAAACACATGTAGGATTACGAAAGATTTTTTAAATATTTATATTGAGGGATCAGTAGGATTTATCGGTCCAGTTAGGAGTTCTATCGAGCCGAACCCTCTGATATGAAAATATCTGGAGTCGGTGAAGTATTTTCACATTTGGTCTCTGGTAGGTTGACGTGTTGTTCTTGTATAGTTTTGTATTTATTATACTTATACAATGCAATTACATCGCGTGGATTGACTAGATGATCATTTGTGGAAAAGTGTGTGGAAGGGTTAAGTTTTTCCTGTGGGGAAGATTTAACCTGGACAAAAAATCTAGAGAACAAAATAAAAAAATTAATGCATTTCTTCCATAGCACCGTTTTGGTGAGAAAATCACCTCATGGGAGCTTTCTATAAATAACGTTCGACAGGACCTCGATTCAACGATATTTTTTTTGACTTGCTTCTAAAAAGGCCAATGTCTTTTCTGTTTCTATTTTTTGCGATATCGCCTCAAACTTGAGTTATTTTCCGAATACTAAATTCGCACACATAACACACACACGCAAGAATTTTTCGATTTTCGGGAGACAATTGCACTAGAAAAACGTTGTTCACGCTATTTTTATTATTGCACGTTGCTTTGGCAACTACCTATTGTGTGCCCTCTGCCTTAATGCGTTCCAGTTGATCTCACCTCGCCGCAAAGGACGCAAGTCCTAAAAACCGCATCGCTTTAGTTCTAATAAAATCGCCGCATGGGAAAGAAGTTCCCACAAACCGCAACCATTGGCAAAGTAAAAACATTTCCGCCGCCCCGTATTTGGTAATAATATTATTTGGAATATTTTGAGGTCCCGCCTGATCTCACTTGTCATCATTATTCCGCGTTCAAAGCCTGCAAGTACGAGTTTCACAAATTTCCTTTCCCAATCTCTCCAACTAACACTTACCTTCCTGGTGTCTGGAAGCCAATTATGTAGATTGCCCTCATCGTAACCAATGGATTGCTTACCACGGTGAGCGTGTTAGGTATTTAAATGTTTGTTATCGTACTGTCGTGTAAAGTGTGGGTAATTGGGATGTTTCAATGAATTTTCTGTTTGTATGTACGAGTGTATTGCTTAGTGTCGTATGTTTTGTTTCATCGAGTTTATAATCACAACGGTGCTAAAGAAGTTTTCACTTAAAAAAATTTTGATTTTTGATAATAGTTAACTGCATCACTTTTTAAATTTTTAGAAAATTCGCTCTTCCATCGTACCTACATCGGTAGGTACACCAATGATAATTGTTTGTAACAGTTTTCGATCACTTCTTCAAACACAGCAAACTTATTTTGTGGCACCATTTATATTCAAAATTACTAATAAACTTAGTTTTTCCACTTTTATTGTTTACAAAACCAACATGTTTCGTGAGCTAAGCTCACTTCTTCACCTGAAGATAAATAAAAGTGGTAAAAACTAACTTTATTATTAATTTTGAGTTTTCGATCATTTTTCCGACAATATATTTTTACAATTTCGACCACCCTGTTTCAGCATTCATTCCAATATGAAAAACGAACACCCTGGCTTCAGGCATGAAGTGTTTCCTAACGAACTATTCGCTCTATCTTTATTGAGTCTGTAGTTCTATAGAACGTCGGATCGTCCGAAATACAATTGTCGAAATGGCAAATGTCACTCCCTGTAGACTGCACTATAATTCTTACAGCTCTGTTCTCATATTCACAAATATTTTCATACTCTCAAAATGGTTTAGTTAAAAAAATTGCTGTTATTAGGTATCATCAAATAAGTCAAATTGTTCTAATTTCTAATGCTCCAGAAAAAATTGCATCCAAGGCTTGTAATGCGTACTTACCCAATCTGTTCTTTGGTCTATGACATAGAATCTCTGAAATAGATCAATGAGAACAGGCTTTCTCCGCCATAAAACGTCCGATAGAAAAAGATACCCAATATTAAATCAACTGCGAAATAGGTCCCGAAAAAAGCCTTGAAAAAGGGCGTTGATCAATAAATAAATAAATAAAAAAAAATAATAAAAAATAAAAAATTGGTTTTAAGTAAAAAAAAATTTAATACAAACATAAAAAAGTTTAAAAAATGGCTCACTGTTTTTTTTTATTAATAAAAATTACTGATATTAAAAAAAAAAAAACTGAAAATACATATATATTTTATTACACAAATGTATCATTCACGTTATCATTACCTTAATTATTTGACATTTAATTTAAAAATAATTTTTGAAAAAATCATGAAGTTTTACAAAGTTTTCTCAAATTGCATTCGGAAACCTTTTTTTCATAGATGCGTACATTTCGATCCGTTTTGGTAAATTATTAATTTAAAAAAAAATGTTAAAATTCTATCACTTTTGTGCACTTTTAAATTAATTATGAAAAGTGATAAAATACGCCCCCTTATTTTATTTTTAGAAAGATACATATAATTATTAAAATACCATATTTTTAAATTCAACCTTAAAAAAAGTTTTAAAAATGGCTCACCTTACGTTTTTTCTATCTAAAATTACTTAAGAAAAAACTAAATAAAATAATTTTGTTAGACAGATGTTTTACAAATTTTATCGTCACCTCGCTTTTTGTCGCTCCATGTAGAAAAAATTAATAAAGTTTAATAAATATTTTTCAAATTGAATTCGGAAACTTCGGTTTCATATAGGGGTACATTTTTATTCTTCTATGGTTAACTTCTAGATTTCAATATAAAGCGTGTTGTTTTCTCATTCCAATACCGTTTAGATCAAACTTCTAACTGTGATAATAATGGAGGCACAACGATTTACGAGACCATTATAATAATTACATTGTATTTTTTAAATCCGAGTAACCGTTTTACAATTTATTTCAGCTTTACACCTCAAACGAACAAATGTCCATTCAAATTAAATTAAAACAAATCACTACGTATCTACCACTTAATCAAAATCAACAAGTTTCGAAATTTTTAAATTATAAGATTTGTTATTCGGGGATGAGGTGGCAAAAATGTACTAGGTGGATTATTATGAGCAGATTGACTCGCATGGCAGATGTAAGGAATAGGTAAATGTTTTTCAAAGAAAAGAAGGTACTATAAATACAAATATATATTAAAATAAAATGACATCCTAAATAACTAAGGTTGTCTGGCAAAGGACTTGCTTAGGTTTAAATAGTTTATGTTGATACCGTGGTAAATTGAAATGACGGATGATGAAATCTTCTTTTGTGAAACGAATCTCACATCGTGAGGGCAGGACTCCAAAGAATTTTCTCACAGCCAAAAGGACAATCATCCCTCCAGGATGATCTCCAGTCAGCTCCCAAGATGGCGAGTATGACGACCAAGGTGCACAATCACAATCGTAGCGGTCTTCAAAAAGTATCCGTCGTGTTGCGGTCGAGAGGACCGCCCAAAGCTCTCGGCTTTTCCACAAATCATAACTGGCTTTCTTTTCAAATCTGCTGATTTGAATCTGTGCAGGATTAACAACTGTTGCATTCCAAAATATTGCAGGGCTTGCAATGTAATCAATGCCCAAATGTCAATGGGCAAGCCCTAGAGGTGCCACACACCAAGACCATAAATAAAGTGTGTATGAGAGGGTGCACACGCCCACACCTTCTTACAAATGCCTAAGTTAAATTTTAAACAAAACAAAATAAAAAGAATATACATTAGTGCAAAATTATTGAAAGCAGTGAAGAGGAAACAAAAATATTAACACAAAACCTGTTATGACCTCTGTTGAAATATGTACTGCCAAAGTTTAATGTAGTCAGTGGAGGCATTTTAAAAATATCAATATGAATGTTAACGTTGGAGTTTTTTTTTTTTACATGAGCTCCGCACAGGAGGCCCTGAGGAAAATAATTTCCCTCAGGGCCTATGTCATCTTTGGGGATGCTGTGTGGAGGGTTTTTTTTTAAGGAAAGAAAGGGGAGGAGAGTTCTGGGAAGGAAAAGAGTTTAAAAGATGGGTAGGATCCTGGGGTTCAGTGTGTCCTAGTCATCCGCCTCCAAGACCTAGACAAACCTCATCCCATGAACCCGGGCATCCCTGCTAAATCACAAAACGTAGCGAACCACTTGGGGTAACCTATGGCAGAGGTGTTGGTTATCCAATAAAGGTTCCCGGGGCGGCGGTACCCATTCCCGCCTCCCAAAGTGTAATTTATTTTCAACAGAATTGTAGCCTGAAACCGTAGTAACATAACCAATAGATCAAAGATAATTTCCACACTTTTCAAAAATTACAAAATTTCTCCTAATCAAATTAAGTGTAAAATTATATTGTCATGGTAATCCAACCACCAAACTAAAACCAAAAAAAAAATAAAATCAGAAAATTGAAGGGTGCAGATTATTCACCCTACGAAATAAATGAGACGGAAAACTGAGAGTGTAATGATGCGGGATAATCGGTCATGGGTGAAAAATTGCTGTATATTTCACCAATTTAAAATTTAATGGTGACATTAAGTTTTTGGCCAAATAAAACCAATCCAACTACTGCTTTGATTTAGAAATTCGATTGTTGTCATGTAGGTTTATTAAAATAGTTTTTCAAATATAATTTTTCTAAAAGTAGGTTGCACGTAAAGCTTCAAATATATTGCTATATAAGCATAGGAAACGTTTGAAACTCAAAATAATCTTCTTTCCGCCCTCGCGAACGTTTCTGTGTTATTACAACCACATGGCAGTACATCTAAAAAGTTTATTAATCATTACAAAAACTCTTACGAACCTGTCAAAATGTTCCAATTTTAGAATGAAATTTTGCGAACAATAGATTGTTCAATCACAATGTTCAATTTATTAATTAATGAATTTAGTTGAAATACTCACTTAGGATACTAACCAAAATCGAATACTTAGAATTACAGGCATTTTAATGCCAAGTAAAGGCCAAAGTACCATGTTAGGTATCAAATTTGATTGATTGTTCTTATAATGCACAAAAATGAATATTTGTAATATATGAAAAATTTAAATTTGTATAAAAAAACTGCAATAGGTGGCACGCGAGTTGTTTGAAAACTGAGTGTACCGGAACTGAATATATGGAAGGCGGGAGAGGGTAGGAGAAGGCTAGAGGGGGGTTTGCGGGATGGGGGAACGGTGAGGGAAGAGAGAAAGGGGGGAAGGTGGAGGGGAAACCCATGAGTGGAAGGGGACATGGGAGGGGAACGGGACGAATGGGAAAGGACACGCAGAAAGAAACAATTTATTTAATAAGGAGATCCAATAGTCCAGGTAAAAATCGAAATCAGAATTCACGCCCCTTTGTGGGAGGAGTTTAAAAATACTTGAGACAAAGCTTTTGGTAAGGTTTATTGTAATAACAAGGAAATTTAAAATTGATTTCACGGAACCAAGCGACGCGGAGACGTAAGTCTATTCCCCGCTCCGGCCGGGGCCGAACTGACACAAAATGGGTGTGACAAATCAGTAGTCCTTGGGTGGACTGCATAAAGTTCACTTTGAAAATTCAAATTCGTCGACTGCCGGCCGTATTGTGAAATAACAACGCGAAAATGCATATTTTATTTTATTTTGTGAAGTTCGGACATAAATATCATTTTTTTTGCGATTATTTCAAAATAAACCAAATTTGCTACATTAAACAATAAAACCATATCCGAAAATGGATTTCTAAGTAGGAGAGTTTGCACTACCTAAAATAACCGATATTTTTAAGGGCCAAGATATGTTCTATACGCAGTATTTAATTGCAGCATTTATAATACTTCTAAGCGATCAAATTTTCAAAAATAAAATACATGATTTTATACAAAATCATGTATTTTATTTTTGCTACTTAAGATGAAACTGTACAGTTTCATCTTAAGTAGCATTGTAACGCATGCTGGGATCTCGCTAGCGCTTATTTAGGAGGAGTTGGGCGGTTACTTGGCTGAGTGACCAGTGACGACATGGCACTATTTTTAATACAAATTATCCAAAATAATAAGACACCGCTCCAAAATGAAAATACTAAAAGACTGACCAATAATCAGTCCAATTTCAGACAAGCGGAACATTATCAACTAATTATTATTTTTGGCTCTTGGCCAGGCTGTGTTTTAATTTATGGATAATGGGCACCCAGCACCTTCGGAATTGACACCGACAATCATGTGGTGACTAATAACCCGGGTGTCGCAGAGACCGTGCCAATTAGAATACCGCCAGAGCGGGCAACAGCCCACAGTGATGGGTAGTTTGTCATTCGGTAACGAAACTACTTGCATTTTAGGCAGGGCCGAATTAAAATTAATTATTCTAATTCTGGATAATATCACTTATCGGAAACACTAGTAGGTATGTTTCAAAATATGTTCAGTATGCAGGTGATGGATGGGAGTGACAAACCCTTCACACAGCATCCCCAAAGATGACACAGGCCCTGAGGGAAATAATTTTCCTCGGGGCCTTACAGGAGGTAAAGTTGAGGTGATACAAAGAAGTGAAATGAAAACAAAGAATAACATAAAATTAGATATTTTCAATAGAAGTTTTAAACCAAACGTAAAATTTATAATTTTATAAGGAAGAAGTTTTATCAAAAAGAGGATATAATATTGTGCTCTTGGCGCAATCAAAAACCGTGACCCAACAGTTGATCCGCCGACAATTGGCCCCCCGAAATGATAATCACAATAAAAATAAAAATAAATTTGCATTATTTACCAATTTCCAATGTAAAATCGACTTCAAAAATACCTTTAATAAAAGTTGGTATGAATATGAAACGAATCACACAGTGTCGATTTTTTTAACTTAAGAGCTGGTATATAGACAAGTAGATTATGATAAATAGTAGATAAATGAAGACAATATAAGCGAAACTCAATCGAAAATCTGAAAACAGAAAAATCAGAAAAAGATATTGACACCTCTGGGACTCGCCCGGAAAGTGAGAGGTTCTGGGTACGAGTCCCAGAGGTGTCAATATATTTTTCTGTTTTAAGATTTTCGATTGAGTTTTGCTTATATTGTATTTATTTAATTAAATATTAGAATTTGAGGTTTTACTCATAAAGTTAAAATAAAAATTAAATATGTTTAACATTTTGTTATTCGGCGGTACTTCTTTGTTATTCCTCTCTGCACATCCCTTCGGGGTCACTTAGTTACATTTTGTATACAAGTACGCCAGGGGTCAACTGTTGGCGGATCAACTGTCAAAAACAAAGGCATAAATGTAAAACACTGTAAGGCATCGATATATAATATTTACCGATTTCAGCATATTTTAGCCAAGATTGATATTTTTTTACAATTAATGTTTTGATGCAAAATGGTATAAATTGACCTAAAACTCTCTCATATAGCCGACATTATAAAAGCAATATGATTTTTTACTTTTCTCTATGCTGCTCTTTTTGAGCATCAGCAAAAGTTAAACACAAATATGAAATAAATTCAAAAGCAGCTGAGCCAAATCTGTTCAAGGAAGAAACTGAAAGCTTCAGGTGATTAATGGTTTAGTATGCGACGGTTTCCTTTCCATTTTTTCTTCAAATCTAAAAAACTATCTCCCTGCCTATTTTAACGATGAATGTCTCAAGTGGTATTTAATTTTACGACCACAGATTAAAGAAATAAAGAGGATCAGTAAAACTGAACAATGAATTTTTTATTTCTTTTTTAATCCAAAGTTTTTTTTTTACAACGATAGAAGGCCCTGAGCGATTTTTTTCCCTCAGGGCCTATATTATCTTTGGGGATGTTGTAGAATGTTATTTTTAGGGAAAGGAAGGAGAGGAAATTCTGGGAAGGAAAAAGATGTGAGGGGTGGGTAGAAATCTGGGATTCGATGTGTCCAGGAGTGAGAGACGTATGAATCCCTCTCTCCCACTGCGGTGCAATTTGATGGAGAGTTCTAGATTATATCTGCCTAGTACGAAAAGTGCGTAAAAAGAGATACATTTTTATTTTTCACGTACTCGCACACTTCCCAGATCGGAATATACTTTCAGTATTTCCCTTTTAAAAAAATATTGATAAGTGCATACATAATTGATAAGTGCAAACGCTACAGTAATTTCTCCCTAATACTATACGACCGAAGCCGTGGGTACAAGCTAGTATTTTTAATAAAGTAATTAAAAAAATTAATAAAATCAACTCAAACCAAACGATAGAAAAAGCATTAATTTATCCAAAACATATTTTTATTATTCATAATGTAAATAAATGCAAAGTAAAGATTAATGTAAAAGTGTGATTAATGTGATCGGTAGGAAAACGACGAATAAAGTTTAAGGGGTTACATGGGTTTAATCGGGGAAAAATCAGCCTATTTTCAACAAAATTTTTTTCATACAAAAAATGAAATATTTTATTCAAACCTTAATTTTCTTAAACGTTCACATTTGACAAAGAATTTTTGAAGGAAAATATTTAAAACTCCGCCATTGCGACGTCATTTCCGGTGACCCTTCCGGAAAAAAGATGCGTCCGCGTTGACAGCAGAACTCACGACAGGATCATCTGAAGTAAAAAAAAAAAATATTGTTTTTAGTTAAGATTATAAACTAGAAATTGGACGAAGGGTAAAAAAAAAGAGTGAAAATTGGATTTTTGGTAAACGTTTAAAAAAAAAAAATGCAAATTTCGGTGAAATTTGCTCTACATTTTTATTTTTTTAAATAGTTGTAATTGAAGAAAAAATCAATCTTTCGTCCAAGTCCTTGTGAATTGTATTTTAAAGACATGTGTAAAATTTCATGAAAATCGGTTGAGTAGTTCTCGAGAAATCTTGACAACCGACTTTGAAAACACAGTTTCGAGAAAAACGTGTTTAAAGTTTTGAGTGACAATAAAACTGGAAATTTTATTTTTATTTTTAACTTACATTGAATTGTCGATTCCAGAGCAACAAAGTTGATGAAGCTGATGTTCCTTCATTAAAAGTGCAAGCAGCGACCAATGCAGCATTATCAACGACCTTTGAACCAGCTGGAAGTATTTTTGGAGTAACTTTCCAAATTAATTGGTTCAAGCTTTCATTATTATTTTGCCTTGAGCGCGCATCTTTCCAAGGCTGTATCTCCGAAACTATTTTCCGGATCGTTTTGAAAATTTAGGACAGTATTCTAGAGATGTTGTAGAACCTAATAAGACAATAAAAAATATTGGATTTTTTGAAACCGTGAAACCCATGTAACCCTTTAATTCATGTCTACGTGTATCCTCCTTCAAAACATAGTCACCAATCCTGGGTGAATAGCAGCCCATTTGTATGAACAAATTGGTAATTAGTTGCAAGGGAATTCCTTGCATACCCAATTTGATTTCAAATTCCTTCCCAACTAACTGGAAATGATGTAGGTACATATATCTTATTAGACGTGTATCAAGTTCAAAACTCCAAGATAAAACATGCTTCTTTTTATTAGTTTATTAATCTTTCAGGTTAATTTGTTGGCTTTTCGCATCAACTCATACAGGTCTCATAGAAATCGTTGTATCTCCCTTACTATCATAGTTAGAAATATAATCTAAACGGTGTTACAAAGAAAAAGCACCAAGCTTTATATTCAAATATAAAAATTAATCACACAACGATTAAAACGTACACCTTTATGCAACCAAAATTTCCGACCCCAATTTGAAATAAAAAAATTATGTAACTTTACGATTTTTTTTTATTAATTACTAGCTGGTTCCCGGCATGCGTTACAACGCCATATTCAAAGAAATAAATTGTTTCTTCCTGCATGTCCTTTCCCGTGCGTTCCCTTCCCGGTTCCCCTTCCGCCTTCCCCGCCTTCCCTCTCCTCTCTCCCGCTCCCCCCTCCCGCGTTTCATATATTCAGTCCCACTACATTCTGTATTCAAACAGCTCGCGTGCCACCTACTACAATTTTTTTAACACATAATAACATTTTTGTATATTATATTATTTTGTATTTTGAAAATCGATTTTTAATTTAACATTGTTCATTGTTCATTGTAATTCAAAACATTTTTTTGCAAAATGTCATTCTCAAATTTTTGACAGTTTTGCAAGAAGTTTTATGATGATTAAAAAAAACTTTTCAGATGTATTGTTATGTGGTTGTAATAATCCTTTGCGGGGGTTTAAATAAGGTTTTGAAAGTTTCAAACACTTCCTATGCTTAATATTATCTCACTTATCCCCAAAGACATTTTGACTTTTATATATACAGATTTTTACATGAAAAGACAAAAAAAATGGTTGATGATAACTTTTTTTTTTTTTAAATGGGCAATTCACCCTAAAACGAGTGCTGTGTGCTACTATTGCCTAATATTTTTTTTTGTCATTATCAGTAATTTTAGTTCGAAAAAAGGTAAGGTAAGCCATTTTAAGGGTTTTTTATATGTTTGCTTTCAAAAATTTTATATTTGAAAAATTGTATGCTTATTTCAAATTATGTAATTTGAAAGTATATTTATTCACCTTTCAAATATAGTGTTCAGTTTCCGGATGCGTATATAAATATTTTATTTATTAGGATTTTATTGCAAAGCGGAAATATTTTGACCTTCCAAAATATAATAAAAATAAGATAAATTTACAAGACCAATTTTTTTTCTTTTTGTGTGAATACCAATATCCAAAGTACATAAAATTATATAATATCGTATTATAATAATTAAAATTATTATCCAAAACAAAAAAAAAACTTCACTTTGGCCGCAAAAAATATTCAATTGGGCCGCAGGTTGGACATGCCTGATCCAGACAAAAAACATACATATAAGTCTCGGCGTAAATAATTTTTATTTGATTAATTTGTGTTGTTTCACAATTAATTAATTAATAATAATATATATTATATTTTCGAAAATTCCAGACTGGAAGATACTCTCGGTTTTGCCCTGGTGTAAGGCAACCGTTCAGTATTGAAACGTTGCGTGAAATGGCTTTAGCCGTGTTTGGTGACTAGATCTTTCACCTTTCTCTTTCCCATCCCCTTCCCCTCCCTACTACCTTCAGCCTCTCAACATTGCCCAATAGGAGATGCCATAGTTTCACTGGCTCCAGACGGGAGCAGCTGGAACTCTTGCGAGGTAATCCCGTAAAAAAAAAATACATGTCTACATCCACATTTTACAATCTGTCCTTCTCAGTGGCACAAAGACTGTAGAGGCACGTAGATTTGATAGAGTCTGATAGACTGACTTCAGGATTGCTTCAATCACCTTGTTAACAATGTAACAATGACCTTCTATCGCTGGAGGCTACGTCATTAATCTTCATGGCAGAGAATGTGCAAGTCACGTCAACAGGTAACAGACATCAGGTAGGACCTTCAAGGAAATCAATTAGAGGAAGATAATGACACAATTAGACTGACACTCAATGTTGGACAGGTATTTTACTTTCGCATCAGAATTTTTTTGTGAATTCTAAAAACTAACTAACCAACTCGCTATTTCCTCGTATAATCAGAAAGTGTGGAATTTTCGCAATACTCTGAACTGGCACGCAATATTTCATTCATCTACATTCACGCATCGTACCGTAACTAATGCTTATCTGACGCTTGATTCTCGACAGTTGATTCCCGACAGATCAAGTTGATTCCCGACAAATCAAGTTGATCCAGCGCTCAGTTGATCCCCCGGACTCGGACGAGGACTCGGACTCATGGGGTGAGGATTTTACTATGTATTGGATGCAGCGGATGCGTCTGCCCACCTGTTGAGTATCGGGCCAAATTTGGAGAGACCGGTTGAGTTGAAGTAGGGCTGGAGTAGTCCTGGTCCTGTTGTGACAGCTGGTGGGTAGACGCATCCACGGCCAAGACCCGGATTGCACAGAGGGAGGCTAAGTATCTTGTCTGATCTGGTTCATCTGTTGGGAACTCGTATCTGGATCCGTTGTAGGAGTTCTGGGCAAGCAAAAAAATCGTAAAAAAGGCTTAAAACTGTAAAATACGACAATAAAGGGCCTTAAACGAACGTGTAAATGGCCTTAATCTTCAATTTAGCGCTAAAATCCTTAAAAAAGCCTCAAACGTCTAAATGGCTATTCACTGCCATTAATGGCTGAAACCGTCGAAAGCCTCAAAACCGTGGTATACGGCCATTAATTGTTTTATACGTCTAAATGGCTTTAATCTTCCATTGTCTAAAATCGTCAAAAAGCCTAAAAACGTTGAAATACGGCCATTTAGCGCTAAAAACGTCAAAATGGCATTTATCTTCAATTAAGCGCTAAAATCGACAAAAAAATTTCTGATATACGGCCATATAGCGCTGAAAACGTCGAAATGGCTTTTATCTTCCACTAAGCGCTTAAATCGTCAAAAAGCCACAAAACCGTTACATACGGCCATTTAGCGCTAAAAACGTTAAAATTGCTTTTATCTTCCACTAAGCGCTTAAATCGTCAAAAAGCCACAAAACCGTTACATACGGCCATTTAGCGCTAAAAACGTCAAAATGGCATTTATCTTCCATTTAGCGCTTAAATCGACAAAAAGCAAAAACCTTAAAATACGGCCAATAAACGCCTAACATTTACGAATAAATAAATGGGTTAAATTTTCCATTAAGCGCTTACTTCGTTAAAAGCCTCTTAACGATGAAATACGGACATTTAGCGCTTAAAACGTCAAAATGGCTTTTATCATCCACTAAGCGCTTAAATCGTCAAAAAGCAACAAAACAGTAAATTACTGCCATTTAGCGCTTTAAACGTCAAAATAGCGTTTATCTTCCATTAAGCGCTAACATTGACAAAAAGCCTCAAATTTCTGATAAACGGCCATATAGCGCTTAGAACGTCCAAATGGCTTTTATCTTCCACTAAGCGCTTAAATCGTCAAAAAGCCACAAAACCGTAAATTACGGCCATTGCTAAAGCTATATGATGGAGCGTACACAGAGCGTTCAAATTAACAAGAAAAAAAGCAAACCTCTCCTAATCAACCATGGAGTACCGCAAGGAAGCGTACTAGGACCGATATTATTTCTAATATACATAAATGATATCGGTAGCATAGGAACGAGAGGAAAAATCATAAGCTTTGCTGACGATACAGTAATTGTATTCAACGAAAAAGATTGGAGAAGTACCTACAAAGAAGCGGAACATGGACTTGGTCTACTGCAAAACTGGCTTAAGAGAAATTCCCTTACACTTAATGTCGATAAAACAAAATATCTGACATTTTCTATAACAGCCAGAGGACAGCCAGAAGATGACTTTAACCTCAAATTACATACATGCCAAGAAAACTATCAAAATCAAGGCTCATCATGCCACTGTCCTACCATAGCACACTCCAAAAGTATCAAATATCTTGGTATTGAAATTGATGATAATCTCCGATGGAACGGACACATTGAAGCAATCACAAAAAAACTCACCAGGTACATTTACTTCTTTAGAGCCATCCGTAACATCCTCAACATAAACGACATTAAGAAAGTGTACTACGCTTTATGTCAATCACAAATAGAGTACGGGATAACTGGATGGGGATCTGCCTTGAGCACTCACATGGACCGGCTCAATATAGCCCAAAAAGGAGTACTAAAGACAATTTTGAAATTACCGGTTAGAACTCCGACAGAAGAATTGTTTCAAAGCATTCAAGTCTACAATATACAAAAACTTTATGCAAAAAATATTTTATTTAAAATTAAAAAAAACATATCAGAATACTCCACTGTCCAACATAGATACACAACCAGGGCAATAAACCAAAATACTCTAGCTACAGCCAGTTTGAAAACATCTTTTGGACAAAGAAATATGAAATTCAATGCGACAAAACTATACAACGCTCTACCAACTCAAACAAAAAAATAACAGAAATAAATAATTTTAAAACAAAAGTAAAAATATGGTTGAGAGAACAAAGTGAAAATGAACTATCAAACCTACTGAAGACCATGTAAAGACAACTGGATACTAAATACAAATGTGGAAAAACTACAGGCCGCCTCAGAACAGGGAACCCTAGTGAGGAGGACTGTGAAAAAAAAACTTTATAAAACCTTAATATAATACAATTTATAAATACATTATGTACAAATTTTGCTATAGATACTAATAAAAAAATAAAAAAATAAAAAAATAAAAAAAATTTTGCACTAAAAACGTCAAAATGGCATTTATCTTCTATTTAGCGCTTAAATCGGCAAAAAGCCAAAAAACCTTAAAATACGGCCAATAAACGCCTAACACTTTCGAATAAATGGGTTAAATCTTCCATTAAGCGCTTACTTCGTTAAAACGCCTCTTAACGATGAACTACGGACATTTAGCGCTTAAAATTTCAACATGGCTTTTATCATCCACTAAGCGCTTAAATCGTAAAAAAGCCACAAAACCGTAAATTACTGCCATTTAGCGCTTAAAACGTCAAAATGGCTTTTATCTTCCATTAAGCGCTAAAATTGACAAAAAGCCTCAAATTTCTGATAAACGGCCATATAGCGCTTAAAACGTCAAAATGGCATCTTTCTTCCATTTAGCGCTTAAAACGTCAAAATAGCATCTTTCTTCCATTTAGCGCTTAAATCGACAAAAAGCCACACAACCCTGAAATACGGCCATTTGGCGCTTAGAACGTCAAAATGGCGTTTAGCTTCCATTAAGCGCAAAAATTGAAAAAAAATCCTCAAATTTCTGATATACGGCCATTTAGCGCTTATTACGTCAAACCAGCTTTTATTTTGCATTTAGCGCTCAAATCGACAAAAACCCACAAAACCTTAAAATATGGCCAATAAACGCCCAACACTAACGAATAAATGGGTTAAATCTTCTATTTAGCGCTTAATTCGTTAAAAGCCTCAAAACGTTGAAATACGGCCGATTAAGCGCTAAAAAATTCAAAATGGCATTTATCTTCTATTATGCGCTTAAATCGACAAGACGCCACAAAACCGTTAAATACGGCCATTTAGCGCTTAAAACGTCAAAATGACGTTTATCTTCAATTTCGCGAATATCTCCCATTTTCGAATTTAACAATAATCACAGTTTCAACTGTTCGTGTTTACGCTTTGCTCTCGCAAAAATTCATAAAAAAACGAATAGTTCGTGTGAAAGTGGTATTTGTATGTGTGATATTAGTGCCAGGGGCTTTTATGTTAAAACAGTGAAAGAAAAAATCTATTTCCACCTGATTTTAAATAGTTTTAAAACGCCAATTTGCAACTTAACCTAGAATCATGTTTGTGTTCTTGAAATGTCCATCCCACCTGTGCAACCACAAGTTCAACACTTAAAGCTAAAACGCAAAACACGGCGAGCGTTGCAATGCAAAGAAATAAATAGATTCTCCATGAATGTCCTTTCCCGTGCGTCGCCGTACACCTCCCGCGTTCCCCTTCTACCTTCCCCGCCTACCCCTCCCTCGTCATCCCTATCGCGTACCCCACCTCCCCGTTCCCCTTCCCCTCCTGCCTTTCCTTCCTGCCAAATATACAAATTTCATTACGCCAGAGCTTACCATTATATATATAGCCTACAACCTTCGCGGGCATGCGCACAAGAAATCACCAAAGTTTCATCGCAATCGGATGAACGGTATGGCAGCGCATAAAATACGAACAAACAAATTTTGATTTTTATATATAAGATTATTTATGCTAAATGAAAATTACAATGTATATGATAAAACAAAAATTTAAATTATTTGAAGAAGAGAATAAATATCCGAGGAAACTAAGGTATGAAATATTTTTTATATCATATCAGGCGGAAACTATATATTTTTTTTTAAAGATTATCTTTAAAATATTTTTTGATAGTGTAAATTAACTGGATTTTATCATTTATGTTTCTAATATTTTGCGGTAGTTGATTGAAAAACATTCTACCTTGGTTAGTATAATAGTTCTGTGCAAATTTGGGCATTGGCATATTTGGGCATGTATCCCCGTACACGTCGATTTTACTCGTATTTAAGAGATGAACAATAAATTAAGGCAAAGAGTGTCTGCCAAGACCGAGTTGTTTGGTGGTCCGTCCTCTCTGCCTACACCTGCGAGGAAACGGCGTAATGATCAGTTAGTTGCAATCATATTGTGTATTTGTTACCAAGGCAATGAAAACATTGTTTTGGGAAATGCAAACTATATTTGGTAAGAGATGTATCTATACACCACATTAATAAAATAATATTAACACGCAAAAACGAGATTCAAAACCGTGGCGTGATTTTGAAGCAAATCTCTCTTTCAAATCCCACGTATCTGACATTGTCTCCCACGCCAACAAAATGCTTGGATCTGTTCTTCGTAATGCGAGATCATTTGCTAATAGAATTGCAAAACGGAGAACATGTGAAGCACTTGTCCGCAGCATCCTGGAATACAGCTCCATTATTTGGGCCCCCTCTGAACAAAACCATATCCTAGAAATAGAAAGAGTTAAAAAAAGGTTTATGGGTTACCTGCATATGGGGAAATATACATAATACCCATTCTTGTATCCATCGTTGTTCTTAAAAGGAATGCTCGATCTTAATTCATTAGAAGCCCGCCGAAAAATGTTTTTGGATAAACATTTTTTTAAGTTAAGGGGCCATCCATAAATTACGTAACACGAATTTAATGATTTTTTTACCCCCCCCCCCCCCCTTGTCCCTGTCACACATCGTCACATTTGTGAGACCCCCCTCCCCTCCAGTATGACGTCACATATTTTGCAATTTTACATCTAAAATTTTTTTTCATTTTAATAATTATGATTTTTACATGTGACTTCACAGAGCTGATGACCCCCCCATACCCATTGTCACACAATGTCACACTTCTCTACCCCCCCCCCCTTAAGGTGTGACGTAATTTACGGATGGCCCCTAATCTCCGGCATTATACTGAATCCGCCCATGTTGAAGGAGATCAACTTATTTTTCCATAACGCGTACACTCGTGGGAGATCCCACGCACTCTTTTATGCTCCGAAAGCGAGAACTTCTTCTTATCAGAATGCGCCATTAAACAGAGCAATTCAACTGTTAAATGAATCTGTATTAAGCATCGACATTTTCAATGTCACCTACAGCGAGTTCAGTGACTATCTTCTGACGTACGTCACAATGTAGTGAAAATGCCCCCATACACTTCTTTTCTTTAAATTTTGTAATCTTCTCCATAACATTCTGGTGTTTAATAATTTGAGAGGCGGGAATGGATATCACCGCCCCGGGAACCTTTATTGGATAACCAACACCTCTGCCATAGGTCACCCCAAGTGGTTCGCTACGTTTGGTGATTTAGCAGGGGTACCCGGGTTCATGAGGTGAGGTTTGTCTAGGTCTTCGAGGCGGATGACCAGGACACACTGAACCCCAGATTCCTACCCTCCCCTTAAACCCTTTTCATTCCCAGAACTCTCCTCTGCTTCCTTTCCTTAAAAACCCTCCAGCATCCCTGAATATGACATAGGACCTGAGGGAAATTATGTTCCTCAGGACCTCCTGTGTGGAGCTCATGTAAAAAAAAAAAAATATGGAGAACCTGATAAAATAAATAAATTTAGAATGTTAATACATATTTATTTATTTATTTATTTATTTAAACGCCCATAGGGCTTTTACATATAGTGCAGTACATGTTTTTGGAAAAATATAAGAAATAACATAATATAATAGAAACATAATATAAATATAAGAAACAAAATAAAGATAACATGAGATATAAGATACATAATTTAGATCTTCGACAGGTATACCGAGTTTATAATTAATAAATCTTAAGAACTTATGCTGTACTCTTTCAATTCTTAGTTGGTGTGTCTTATATAATGGAGCCCAGATGGTTGAATTGTATTCTAAATTTGATCTCACCAGCCCAGTGTACAGCAATTTAAACGAATTTAGTGATTTAAATTCTTTAACCGTCCTCAGGATGAACCCCAGACTTTTCATTTGTCTATTTGTTCATGTAGGTACGTATAGATTTATTAAATGCAGGAGTTCACAACGATCGAATTTATAATAATGGCCCAAGGATCTTCTTTGGTCAAAGTTTGGTTAAAGTTGATCATTTTTTCGTGCAGCCTTTTGGATCATTTTCTACCTGTCATTTCTTCAGTCAATCAACCCCTAAATTGCACCAACAATGCAATCCGATAACTCGGATTTAACCCGTAACAACTTGTTTGTTTGTTTAACATCTGAGTGACGAGCGGATCGAATTGTATTAAACGGTTTTCCTCGGATTAATATGTTGTTTTATGTTGCTGCATCCTTTCGACTACCAACAATTCTCCTGGGTCTAAACTTGATTAATCGATATTTTCAGATGCAACCCTAAAATGACCAAAAATCTGCTATTTTATTTGTTTATTTTTTTGAAACATTAATAGAGTATTAATACCTTTTTATTTATAAAATTAGCGTTGAGATTTATTGAAAAACCAACACCCACGCCGTAGGGTCACCAAATCGCAGGCTACGTTTAATGAAGTATCAGGGGTGCCCGGGTTCACGGGGTGACGTTTGTCTAGCTATTGGCGGCGGATTCTTTTGT
The DNA here is from genome assembly GCA_936435175.1 of Glyphotaelius pellucidus. Classification (NCBI taxonomy): domain Eukaryota; kingdom Metazoa; phylum Arthropoda; class Insecta; order Trichoptera; family Limnephilidae; genus Glyphotaelius; species Glyphotaelius pellucidus. Next base: position 28,000,459 of record OW386558.1, on the reverse strand, counting down.
CCACCTATTACGTGGCAGCCCGGATCTGGAGAGACAGCTCTTCAGCCGGACTCTCTCGACCCATCACCCTGAACCACAGTGGATAGAATAGATTCGTACGTCCGTCTCTCCTGGACACACTGACCCCCAGATGCACCTGCCAAGCCTTCTTTCTTCAAGCAACCCTGAAGGAGGCTCTTGGAGGCTGGGCGTACTGAACGGGGCTCGCAGATAATTTAATAGTACACAACTGCTGACCCTGTATAAATAGCATGTATGTCCCACTGTTGAATTTGGTAGCCACCTCTGGTCTGAAGCCCCAAAATACCCTTCACTCTGTGCAGAAACGATCGGGCCGTTTGATGGATTTCACTATCTTAACAGGCGGATTGCAATCTTTAGAGCACAGGCGTCAGGTAAGTTGTCCTTGATCTACCGGTATTACAAAGGGAGATGCTTCAAGGCCATTAGCTTCAATGATCCCTTCGGCACCGGTGCATAGTCGGGAGACACGCCAAACGCGCATACAACGAATATAAACGGCTGACGTTCGTCACATGACAACGGGTCGCTTCTTGAGTTCGACAGCTCGGCTGGGGAATGATTTGCCGGCCTCTGTGTTTACTCCTTCCTACAATATGGATCTCTTCAATACCCATGTTCATTCCCCTAAAAAAGACACACCACACAGCATCTTCAAAGATGACATTGGTCGTGAAGGAAATTATTTTCGTCAATGGTACCATGCTCATTGTCTTTTATTTTAAAAATAGCATTGTCTCCACTTAACACCTACCTTACACCCAACATAATAAAATTGCAAAATATATTATGTAAAAATGTTTTCCAAGTTGATCTATTATGTAAAAATGTTAATTAATAGGTAAATACTGTAATACATAGAAATATATAAATAAATAGGAGGTTTGTGTCACCGCTAACACATCAAACGCATTGTTGAAGTGCTCCGTCAAAAAAATATTTTTTGCTAATATAATCTCCTTTATCATAAATCATTTATTGTGTAAAGTGATTAAACAACATTGCCCTTCGGTACTATATAACTAGCTGTGTGAACATTGTCTTAAATCTAAAAATATCGCGGATGTAAAATACGCTTGTCAAAAGTGATAGTTTAAAAACAAAAAAAAACTAATCTCGTGCATTAAAAAGGATTTATACAGCACAATTCTCCGCTACCACTCAACGAAAAGTGTCAATTGAAACCACAGTGCAAAATATAGTGAAATAACAAAACATTAAAAACTGACAAAATAAATCCTTTAAAAGACAATTTAAAATATATGAGTAATATCCACCGGATTACGAAAGGGATAAATAGCTCCGTGGGTTAACGCATAACTCCCAAGGCGCCGCCCTCGGTTCGATCCCCACACCGGCGAAAAAAAAAAAATTATAAATAAACTTTTGTTTTTCTTTTTGATAATAATAAGCTATTTTTATCATAATAAATTTTATTTTTAATACCAATCTACCTATCTAAAATACCTAACTACATAAAAATAAATATGGAGAATCTCACCTGCCGCAAGTGTCCTGAGCCAATACTGACAAAGGAGTCAATGTTCTGGTGCTCGTCCTGTGAAGAGAGTCTTCACTTCGCCTGCGGTGGCGTTAGTGAGGGTCAATACCGGAAGCTCTCCCAAGAAAAACGCGCCAACACCAAATGCAGTGGATGCAAGACGGAAACTCGACGAGTGGTGCGTTCAACGTCCGCTTCGAGAAAGGAGAACGCTCCCCCTTCTGCCAACAAACCAGGCCTAACTCCAGGAGAAACTCTTCTTATGGAGGAACTCCGCCAAATCAAGGTGGAACTCCAAGAGTTCAAAAACATCCAGTCAAAAGTGGCAGGAATATACGATGAGTTCAAAGAGTTCAAAAATACCATAACCTTCTTCAATTCAAAAATTGAAGGATTTGAGGGTGAACTAAAAAATACAGTGCAAAAACTGAAAAACATAGATTCCATCCAAAAAAAAAACACGGAACTCGAAGCAAAATTGACAATGCTCGAGTTCAAAATCGACGAGCAAGAACGCCAACAAAAAAATTTTGTCGCCGAAATAAGAGGGATACCGGAGGCTGAAGGAGAAAACCTACAAAACCTTTTATTCAATATAAGTCAAGAAATACGCACAGCCACCACGAAAAATGATGTTGAGTCAACCTTCAGAGCTCCTGGTAGGCCAACCCCAACAAAAACAAGGCCTATAATTGTACGATTCAAAGATATACACTTAAGAGATGAATTCTTAAGTAGTGTAAAAAGGTATAATTTGAACGCGACTACTAAAGAAGACAAGCTTAATACGAGCTCCATAGGCCTCTCCGGACCGCGTACTCCAGTATACATATCAGAACATTTAACGTCGACAAATAAACGCCTGCTCTACTTAGCGAAGAAGACGGCTACCGAAAAAAAATTTGCTTATGTATGGGTAAAAGCGGGACGTGTCTACGTACGCCAAACCACGGAATCACGAGCTATACACATTACCTCTGAAAATATCCTTCTCACACTATGACTCATTAATACAAGCATACACATATTATTTTACTCAAACACCACACACACATATGTACGTTCCCAAATTTTATCTTTGTGGGTATACTTGAATAACTTTAAAAATGTAACTATAAATGATTCAAGTATCTTTTGATATCCCCGAAGTAACCTTGCTCACATGTAACAAAAATGTGATTGATAATCCTGAAGACATGAATAAATATTGCTGGGAATCGTACGGTCTGAAAATTATTCATCAGAACATAAGAAGTATTACCAACATTGATGACTTTCTAGTATTTCTCGACCAACTTAATTTCACTTTTGATATGCTAGTTTTGACTGAGTGCTGGATTAATAAATACTTCACCTCCAAAGACATACAAAATTATACTGAGTACCACACAACCAGTATAATAAACAAAGCTAGTGGTATTGTAATTTATGTAAGAGACGGTATTCAAACTCAAGTTGACGAACTCACCTTATCACAGGCAAACTGTCTAAAAATTGTGCTTAACAAAAACCTATGCATTTTTGCAATCTATAGATCACCATCATTCCACAACATTGATACCTTTCTAAATTCACTCCACTCTATCATTCACAGCACAGATAACCCAGAGCATCAAATAATCATTGGAGACTTGAATATTAACATTATTCTAGACAATCATCCCCAATCCGATGATTATTTATGTTTTCTCACTGAAAACGCTTATACTCCGGTAATTGACACCCCCACTAGAGTACAAGGCTTACGTAAATCCTGCTTGGATCACATCAATGTTAAAAACATTGATTTTATAGACTCGTTTGTTATACACACAACAATTTCAGATCATTATACCACGGCGCTCGGCTTACGAAATAAGCCTTCATCTCCTTCTAAAAATAAATATATTACTAAAATAAATTACAACGATCTAATTGAGGAGCTGTCTACAGAAAAGTGGCAAAACGTAATCGATCAAACTGACACTGACCAAGCGATGCAGCAATTTATCATAAAATTACAATACTACATACCTAAACATACTGTTAACAAAGTTATACCGAACAAAAAATTTAAACTCATGCCATGGATCACCCCTGGCCTAGTCAAATCCATCCACCGACGTAATCAACTGCACAAAAATGCTAAAAGACAACCATGTAATATTCTAGTTCAAGAAAAATATAAGAAATATAGAAACTTATGTAAAAAACTAATTAATTCCACTAAAGAAAATTTCTACAAAAAATACATTTACGAAAACACCATAACTCCAAAACATTTCTGGGAAATATTTCGTAAAATTACCAAAACAAAAAATAGCAAATCGTCTTTCATACAATCATTGGATATTAAAAACACAAGTAGTACTAACCCCAAAATGATGGCTAATTTTGCTAATCACTATTTCACTGCAGTAGGAGCCTCTCTCGCAAATAAAATCCTTGAAAAATGTAAGAAAACTGAATCTGAACTAGCCAACATACCTACAACTGTTCTTAATCTTAAAATAGACGAGATTCAAACAACGACTAATGAAGTCATTAAAATGTTAGATGAGCTTAAGTCATCGAATGCCTGTGGGCCTGACAAAATTTCCTCGAATCTGCTGAAAGTATTGAAATCACTTATAGCAAGTCCTATTGCACACATTTGTAATCTTAGTTTCAAGACAGGCACATTCCCAAACCATTTAAAACAATCAGTTGTCATATTGATTCATAAAAATGGAAACAAATCGGATATACAAAATTATAGGCCAATATCTCTACTGAATTCATTCTCAAAAATTATTGAGAAAATCGTAAAAAATCGTCTCACTATCTACTTAGAAAGTCATAAAATCTTATCTAATAACCAGTTCGGCTTTCGACCAGGTCTAGGAACAGAAAATGCTATTGCTAAGCTGGCGGATATCATTTCAAATAATATTGACCGGGGAAATAAATCTATCGCTCTCTTTTTAGATCTTGCCAAAGCTTTCGATACCATCTCTCATAAAATACTTCTAAAGAAACTCCAGGCTATAGGTATTCAGGGACAACTGTACAAATGGATGGGTAGTTACTTAGCTAACAGATACCAAAAAGTCAAAATTAATGATATTGTTAGTGATCCGGCCCTTATAGAATTTGGTGTACCTCAAGGGAGTACCTTAGGACCTATTTTGTTCAGTATTTATATAAATGATCTGTGTAACAGCAATTTTTCCAATCACATCATAACATTTGCAGATGACACTGTATTAATATTTGAAGGTAAAACATGGAATGATGCACACAGTAAAGCAGAAGATGGAATAAAACAGGTAAAACTTTGGTTAGACTATAATCTGTTGACACTCAACTCGGAAAAAACTAAATTTATACGATTTAGTGCCACAGAAGCGGGCCAACCCAAGGAAGCTTATAATATTATTATACACAAATGCACTGAGTCAACTACCTGTAATTGCCATAAATTAGAATGCGTGGACAGTATAAAGTACCTTGGTGTTATATTGGACAAATATCTTAGATGGGACGGACACATAGAACTAGTCACTGCAAAGATTAGAAAGCTTACATACTTGTTTATAACGATCAGAAATATCTTACGTAAAAAAGAATTGAAACTCATTTATGATGCTATGTGTGGGTCACTTCTAGACTATGCGTCCCTAGGTTGGGGTGGGTGTGCAAAAACTGTGTTGGAAAAATTAGCTAAAGCTCAAAAATCACTACTAAGGGTAATCCTCAAAAAACCTTTTAGATATCACAGCGATGCACTATTTGAAGAGTTACGAGTTCTGGATGTTAGACAACTATATATGCGAAAATTAATTTTAAACACCCATAAACAACGCCACCTCTACCCATCTATTAACCACTCTCACGACACCCGACACTCACGGAGAAATCCAATTGTACCACTCACAACCAAAACGTCTCTCGCTCAAAGACACTTCTCATTCCTAGGTCCAAAACTATACAATTTCATGCCTGATGCTTGGAAAAAGGAAAACGCAGGTGTTATTCGCAGATTGACCACAACTTGGTTTCACCAATTAGGGAGAAAAGAGAGTGAACTTTTACTTTATAAAAAATGAAATCAAACACAAACCAAAACAATAACAAAAATTCCAACAAAAATAAACTATGTAAAAGATACCTTTCTGTTCTAATCGTTATTACTATGTGCGTGTGTTTAACTACCTATTACTTTTAAATTAGAATGCTACCAAGCAGCAGTTAACATTTGATTCTATCACTTCTTTTTTTTATTCTCTTTTATTCATATTTATACAAAATATATATGTATGCTTATAATATGTAATGCAAACACCATGTATAAGTAAACATACCTATTATTTTATTATTATTTGATAACTATGCAAGCAAAAAAAACAGTAATAATCATGTATTAATTGCTTATTTTATTTTATTGTATCTGTTTTCTTTATAGTTCTCATTAGTACGACTATAATATGAAACGCAAACACCAGTTACCTTTATGCTGTAATCATTTGCCTTATTTATTTTTTTATTTTCCTTTTATTTATTATTATTATCATTTCAATAGCCATACTAAACAAACCACGGCTTTTGTATAATAATTTGTTGGTTATTTTATAATAATTTTATTTCTTTAGCTTTTTTTTTTTCTGTTTTTCTACTATAGTATGCAATGCATACACAAGTTATCTATATATTTTAATCCTCTGTTTTTAAGAACCTATATGTATATTAACTACTATATTTTAACTTTTGTTACTATGTTTTAAACTTTCTAACTTCATTTTTTATTATTTCTCTTCTTTTTATTTCCTCGATTTTTCCTCTTTTTTGTACAAATCATGTTCCATATGTTGTCACTAATCCTAATTTGACTGTTCTAAAACGGGAATCATCCTAGTTGAACAGTCAAAACATATCATAAAAAATGTTTATAAATGTATTATACTATACTAAATAAATAAATAAAATAAATAAAGCGTTTCCAATGGTTAAACATTATGTTGTGTTGTTATTTAAATTTAAATTTTAAACAGTGTCTTTTTTTAGTGTGCAATTCACGCGGTAGAATATTAAACTAGAGAGTCACTAGATGTCGCTTTCTTTTATTTTGCCTGTTTATTTTAAAGTGGTTTGAAGAGTGGATATTGATTTCACAAAAATATATATATATTTTTTTGGATTTCGTAGGATTAGAACCTCCGTTCGCTGGATGTCTGTCCCTCTGGCCGCTTAGATTTTTCAGGCGCCTTACCCGCTGCGCTACCCATCAAATAATAAATTTTAGTGACGCACTTCCGTTTCATCCGAATTTCAACTCACTAACGGGACTGAAGATGTTTCACTTAAAAAATGTATGATTAAGTAAGTAAAAATTCTACATAAATATACCCCTTGAAACAAAATTTCTGTTTCAATAAAATGAGGAAACTTTAGTGTTAATGAGTTTGGATTGAAGCTGTCACTGCGCTTTGCGTCCATCACACCCGGTGCTATTATATCCGGTACATTCCATCACGCCAGGGTTCTGTTCCAAGTTCCAAACCCTTATAGAGTGAGGAACTTCGGAATGTCATTATCCAAGACTAAAATATATGTGTTCATTATTTGTCAAGATGACAATTAATAAAGTAAGGAATTAATTCCGATTGAGGCAATTATATTAGTGTCTAAATATTCGGGTGTACAACTAATATCAGAATCTGACATATGGCAAGAAAAATTGTCCTTAAGGCGGTTCATAACCCTAATAATTTTTGTTTCTTCAAAACTCACATTTCAATCATTTTCAGCGAATTCGTAAATATAATAACATTTTTACTCCAGCAGACCCCTGGGGATGTAAGTTCTTTGTATTTAAAATTATTAAAAACAACACCTTACGATTAATTTATTTTGCGTAAAACTATTTTAAAACTTTATAACCAGTTTTTCAACTATAAAGCTAGCGGTTAGCACAAGATTTTATTTTTCTAGACAATGAATTTAATAACTTCGGGTGGTGTTCATTTAGAAATATCTTAAATATTTGTAACACGTTCTTGAGAATTAATTAAAATGAACTCGGTGGAAAGGTCGAATCTTCAGGCCCGCTACGGCGAATTCGACCGTACGTTTGTCTAAATAGTACGGCGCACGTTTGTTTATACGCTTTCTTCACTTACGTCGTTAAGATTCCCACATTATTTGTAATCTTCTTTTCTTTGATAGGGCAAATTCGACAGTAGGTCCGTCCAATACACGGGTCGCGAGTCGCAATTTGTATACACGGCTTCTTTACTTAAGTCGTTAAGATTCTGAATATATTTTAGTGTATATTGTCGTCTCAAATAGGTAGGTACATTGGTAGGTAAACACAAAGGCGCATGAATGAATGAATCATGTCTGCACTGCTCCAACACGTGATTTGATGTCAGGAGCGTAATTTGTCCCTCCTGCTTAGTCACCAAATGTAGCAAACCAACTGGGATGACCTAAAGCAGGGGTGTTGGTTATCCAAGAACGGGTTCTGGAACGGCGGTACGCATAAACACCTCCCAATTTATGAAATGGCTTTAATTTGGTTACTATGTCTTAAGCCGCCACGATCCGAATTTCTACCGATTTCTTGCATATCTCCCTTGAACATTTGAACTTTTTAAGCTCTTAAAAAATATATGTTATTTTTGAAGATAATATCTGTACAACTCCCACGCCGAAACGCAAATTTTATGAAATTTCCTCGATAGAAAAAAATCGCAAGTACGCTCAGAAATTTTTTATTTTCAAGCCTGTCTCTATTATTTAACAAGTTATGTGTGTGAAAACATTCACAGTTTTTCTTTGAACGTTGTTTTAGACAACCCCCACGAGATTTTTACTGTATTCTAAACGTGTCGTGTTTTATTAAACATTTTCAAAATTTTCGCTCCAATTTTATCGCTTGAAATATTAGCGCGCTCTCTTCAACATTCGTAATTACATATCTCTCCATATTCTTCTTTTCGAGCTCGGGTACAGCGCTTTAATCTTATCTTTTGTCATACTTCCCCACCTCCTTCCTTTCCATCTCATTCCTCTTCCCACCACCTCCAGCTTCACAACCCATCCCAATTTCGGATGTCGTAGACTCCACTGGCTCCAGACGGTTCTGTGCAGTACTCACACAAAAAAGTATATATTTTTGTTTTGTAGTGTTTTTCTAAATTTCTGATTCCAAAAAACGTTTTAAAGTACCATAGGTTGCCCCAAGTGGTTCGTTACGTTTGGTGACTTAGCAGGGGTGCCTGAGTTCATGGGGTGAGGTTTGTCTAGGTTTGCCGGATCAGGAGAGACTGGTTGAGGGAGACCTTTTGACCTCTCTGGTGGAACACTCTGGGAACATCGCTTTTCACCGCAGTGGAAGGAATGAATTCATACGTCCATCATTCCTGGACACACCGACCCACCCCTCGTATCTTATGCCTTCCCAGAACATCCTCTTCTTCTTTTATCTAAAAGCACACTTCACACAACATCCTCAAAATAACATAGACCCAGAGGGGAAGTATTTTTATTAAGGCCTCCTAACCAGAGCTAATGTAAAAAAAAGTAGGACCTCAAAAGTATTTCAAATAAATTAAAAGAAATTTGTAAGTGTATGTATGTATATGTAGGTATAAAAGAAATATGGGGTAAGAAGTAAGAAGTAAGAATTGAGTGCTAGATCGACAAGGAGGTACGTGAAGCAGAAGGAAGTGACGTTTGAAGAAGTGCAGGTAGATGGAAAAAGAATTCGGTAGCTGGCGACCCTACAAATGAACTAATTAATTTGGGAATGCGAGCCCCCGGTATATCAAATGATTTATCTTCAGGGGACAGGTTAATAGGTGAATAGACGAGAGATACTAAACATTTTTCTATCTCAAAAATGTTTTTTTTTTTTAAGTAAAAAAAATAATAAAATTTGGATGATTTGTGAAGGGCTGTTTAGAAAAAACTCATCTCAAGGGTGCTATACTAGATTTGTGATATATTTCTACAATACTCTCTATCTTACTTCTAACTATAGACTAGATAAACAATTATAACAACTTTTGGCTAAAACAGATTGCATCCACCGGTTCGTTAATCACTAATGCAAAACTATTGACCAATGAACGTGATGCTGCGTTAAAATAAAGAAAATATACAGGACCACACTTACCTGGAAGGTCACTTGAGGTTAATACTGTTAAATAGAGAAATTTAGGTATGGTTTGAACGCAGAGGACGTAATTCGGAACACATGTTATTGGAAGTGCCAATAGTACAAGGATTAAATTAGAATATATGTCTTCCTAAATGTGATTCGTCCCTCGGAAAGAGACAGATTGAGGTGTAAGGCTTCGAATAATACTCCAATAAGAAAAGTGTGAGCAGGAAATATAATAGGCAATACAAGAATGGTACTCCCAGGTAGGTGTATTTTATTTAAGGGTGTGAGAGCCTAAAGAGTTAAATTAATAAAATACTTTGCCATTTACATACAGGTTTGTAAGCAAAAGCATCTATTAAATCATTTGTACATCATGCCATGCTACTGTCCGCGGTGAAAAAATATCAGAGTCAATGTTTGGTTAGGTTAGGTTAGGTTAGGTTAGGTTAGGGGTTGACTTTATTTGCTGACAAGTGGCTGCTTAACTAGATAAAATCCGAAGACAAAATTAATATATAAGGTCGACACTGCATTTTTGCTGATATGGAAAATTTTATAGCTGACTAAAACCTCGATATTAAGCTAAGCATTTAAATTTTGATGATAGTGTTTTAGTGTTGTTAGTGCCTCTTTATTGATAGTTAACTATGTTGTTTTATTTTATTATTTTCTCCACTTTTCCAAGCATTGACAAGAGAAATATAAACTTTTGATGTGTTGATAATATTTAATTAAATGAAGACACTATGTACGAAACTCAATCGAAAATCTGGAAACAGAAAAATAAGCAAAATATATTGGTACCTCTGGGACTCGAACCCAGGACCTCTCTACTTTCCGGGCGAGTGCTCTGTCCACTGAGCTAAGGTGTGATATCCAATTCGTGATATCGACACCTTAGCTCGGTGGGCAGAGCACTCGCCCGGAAAGTAGAGAGGTCCTGGGTTCAAGTCACAGAGGTGCCAATATCTTTTTCTGATTTTTCTGTTTCCAGATTTTCGATTGAGTTTCGCTCATAGTGTCTTAATTTAATTAAATTTTACAATTTGAGGTTTCACCCATAAAAGTTAAATAAAAAAATAATAATAATGTGGATAATATTTATGTAGTAATATTTAGTGGTTTGTAGTCACCGAGAGGATAATAGAATGACTCCGGCAGTATAACATCCGCCTTTTATATTGTTGTATATTGTATTATATGCTCCAGGTATATATTGCGTCCACAGGTTGTCTTGAATATGTGAATAAGACAAGAGTTTTGTGCAAATATGTGATTATGGTTGATATGATGCGACACCCGCCCTTTCCACGCAGGGGTAGACAGAGAGGACAGACCGCCAAACAACACGTTATTGGCACACACTCTTTACCTAATTCACATTCACACATCGTCTCATTCATACTCTTCTATTATTCTGATTCTTGACATGGCCCGACTCAAGTATCTGATTCACTTGAACGTGCCATGTTATCCTGGGCTTCCCCGACTTCTTCTACCATTCATATTTGCATAATAAATTCTTATTACACTCCTTACATCGTTCGTTTGCTCTACATACCCAAACCATCTGAGGTTCCCATTCTTAATCTTACTCATTACGCTTACATCAGCCTTGCATTCTTTGAGGATCTCCACATTTCTCACACGATCATACGGTGACCGGATAACTCGGAATGAATCCAACTCAGATAAGTCATTTAGAGTGATAAAAAAATGTATACGAAAAATTGGTTAAATAGGTTGCGTTAGGCTAGAGTTATCGGCTAATTTAAAATTATTTTTTTCATAGCTTTTAATGACTTTTCATGGAGGTGTTGAGTTGACTTTATTCTCAGTTGGCATGGAACCGATCATACGTGGTTTTACCATCAGTATACGCCTCGGGGATCTCATTTCAACAGCATTCAATCTACTTTCATCCTTCCTCTGCCAGTTCCATGCCTCAAAACCAAACATCAGGGTAGATACCAACACTCCATTGCGGACTGCTAGCTTCGCTTCTTTTGACAGTTTTTTTTATTAGCGCCAACGGCATTCAGTCGGAGTTAACTGCATTTCCTTTCACATTTGCTTAATACATACACTGTATTTAGAATAGGTAATAAAATAATAAGAGACACAAATTAATTTCTCTCAACATTCCTTCGTCTTGCAAAATCTCCCAACATTACGGGAGACAAAGTTTCTAGATGTCAAAACATACAAATATTTGTGGAGTCTCAGTCGTGAGAAAACCTCTCACTTATTTATTTTCAAGTTCGTCGTTTGCCTCCCCTGATTTATTCCAATCTCTTCAGCTCTGTTTTGTCCGACACATTTGTTCATCCTAACTCACTTCTCTTTATTGCATTACGCACTCCCAGGGCTGACAAAATAAATATTTTGCCAAATACCTTTTTTTATCGATTTATTAAAAGTGAGAAAAAATATTGGAGAATTTTTATTTACGTAAAACTACATAATACAAGTGCTATTCATGATTACTAGCAGTTAAAAACTGCTAGGTTTTTACCGCTAGGCCCTGCAGGCGTCTTTTGGTTCGGCCTCGCCCAGTTAGTGTTGTGACCATTTTATAAATCCAATAGGAACTGGTTCCAAAATTAGCCCATTCCTCGTATCCACTGTTAACCAGCGATGGCTAGTCACCGGAACAAAGTAACCGGGACTGACAATGACATCATATGTAATATACAGCCGCTTGATACAACTGAGTATTACCATCAGTCTTTTCATTACCGGAGAGATACTCCAGATTCACAAATTCGTATAACTTACACCTAGAGGGGCACGTCCATATGTTCCCTGCCGATGGAAGTGGCGACATCTTGTGACGAGTTCTTGAATTCGAAACAAAATTATAATGGTAGATTTGTTTGAAATTCTACGAACACAGATGTTATTTGTGTTTTACCCTCGACTCTGTGCAGAAACGGGCGGTCCGTTTAATAGATTCTCCCATCTTAACGAACGGATTGCAATCTTTAGAGCACAGGCGTCGGGTGGGAATGCTGTATCCATGTTCTACCGGTATTTCAATGGAAGATGCTCTGAGGAACTAGCGTCATTGATCCCTTCGGCACCGGTGCATAGTCGGGAGACACGCCAAACGCGCGCCCAACATATGTACACGGTTGACATTTGTCACAAGATAAAGGGTCGTTTTTTCGACTCATTCTTTAGTTCAACAGCTCGGCTATGGAACGATTTGCCAGCATCTGTGTTTCCTCCCTCCTACAACATGGGTCTCTTCAAGACCAATGTTCATTCCTTCCTCTCCTCAAAAAGACCCTCCACACATCATCCCAGATGACATGGGCCCTGAGGGAAATTATTTTCCTCAGGGCCTCCTGTGTGGAGTTAATGTAAAAAAAAAAATTAAAAATTTTGTGGCGCGGCGCGTATGGCGTGGCGTCAGACATGAACTCGAAACTGGGTTCTGAAATTCAACCATACGTACGCCAGCCTAATAATACTATTCGATACATCTAGTTTCAACATCCTTCAACAGATGTCGTTAGTGTAGATAGTTATACGTAGTTTGAGGTGTCTCAACGGAGATCAGTTAAGTAGTAGGTACCTTAGAAGAGTGTCGACTACCGTCGTTACGGAAATATCCGATGATACACAATAGGCAGCTGGGCTCCCGCAGTATATGTCATACAGTATAGAGGTCTGGTTCAGTTAAATATATGTTGTAAGCCTTACCATAACTTAAATAAAGCAACTTTTAATTTCGTCGAATCTCGATCTTTATTTGAGTTTTCACAAACATGGTTCAAGTAATCTCAATGCATCACATTAATGAATTAATGAACTTGAGAGATCATCATGATCAGATCGATCGAGGAGTCGCCTTGTGACTGCCGCCTGCGACAGATGATCAGATTCGCCTTGTGACTGCCGCCTGCGACAGTCGCTTTTCGAGACCACCGCCCCGACTTTCGCCCCGATTCGCTTTTGTCTGGCTTGTGTTTACACGGCCAGACACCTGCCACCTCGCAGCCAGCCGGCCCGACCGGCTCACTGCCCAGGCCCCCGCGCCACCAACTGCCTTTTTCAAGGCAAAGAAGAAGAAGAAGGACGACCTGGCCCCACCGAGACGAGATCACAGGACCATCACCTCAATCCAGAAGAGGAAAAACATCATCCCTGCCGTGCGGATGTACTCCGCGCGGCTAGAAGCCGCAGACCCGGAGGAATCTCCTATCGTGATTCCCCCTGGCGCCCGCCAGTACCGCAGCAGGACAAAGACCGGGACCGTGCTGTACACGATCCCCGCCATCCAGCCCCAGCAGCCAGTGAAGAGCCACCCCGCAGACCCGAGGACAAGGCCGGCCATCCCCATGCCGTCCCCCGTGATGCCCGAGCCCGCCCCCGCACCCGGACCCAGCAACCGCCCCACAGTAGGCCCAGCTTCGGGCTACGTGCCGCCCCCCAGACCCCAGCAGCCATCCCAGGACATGGAGACGACCCAGGAGGAAGGTTGGACGAGGCCGTCCAACCCCGTGAAGAGGCCCCTGTCACCGCAGGGACCGGAACCGGTTATTGTCGGTAACCGGTTCTCCGACCTCAAGGAGGTTTCTGAAGGCGGCGGCGCTCCGCAATCCAAACGCGCCAACACATCTAATCCCTCCCATTTCTCTTCCGCAGGTACCAGAAGCCAGCCCGAGAAGAAGGATCGCGTCCCTCCAGTGGTCATGACCCTGGGCACCCTGACTCACTCCCAAATTACCTCTACGGTACAGGGACACCTGGGCCACGCCAACTTCACCTTTCGCTACAACCGGGGCGGAACAGCGAACATTTTCGTGCGGAGCATGGCGGATCACCGCGCTCTCACAAACGGGCTGCGTGTGGAGGCGCGCGGCTTTCATACATACACGGCGGAGGCTGAAAAACTCAAGAAGGCAGTCATCAAGGGCCTGCCAAACATCGAGACGGAGGAGATCGCCGCAGACCTGACGGATCAGGGCTTCCCCCCAGTCAAAGTCGTGAGGATGACGACCGCCGCTGAGTACCCGATGTACCTGGCTCAGTTTGGCAAGGAAGTGAACATGGGCCAGCTGAGGGCGGCAGTAAAGTACATCTGCCACTGCAGGATCCGCCTGCAGAAGCACCGCAGCAACCATCTGCAGCACGGGACACAGTGCTACCGCTGCCAGAACTTTGGGCACGGGTCCCGCAACTGCTCACACACCGCGAGGTGTGTAAAGTGCTTGGTGGAGCACGCCTCGGCCGAGTGCCCCAAAACCACCAGGGACGAGCCCGCCGCGTGCTGCAACTGCGGAGGCCCCCATCCCGCCAACTTCAGAGGCTGCCCGAAGAGGGTAGCGTACGTCGCCTCCCTCCAGCAGCGACAGAAGCAGCCCCATCGCCCCGGACCATGGGCCAGCAGGCCACATCCTCAGGCGCAGCAGACGACGAGGACTGATGGACGCTCATGGGCCCACGTGGCTGGCGGAAGAGCGGCCACCCAGCAGCCCGAGGCGCAGCCCGAGGCGCAGCCCGAGCCTCAGCCCCAACCGCAGCCCCGCTCGCAGACCTACACGCAGCAGTCCGCAGGCTCCAGAGACCCAGACGCCACGCTGATGATGTCCCTCCTCATGGGATTAGATGGCGTGCGATCGCAGCTGGCCAGCTGCACCTCTATATACCAGAGGGCTTGCATCCTGATGGATGTCATCACCACCACCATCAATGTATAATCCCGAGATGGTGAACGTCCTCCTGTGGAATGCCTTCAGCATCCGCTTTAAGATCGATGAACTGCTCGCTCTGGCAAATAACACTAACATTGACATCATTCTCATTTCAGAAACACATCTCAAACCCGACACACCGCTGAGAGTGCCCGGCTTCGAAGTTCACCGAGACGACCGACTAGAAGGAGGAGGCGGAGGCACCGCCATTTTCGTTCGTCAATCCATCACATCTACAAGGATCCCCACTCCGAAGCTGAAGCATACTGAAGCTACGATTGTCGAAGTCACCATAGAGGATAGAGCGCATACCTTCATCGCCGCCTATTGCAGACACCACAACCTTCTGGTGAGAGAAGATTTGGACAAATTACTTAATCTGCACCCAATTGTTGTTCTAGGAGGAGATCTCAACGCCAAACACAACTATTGGAATAACTACAGAGGCAATGCGAACGGGAAAACGCTCTTTACGCATATGCAGACTCACAACTACACGATAATGGCGCCGGACAAACCGACATACCACGCAGTGCACGCACAGTACCCCAGCACTCTGGACATCGTACTCGAGAAAAACGTCAAGACGATCTCGCCACTGCGCACGCTGGATGAACTGTCATCGGACCATCTGCCCGTGAGCTTCAGTATTGGAGGAACGACTTCAAGGAGCCCCAGAAAACAGCGAAACTACAAGGACGCAGACTGGGAAGGATTCAAGAAAGAGATTAACGAACGAATACACCTAACATCGGGAACTCTGCGCTCTACAGATGAAATCGACGAGGCCGCAAGCACTCTCACGGAAATCATACAACATGCACAAGACACACACATTCCTCTCAAAGAAGTACACACACACACGATCAAGCTTCCCGAGCATGTCTTATCGCTCATCAAGGAGAAAAATCGCTTGCGACGCATCTACCATCGTACGCGCGACGGCTACTTCAAAACGGCCTACAACACTCTACAGCGGGAAATCAAGCAGGAAATAACGGACCTCAGACGCCAACTTTGGACGAAGAAAGTTACATCACTCACGCCAAAGGATAACAGCCTATGGAAAATGGCAAAAGCGCTGAAACATCAAGACCACACGATTCCCCCGCTAGAGAAGCTAGACGGCTCAGGATTGGCGCTGTCACTAGAAGAGAAGGCGAACGCGCTCGCCGACGGATTCGAGAGAGCCTACGCAGCCACGGACGGCCTATCCGATCCGGAAACGGATCGACTAGTAGATGAATCTCTACGACATCTCGAACAAGCGGAGCAGACGAACGTCGAAGACATCCATTTCAGCACACCGAGCGAAGTTGCCGTCATTATTAAGCGATTGAAGACCAACAAGGCGCCGGGAAGCGATCAAATACACAACATTCTACTCAAACATCTACCTCAGAAAGCCATCATCTACATCACAAAACTGTTCAATGCCTGTCTCATCACCGGACATTTCCCACAGATCTGGAAGACGGCGACCGTGCTGCCCTTCTCGAAGCCAAACAAGGACAAGAGGCAGCCGACAAGCTACCGGCCGATCAGTCTACTATCCACGCTGAGCAAAGTATTTGAACAGGTTATACTCAACAGGCTGCTTCCACACCACGAAGAAAACAACACTTTGCCAGACGAGCAGTTCGGATTCAGAAAGAGGCATTCCACCACCCATCAACTCACCCGAGTAGCGGAATTCATCACCAGAAGATTTAACGAACATCGCTACATCGCCGCTGCACTGCTAGACTTGGAGAAGGCATTTGACACCGTTTGGATCAGAGGGCTACTGCACAAGCTGCACAGAACTAACACGCCCATATACCTAACGAGAGTGATACAAGAATACCTCAAGAACAGATCCTTCCGAGTCTTCATCAGGAACGCGCTGTCGTCACTACGTGAGATTCCAAAAGGCGTGCCACAAGGAAGTCTACTGGGACCTCATCTCTTCAACATCTTTACACATGACATCCCCCGAGACGAGAGATGCAACCTGTCTATCTATGCAGACGACGTCAAGCTGTACGTTTCCTCGCTGAAAGCCGAGATGGCGGCCATATACCTACAGAGAGCGCTCGACGCTCTCGTAGAGTTCTACAAGATGTGGCGCCTCAAACTGAACGAGGCCAAAACCGAAGTCATCATGTACACGAGGAAACGCGTCAGAAGGACACCAGACGTCAACATCGAAATGGGCGGACACGTCTTAGAATGGAAGGATGAAGTCGTTTACCTGGGCCTGACTATGGACTCACGACTCAACTGGAAATCTCACCTAGCCAAGATGCACGCAAGAGCCAGAATGGCACTCGGCATGATGAAGCCCATCTTCAATAGAAAAAGTCCGCTACTTCCCAGAACCAAACTCCTGACTTACTATTCGCTCATTCGACCGGTGCTGACATATGCTATTCCCGTGTGGAGTAGCATCTCACAATCTGACTTTACAAAACTACAGACACTACAGAATCTCTGCATTAAAATCACATACAACACTAGAATCAGAACAAATTTGAAAAGACTACATGCGAGAGAAGACATTCCGACCTTATTTGAATACACTCACAGACTGACAGACCGATTTTACAAATCTTTAAGACACAGTAAAAATAAACTCATACAGGAAATCGGTCAATACAATTCTCCCAGCGACTTCACATTCAAATACGTACACAGACTACCCAAACACATTCTGATGGACCTTGACCACATCTGGCATGAACCAGATTCAGACGCCGACGAGTGAGCGAGCAGTAGGTATTCCCAAACTCCAGACCCCTCCCCCGTAACTTATGTTTATATATCTATGTATATATTCATATAATATTGTATAGTATGTATGTATATGTATGTTTATCCCCTATAGTCCCATAAAGTATATATCTACATAAAAACAGACATACACCCCACACACACACAATGCAGGATATCGTACACCGATATCACTGAAGGCCGACCGGGTTCATGTTGACCGCCGGCCGAATCTTCCTGGATGAGGTTTTTCATGGTTTCCTCATTCCCGAAGGCAAATGCGGAAGAACTCCAAATAAAAGAACATGACCGCCTCCTTCCCACTCCCAACATAACACAAACACACACATATGTATTTATGCTTTCCAGTTTGCTGACGATCAAGAGTAAATGATGACCAAAAAAGATGCAATTTTAGTAGGGTTTTTAGGTAACAATTTTTCCCTACCGATTAAATTCAGGACCTTAAGTCTATAATAAACAAGTAAAATTTTTAAATACCCACATGAGGTAAAGATTGCGAGGCGCAAATGACGCCGTTCTATTTGTATAAAGAACATTAACTTTAAATTCAGTAAATTTAAATGATTCACCTCTTCAAGGAATATAAGAATCTAGTAAATCAAAAAAAAAAAAAATGAACTTGAGAGAGTTAATTCAATAGAATTAATTCTCTTAATTTATTTGGTTAATATTTTCTTCTAAATACTAGGAAAAACATCAAATTACGATCTGTCTAAGTGGAGAAGCCGTGACCCAAAAAGAAGGTTTTGTTTCATAACAACACACGGTTTCCGGAAATTCGTAGTACAAGTGAGAAACGGGTAAATCCACATCATGCGTGGAGACAATTTACAGTTTTCGAGTAAACCTAGTACGAAGTTGGAATTTTCTAGGTAGAATTTGTAAAAATTAAATTTGCGTTGAAGTATAGACCCAGATATTTATATATATATATATTTTTTTTTAAAGTTGCCGAAAAATGGATAAAAAAAAAATCGAAAACAATTTTTTACGAATAACCCAACAATGTTTGATAATCTTCTACTCCCACAGTAAGCCGAAAATGTTGCTTGAGTCGTTATAAAGGACTTAGCCAGCCGAAGAATCGAACACGAAACGCCCGGGTGGGACCCAAATGCGATGCCCACTCAACCACTGACTGGCCAATTTTTTGTATGTTCTCTTTATGGTTCTTTTATGTTTTCTAGGAGTTTCTCTTACTACTCTATTACTTTCTGTTAGGTAAAACACGTTTGCATTAATTTTTTTTTATTTTTTATTATGATGTCCAATTGCAATCGGAATTGCAGGGTACAATCGCAATTGTACAGGGTACAATCGCAAGATCATTGTTCGGCGAAATTTTAATTCTCGAACTTATTATTGTATTGAAATTAACGCTTGCAACTCGGCATCATTTCTACCAGCACAAACACTCACTTCACTACAATCTAAATATTTGCCCTGATAATGGACATTTAACTCTGAAATTTTGGCTAACCAGGAGTAAGCGGAACACGGCATAATAACCCAAACAACAAGATTTTTATTTTATTTTTTGCAAATTTTTGTCAACCCTGAATAATATCGAACTCCCCAATTTGTAAAGATAAACTGCCATTCATTACTCTCTCGAACCGTTAACATCTGTCTCTCCTGCCTCCTGGACCAATATCTAGGTAGCTACCGCTCTGCTGTCTTATCCCTCTCTCCCCAATCTCCCCCTTCCTCCGCTGTCTCTCCCGGAATGATTATTGGCCCTAAAAAAACAAACTTAGTGTTATTATTTGTCATTTGTCGTAAACACCATTCATTATTTTTCTGAACGCGTTTAATTAACAGCGGCAGAGATGGGCAAACTTTTTATATAATTAAAATCCACCTACTTTTTACAACACAAAAAAACAAGTTAGTGTTTCAATTATACAGTCAGGAAAAAGAAACCTAAGTCATCCCAATTATTCATTCGGAAACACATCACTTTAACAACCTTTAGTCAAATTTAAACAATAGTGGCGAATTAACAATCAATAATAATTTCCAATATTTTACTCAGAAATCAATAAGGGTACAGGTAATAATAAACATATGCAATTTGTTTTTCTTTATATGTATCTACGAGTGTATGGAAATTATATAGAAATATCGTCTGTAAGTGATTTCACCACAGTTTGATAATGTCTTCAGAAGGCAAAAAAGCTGTCAAGCCTAATAGTAATTACACAACAGCACTTGTTTATAAATAAACTTTTTTTTATAAATTGAATAATAATATTTTTTAATATAAAAACTTAAAATAAATCCACGGATTTCGAATCGATGTGTAGTTAAATGTAGATTTCGGAAAAGCCTTGTTATATAATTATGGAATGGTTATCATTTTAATTGGCCGCCATGCAATGTTTTCTATGTGAGTACCTACCGCACAAAAGTCCCAATTGCTCCAAACCGTCTGGAGTCAGTGATACCGTGTCATCCCCGATTGGAGTATGTTATGAGGCTGAAGTTAGTGGGTGGGGAGGATATAATAAAGAAGAAAACGGGGAATTATCTGACTATTCAGAATTGGTCAACAAACACGGTTAAAGCCATTTCAAGCAACGTTTCAATTCTGAAAGGTTGTATTTCACCATGTCAAAATTGAGAGCATCAATTTGATTTTGGAATGGTCATCATTTTATTTGGTCAAATAGGTAGCTCTCTCGCCAAGACCCGAACAAACCTCATCCCATGAACCCGGCCACCCAAGTCATAAACGTAGCGAACCACTTAGGGTGACCTATGGCGGGGATATTGGTTATCCAATAAATGGTTCCCGGGGCGGCGCTACCTACCCCCCTCTCCCAAATGAAGCAACACTACAAAGTAAGTATGCCGATCTGTAGATGGGTTCCGATTGCATGTTACATAGAAGCTACAGATTGTTGTCTACCACTGAATGGTGACTTTGTTTAAGTGGTGCCTCTGCCAGTTTCGTCCTTTCACGTCCCTCAGTTTGTTTACCCCTGAACTGAGATATTTATGAAATGTGAATTGATATGTCTAATTGTGAATATTTGTGTAAGAAATCTCGTAAAATATTTATATTGATGTAATTCGGTTCGCTACGTTTGGTGATTTAGCAGGGGTGCCCGGGTTCATGGGGGGAGGTTTGTCTAGGCGGATGACCAGGACATACTGAACCCCAGATTCCTACCCACCCCTTAATCCCTTTTCCTTCCCAGAACTCTCCTTCCCCCTCCTTTCCTCAAAAAACCCTCCACATAGCATCCTCAAAGATGACATAGGCCCTGAGGGAAATTATTTTTCTCAGGGCCTCCTGTGTGGAGCTCATGTAAAAAAAAAAAAAAAAATTACTTCGAATAAACAACTTAAAAATTCAAGCATTTTTAATATATTTATGAGTGGACTAAATGAGAGTTGGCAAAGTTTTGTTTTTATGCGTTTTAAACAATCTGACCGAGGCCACTGGGATTTTAGCACCGTAATTGGAAAACATTTGGGAAAAATTATCTTAATTGAAAGATCTTGGTTTTTACACGTGATTGCTACTGCCCAGAGCCAGTGGGACTACAACATGCATAAATTGGGGTACATTGTGAAATAGAAGGAAACGCGGAATTATTAACCTTAACGCATTCTTAATAGAGGCGATGAGTAAAATTTTTATAGTTCTTGTATCCGGTAGATGACTGTATCAAAATGAAACACCGAAAACCTCATTAATTTAACTAAGATTTTTATATATGTCATCAGAAATCTCGTACAAATATTTGTTCCCTTGTGAATCTTAGTGAACTATAGAAAACTATGAAACCCGCAATATACCAAGAGTCTTTTCATATTTTTGGACTGTCACAGAGGATATTTCCAAGTTCCGTAGTCCATTGAACGGCATTGTACGTTGGAAAATGCGCGATGACCTCTTTTTATCTTTGGGGGTGCTGTGTGGAGGGTATTTTGCGGGAAAGAAAGGGAGGAAGTTCTGGGAGGGAAAATATATAAGAGATTCGAAGGAATCTGTCGCTTAATGTGTCCAGAAGTGACGGACGTATGAATCCATCCCTCCCACTGCGATGTTCCGAGAGAAAATACGCCGCCAAGACCTAGACAAACCTCACCCTATGAATCCGGGCTAAGTCCCCAACCACTTGGGGTGACCTATGGCAGGGGTGTTGGTTATCCAATAAATGGCAGCGGTAACTGTAGTGAACGTATGTCTTAGAGAATGAAAGAGACATGCGTGTATTAGGGAGACAACATGATTAAGGTGTAAAGGGTATGATTGTTGTCCATTCGTTCTCTCTTTGCAAGTATGCTTCCTGGAAGCACACCTTGTAAATATCTCGGAATAAACGTAACTCAGTCTACCAACGACTATTATTGTCTCACCGCCACCCTATATTGAGATCACCATCAGAGAACTGGATCCATCACATCTTTGGTCATCCAGAACGATCATCATCACGCATCCTTAAACTGAAGATATATCAAGGATATATATACCATTACAGTAACCATACCTGATTCCCGAATTTGCTTTCTGACAAAAAAAATGTGGAATTTGTACAAATCCAGATTTTAGCGAGTAAAACAAATTTTAAATACAATTTGTTGGTCGAGTAGCATTGACTTCATAAAATCTAATTATTTGTCATCAATTAACTTCTACCATAGTTCTTTTTTACATCTTCTTTTTAAGGTTGCCGGAGTGCAAGCTTTCTGTATAAATAGGTACGTAGTTGTTGCAGGAAGATACAAATTACAAACTAAAATTCACTCATCCGAAAAACCCAAGACACGAAACTAATGAAGGACTAAATCGGACAGTTTTAAGATAGATAATAATTTTTCATTACCTGCATATTATTCTTGGCACGTTCAAGCCGATGTATTTACAAATAGCTGTCGCGACTTATGTGTGGTCTGGGATCTTTAATTATCCGACATTTTTGACTATAAGAGCCTAAAGATTCTTGAAATATCCTGGTGTTTTGGACACTGCGACAAATGTGTTAGATGAGTGTTATTATAAATTTCCTCCTAGTGCGCGAAAGGAAATTAATTAATAGAGCTGTTTGAATATAGGGATGCTTCCGATAGGTTGGTTTCGTAGATATGTAGTTTTATTATCAAATTTATGGGACAAAACACATAGGACAAAAAAATTTGAATGTAGATGCAAACAGTTTAAATAATACCTCATTAAATTCTTTGTAGGGCGTGTTATCCAAATTTCCTGTGAGGCAGTTTATAAATTACCTAATGAGTATTTGGTAGTTTGTTCTGCGCCTGGGAAGAATCATAAACCCGTGTTGGTGGTTTCGCATGAAATTATCCTGGACATAGAATCCTATTTTAGCCAAAATATCTGGTATTGAGAATAAACCGTTCAGAACCTTTAAGCCATCAGCAGTAATGCGACAACTCTTTTAAAACCAAGACTGCAGATGCCCAACATTCTCGAAATAAATGCTGTTGGAAACAGCCATGGGTAAAAACTTAACTCTATCATATAGAGGTGGTATCGTAAAAATGTCTTTCGTATTTTCTCGGCCATTAGCGACCACAAGGTGGCGCAAAAGTCATCACCCTATCAGAGATGCCATAATTTTTGCAAATGGCGGTAAATGTCAGTTCTGCTTTGACATTTGTAAAGTAACTAGATAAAAATACATGTCAACAAGACATGAATCACTATACTCCTCAAGAACAGGGCATTTATTAAATAGCCAACACCTCTGCCATAGGTTACCCGAAGTGGTTCGCTACGTTTGGTGACTTAACAAGGGTGCCCGGGTTCATGGGGTGAGGTTTTTCAAGGTCTCGGTGGCGGTTGCTTTTGCGTTCCTTATCGCTATAATGCTGCAGCTCTTTCAAAAGATGAGATACACAATGTATGTAGGTCTGTTTCCTCCAAAGGAAAATAGTAATCATTTCCTTGCATCTCTCACACACCGCATCGTGACGTCTCCGTAGAACCCTACAAATACTTCTAGACGTGACGATAATTTTGAAAGTATAGAATATAGTTACACGTATAATAATAAAGTGTGAGTGAACTCCAAAAATTAACGGTAAGTAACATACGTTTATTGCCTCTTTTGCCGTCACGGTATCGTAACCGCGAAACGTCACGGTAATTATAGAAGTGCACATTCAATATTCTTTAGTTTCTCTAGTTCTTGTCAAAGAGTCGTCCATCTTTTCTCCTTTCCGTTCACAATGTATTAAAAATCACGTAATGTAGTATATTTAATTATCCATGTATTGGATCATCCGGAAACGTTCGGGTTCCGACGAAGTTTGTCGAGCGGCCGCGGTGCTCTCTGAGCCGAGGCAGCCGTCGGCGCGGGCAGAAACATTTTAGTAGCCTTAGTGCTACGTTATAGACAATAAAACAGTACTATCGAATCCATTGTACATTACAATAAAACACGAAAGAACTTACGTGTACATCTTATTATTTGTGGGCTAGTAAGGCCACAATAAAAGAACATTACACTTAATTACATGAAAAAATTCCCAAAAAATTATTAAATGCGCCGTCTTTTCTCGTAATGACAATGACGTGTCTATAAAAGAGTAGGTATATCCAGTTAGTTGGTGGCTGGTGGACCACTTTTGCACGTTTTGTCCTGGTTCCAAGTCGATTTGTTGGGAGATAGTTTCGAGCCCTGCACTAACAAGGAACGATAAATCTCAAGGGAAGCAGGGTCGCCAAAAATTTAAAAAATAATGATTTTTGAATTTGATTAAAAAAATTATTCTTTCCCAAATAATTATCCATACTAATATTATAAATGCGAAACTGCTCGAGTTTGTTTATGACCTTTTCACGCATAACAAAATATAAAGACTTTAATAATTCTTTCACCAATATGAAGCTAAATTATATGCGCAGACTACAGGTTGTATATGATGGTAAGCTCTGGCGTTATGAAATTATAAATATTAATATATTATATTTGTTATACGTTTTCTGTCGCTAAAAAAAGCGAGTTTTTGCTAACGTCAGAAAAAAATCTTTTCCATGGAAACAATGTTGATATATTTTTGGGCTCTATGCTGGTAGGTACTCAGTCTACTGGTCAGCTACTACTGCAGAAAATTTAAATATTAGAATTCGTTTTTTTTTTGGACAAGCTTGGAGTAAATGTCAGATTTGAGTTCCTGTATTAAAAATATAATTCGTAACGATTATAAAGACTGAATGATAAATAGAGTATTTTTTTATTATATTAACGAACTTCCAAATATTTAAATAAAAATAAACATCCGAAATGTTTGTAAGCGCATAAATTCCGAACGAATGAACAAAATTGGATAAGTAATTCTTTTTTTCTTTAGGCTGTAGCATTATGAAATTTAGGTGGTAGGCGAGATGTTTGAAAACTGAATGTAAGGGAATGAATATATGGAATGCGGGAGGGGATGGAGATGGGGTGGGGGGATAATTGATTAGTGCAAGCGCTATAGTAATTTCCCGTAATACCATGCGAGCGAAGCCGCGGGGAAAAGCTAGTAGATTTATAATTGTATCTAGCTTCAGACATTTTTACAAAGCAGAAATACGAAATTAATAGAATTCTTTGATTTAACCACTTTTATTGTGTTTACATAACCGACATGTTTAAAGAGCAACGCTCACTTCCTCAGGGTTTATTAAAAACCCGAGAAATTGAGCATCCCTTTCGAAATATACCGCTTTTATAAACATAATAAAAGTGGTTAAAATAGAGAAATCTATTAATTTTGAATTAAAATGGTGCCACAAAATAAATTTGCTCCGTTTGAAGAAGTGAAAGTATAAATAGTTTTAAAACTAGATAAATAAAATTAAAACATTTTTCTTCAATCGAACCAACTACCTACCTACCTTATCATTTTTAGTTTATTTACACATTTATTTGAAAGAAACAAACAGATTTATTTCATGGCACAATTTTTTTTTTATAAAAAAAATTATTTGTTTTGTATTGACATAAAACCATAAAATTTAAAACTAAACTAATAAGAAAGTAAAGGGAAGGGGAAAATGAATGTAGGATAAGGATTTGAGATGTTTTAGATGTTTTCTGTACTTTTGTGTGATCATACACCTTTAGTTCGATATTTCCGAAGGTTTTTTTAAATTATTTTTACATTTTCTCCACCGAGGGTCTTTTTAGAAAAGGAAAGAGAGGATTTTTTTCGAACGCAAGGGGTATGAAGGGAAGGTATCTGGGAGTGAATGTATCCAGGAGTGACGGAATGAATCCATCCCTCCCACTGCGGTGCAAGGCAATGTTCGAGAGTGTTCTGCTGGAGAGGTCAAAAAAATTCCCTCAACCAATCTCTCCAGATCCGGTCCGCCACGCAGTAGATAGGCAAGCGCAATAGCCGCCAAGATCCGAACAAACCTCACCCCATGAGCCCGGGCACCTCTGCTAAGTCATCAAAATGTTACGAGCAACTTGTATGATAATTTGTTTCCAATACCCAATACATTGGTACCCATACCCGCCACCCAAAGAGTAAAAACTGCTTACCTTATCGATGAGTAAAGAATTGCAATCCGAATGATTTGAAAAAAAAAATAATAATCACCTACAAGTTCCCATTTTAAGCACAGCCCTGCTTTCGCTCAGCGCGTAATTTTCTGTTAAATAACATTTCAAACGATTTGAATAATTATTACAGGCCACTGACAGAAATACAACCTCCAGGGCTGCCACCGCCACCGGCACAATTTGTAATGGCGTGTCACTATTTAATATAGAAGTGTCTCTCCCCGCTAACTAACAGGGTGACGAATGAACTGAAATGGTGTTTTGTTTATTTCAAATCGTTTCTGAAACAACTGATTTTCTGCCAGGAAAAGTAATTGGTTTAAGTAATTTTGGGATGTTTCGGAAATGGTGGTGGAGTTAATTGGATTGGATGATTAATTGAATAAATGTTTCAAAATTAACTTGTTCTATTCAAGGATTTTTACTTCTTCTTCTTTCGTATGGTGGGGGGGTCAGATGGGGACATCAAGGTCTGCGAACCAGTCTAGGGCGTCAGGCATTGCCCTGTGGACTTCATCAATCCCGCCGGGGAATAAATGGAGCGGGCATTCGTTGACCACATGTTCGGTGGTCTGCACCTAACCGCATTCACATATCTCCGACTCTTTAAGGGTCCACTATTCGAATTTGGACCGATTTCTTACATATCTCCCTTAAACATTTGAAGTTTTTAGCTCTTAAAAAATATATGTTATTTTTGAAGATAATGTCTAGATATGTTCCACGCCGAAACGCAAATTATATGAAATTCCCTCGATAGAAAAAATCGCGAAGTATGCTCCGATAATTTTTTAAAACAAGTCTATTTCTTTTATTTTACAAGTTATATTTGTGAAAAAATTCACAATTTTTCTTTAAATGATACTTAAAATACGTTCTATGAGATTGTTGCTCTATTTTAAACGAGTCACGTTTTATTAAGCTTTTTCGCAATTTTCGCTGCTATTTTATGACTTAAAATATTAGCGCGCTCTGTCCAACATTCGTAATTACATATCTCTCCATCTTCTTCTTTTTCAGCCGAAGAGTGCCGCCTTAAGGCCCCATCTATACATCATATGGGCACAACGGCTACGGGAGTACCTTATCCTATTGATGGCGGACCAGGGTTTGCGAGGCAATGAGAATCCAGGCTGTCTCTCAGTGGGGTCTCGTACGAGATGGGCATTTTTCACCTTGGCCGATTGCCACTCAAGCCTGTGCCTGATTTTTGGCGGGGTTATGTTTGCAAGTACGGAGAGCCATGGGAGAGGAGTAGATTTTGACACGAATATTGTTACCGCCCGTGTAAGGTGTGCAACGAGTGATGTAACACACAATATTAAGAGGGCCTCCGACTACTAATTATGCTGCTACATAAGGGGCCGAAGACCAACAGGTCTCCCGTCAAGGGGAATCGCTAAAAATATCGGGGAACAATTAAAAATATTGTCCCTGAATATTGAGGATTTTTACTAGCCTATAGAGTGAACAGTTTTACGTTAACTTTTTTCTACCGTACGTAGTGGAGTTAATTAGATTGGTTTTTTTTTTTTTTTTTTTTTTTTTTTTTTATTCTTCATTTTAATCACCCGCTAAACTGCCAGGGCAGTTTGTCAGCAGGTCAATTTGACAATATTAATAAAACACTAAAACATAAAATATTATAAGAAAACACAATAGCAAAATAGTTCCAGAAGAATAACTTATAAGTACCTACAATACAAAAGCATAAAATATACAGACAGACAGATATAACACAGGTAAATTACTGATAGATTAAATTAATTATAGATAGTATTTATACATAAGATTACAAACAATATCAGTACAAAAAGTTTTGACCCATTAGCCATTTTTTAATTTTTCTTTTGAGATCAGTGGGGCAATTGGATTCGATTTTGAAATTCATCGGCATCTTATTAAATATGGTGGGGACAAGATAAGTGAATGTCCGTTGGCCGTATTTATTTATAATTTTCGGAACGGACAAACCCTCATTTTTACTAAATCTAGTGCCATGTTCATGATCTACTTTTTCTTTGTAAATTGAGTCCGACAATAGGTTTTGGCATACAATTTTAAACCATAATATTCCTCGCACAGGTAATATGTTAACTGATTCATAAAGTAATTTTATGTCCCTTCTTTGTGCATAAACACTTTTGCTTACCAAGAGCTTAGTCAAAGAGTTTTGAATCGTTTGAATATAACCTATATTTGTTTTGCACGAGTTTCCCCAAGATGTTATTCCGTATCTGATAGTGGATTCCGCTAGTGACAAATAAATTATTTTTAGCGTACTAATGGGCATAAAATATTTTATTTTGTAAATTCGCCCCGCAATAGCTCTTAGGCGTTTGCAGATGTTGCTTATGTGGGTATCCCATTTCATGTGCATATCTACAGTTATCCCCAAATATACATATGTTTGTACAAGTTCAATGGTTCCGCATTTGCAGGACTGTGACGAATTGTGTATGCACTCAAATGTATGCGACTTTATTACAGGTGTGATGGTATATTTGGCATGTGGAGATCGTATATGCATTAATTTAGTTTTTTTTGAATTTATTATAAGACCCGCATCATGTGACCATTTCTGTAAGGATAAGAAATCGTGCTGCATGAGTTTTATTGCAATTTCTAATTCTTCATGCGAAATAACTAGTGCCGTATCATCAGCATAAACGTAATGTTTAACAAATGTGAAGATTTTATTCATGAGTGAAACAAATATTATGTATAATGTTGGACCGAGGATTGACCCTTGCGGGACTCCTGTTGACATAAATTTAGCTTTGCTGTAAGTTTGAAAGAGTTTCACTTTAATTTGTCGATTTTTTAAATAGTTTTTGAGTAGTTCTAGTAATTTTCCCCTAATTCCAATCGCCTCCAATATCTGTAATAGTTTTGTCGGATCAATAGTATCAAACGCTTTAGAGTTGTCTATGAATAAAACCAGAATATGTTTTTTATCATTGAGTTCTTGATTTGTGTAATTCGAAAAGTCCTGCAGTAACATTTTTGTACTTTTCTTTTTTTGAAATCCGTATTGGTTGGGATCAATAATGGAGAAACTTTCTAGGTATTTTATTAAATTTACGGAGATGTATTTTTCTAGAATTTTTTCAATAGCTGGCAGTATACTTATTGGTCTGTAATTTTCTATCTCGGAATGTTTTCCCCCTTTGTATATTGGCCTAATAATACTACATTTGAGCTCATCCGGTATAACTGTCTGAGACAAGATTTTATTAATTAGATGGGTAATTACCGGACATAGAATGGTTAAATGTTTTTTAATATCGAACATTCGAATATTGTCAATCCCCGGTGACTTGGAATTATTCAGTTGACTGATAATCTTTCGTATATCTTCACAAGTAGCTCTGGGCAGGTACATACTATGCGGCAGCTCAACGGGAGCTGTATTAGACGCTTTGTAGTCGCATTTGTGTAACATCGAGCTAATACTGTTTGAAAAGTACTCTGCGAATCTATTTGCAACTATTTCCTCTGTTTGCCCATTATTATTTAGCATATACTTTGAAATAGTTTCATCGCAGTTTGTTTTTGTTTTACGTCCCAATAATTTGTTAATTTGATCCCATGTTTTTTTGGAATTGCTGAAATAGTTTTTAAATGTTTCATTAAAATATGTTGTTTTACTTTTTACGATTAATTTGGAAGCAGTATTTCTGAATGATTTGTATTTTTTTTCGAATGTTTTATTGGTGGGTGAATTTTTCCATCTTCTGTATAGGGAGTCTCTTATTTTAATTTTTTCTAAAATGTCATCCGTTATCCACAATTTTGTTGCAAATGGTCTTCTTTTTGGTTTTGGACAGAAAGTGATTTTACTTTTTTCATATAGGTCATTAAAAACGTTTTTGAGTTTATTGTATACGTCAGCGCAATCTTGTTCCGCAAGCAGGGCATTCCAATTATAACTACGTATGTATTTATCAATTCGTTTTTGAGATAATATTGAAATATTTTCCCCGCAAAGTTTGATTTTAGTAATTGCACTACTGTATGTGATGTTGAGAGCTGTCGCGAAGTGATCAGCTATAGTAAAATCACAAATACAAGATGAAAGAGCGTCAGCTTGTTGCTGCCTGCTATTAAATCTAATAAAAATGTTAATTAATTAAATAAATGTTTCAAAAATACTTCTTTTAAAACCAAATTTTTTTACTAGCTTATTGAGTGTACAGTTCTGTGTTAACATATTTCTACTATACAGATTACCTAATTATTTAAGATAATTATTTTTTAATTCCACCAGCCAAGGGTCAGTAGAATTATGGCATCCCCAATTAGTGCTAAGTTGTGAGGTTGAAGGCAGTGAAGGTAAGGAGATGGGAAAAAGAAAGGTTGTAAACTAACTTTTTTATGTCAATACTGCGCAAAAGTCCCAACTGTTTCTGTCTGGAGCCAGTGAGAAATCTGGATAGAGTGAGGGGAAAGAGATGGGGAAGAAGTTGGTGGGGAAGTAACTGGCTGTTCATATCTGATAGCCAATGTTTCAATTCTGAATGTTGTTCTTTCGCCAGGGCTTTACTGAGAGTATATTCCTCTCTGGAACATGCATAAAATTTACCATGTATTATTTTTTAATGCGTTTATTGTGAAACAACACTTTATTGTGGAACAACGCAACGTTTCGAATCTGAATGGTTGTCTTTCACAAGGGCGCCATGTGGGTTTCCCCCATTTCTTCATACCCAGAGTGGAAGATACTCTCAGCAGCAGAATTGATGGTGTAAGATCACCATTCAGAATTGAAACGTTGCTTGAAATGGAATTTACCGTGTTTCGTAACTAGATCTGAATGGCCAGCCTACCTACTTCTCCACCTTGTCTCTATCTGCTTCTGATACCCATAACATATCCCATTATATTCAATGTTGCCTCATAACATAGCCCAATTGGGAGTTGTCTTTATCAATTATGACTTAAAAAACGCCACTGGCTGGTAAAACGGCTGTCATCGATATTAACGAATAAAAACGAAATGCGATTTCGTATTAGTGTATTAATAAAAAAAAACCTTAATTACAATAATTAAAAAAAAATTTTCGAGGTTAAAAAACAGATTTACACATATTATAGAGGATAAAAAAAACACTCCTATTGGGGTGACGTAGTCTCACTGGTTCCAGACGGTTGGGAGCAATTGCGAATCTTATGCGGTGTTAAAATAATACTCTTGCTTTCCAATTTCAATTATTCGTCTAACATTTGGCGCTTAATTAACTGTAGGGTGAAGCATTTTTTTTACGTGCAGTAATGTTAAAAACCAACTTCAGATAACTTCAAAACAATGCGCAAACTTTGGGATGAACTGCTTGTCTGTGGAATGAATTTCCCTAGTGTAATGAGACCCAACCCTCAAAAACACCATCTCAAGGAAAAACTATAAAATTAGGTACTCTCTGTTCCCACGAGAACAATGCATTTCTCCAACCTCTCATCAAATACTTGTGAATAACTGACGAGATAAACCAGCTGAAGTTTGATGCGGGTATCTGTGTGCCCGAAGTGAGGTCAATTTTACCTAACAATATATTTTTTAGAAATTCGCTTTTGAATAAATAAATAATTGCTTGGGGTCCACGAGCCTGCTGGTTTCATTGTTTCAATAGCTGATCAGTGGTCAGTGGTCAGTGGCTGAGTTGGCATCGCAATTGGGACAATTTCTTTATAAAAAAAATTGACGGCCTCCGTGGTCCCGAGGCAAGACTCTCGACTCACAATCCGAAGGTCGCGCGTTCCACCCCGGCGTGTGCAAATAAATTTTATTTGATTAATTTGTGTTATTTCACAATTTATTCATTTAAAATAATATATGACATATTTGCGGCACGTTCCAGAGTGGAAGATACTAATAGTATCGCCCTGGTGTAAGACCACCATTCAGAATTGAAACGTTGCTTGAAATGGCTTTAGTCGTGTTTAGTGACCAGATCTGAATAGCCAGGTACTTCCCCACCTGCCTCTTCCCTATCTCCTTCCCCTCCCCACTATCTTCAGCCTCACAACATACCCCAATTGGGGATGCCATAGCCTCACTGGCTCCAGACGGGAGCAGTTGGGACTCTTGTGCGGTATTTCATGTAAAAAAAATATTTTTTTTGTTTATATTCCACCTTACAAGAACGTATCAGTCTTGTTATGAGTAAATATAGGGTAACTGTATCACCACCCAGTTGGGCAGTTCTGTGAATCGGGATATGGCAGAGGCTGCAGGAATGAATAGTTTGTCATGAAAAAATCAGCTATTCGAAATCTTCCAAATATCTTACAAATTTCGCTGTGGGTGGTGGGCAATGTGATTGATTGTAACTCTAGTTCAATGAACTCGGGCTAGGTTTCAAAATTGGAATTGATTATGTTAAGAATTCAGACAAGCGATACGGTACTTACCTACTTACATTTTTATTACATGTTTATATCAGAAAATTGATTTCTGTATTTAAAGTGTGTATTTCTGTTAATCAAATTTCCTAGGTTTTATAATGACCAGTAAAATCAGATTTGGAAAGCGAGTGTGGGTATCACCGCCCCAGGAACCATTTATTGGATAACCGATACCTCTGCATGACCCATATGTCACACCAAGAGGATCGCTACGTTTGGTAACTTAGCAGGGTTGATCGCAATCATGGGGTAAGGTTTATCTAGATTTGGTTTGGCGGCAAATACGTTTGCTAATGCGTTAGAAATTTCACTGCATGGCGGGTCGGATCGGGAGAGGCTAGTGGAAGGGATGGATTCATACATCCGTCACTCCAGGATATATTGACCCTCACACTTTTTTCCTTCCCAGAACCTCCTCTCCTTCCTTTCCCTAAAAAGACCCCCAGCGCAGCATCCCCAAAGATGACACATGCCCTGAGAGAACTTTTTTCCTCAGGGCCTTCTGTGTGGAGCTAACGAAAAAAAAGATTTCGTGAGTTTTTCGTTTGGAAAAATGCGAGTTATTACATATTTAATTATCGTTAATTTACTTAAATAATAGCCCGTGATTTTTCGCTGGTCTTTGCTGGTAATACATAATCCTTAATCCATAAGACCGTGAAACCACTGCAGATTTACAGAAGTCCACAGTCAACCCCTTGCCTGAAGCTAGTATTAACCAGTCGTACCTAACCTAACCTAACCTAACCAGTCGGTTACCGCGGGATCGGATGGGCACAATACTAATTAGTTTCAACCCTCGGCGTGAAGGGGGCGCGAAGCAACCCCATGCGGCAATCGATATTTTTACTGTCAAGTGATTGTGGTTGGAAAAGAGCGAGGTTAAAAAAATATATCTATCAATTACATTATTTCTGGCTCTCACATGTTTTTGAGAAGTGTATTTTAGTACCTACCTACGATATTTTTTATCAGAAATTTTAAGAATGTTTTCGCTGCTTTATTTTAAAAGAAAATCAAATAGAATAAAATTTAAAAAAATAAACAAATATTTCAAAATTTTAAATTAAAAATAATACTAATTGCCACGACCGAGAATCGAACCCGAACTACTTACTGCACGGAAGGCAACTATGCTGACTATTACATTATCATCTACTGTTAGAACGGCGGAATAAATTCATTACAATATAGTAATGAGTTGTACATATTTTTTAACTTATTCATTTTAGAAAGTTACACAACATATGCACAAACGAAATTACTTAAATTAGTTAATTCTCAAACGTACTAAATTTGGTTATCTTTCTTTAACAACTGTCTGTCTTTGTAACCCAGGTTCAATTACACGAAACTTATTATTGTCGTTTTCTGTCTTTGTAACTCTGATACGTCACTTATTACTGTCGTTTTCTGTCTTCGTAACTCTGGTTGAATTATATGTCACTTTTTATGGTCGTTTTCTATCTTTGTAACACTGGTTCAATTATACGTCACTTATTACTGTCGCTTTCTGTCTTTGTAACTCTGGTTCAATTATACGTCACTTATTACTGTCGCTTTCTGTCTTCGTAACTCTGGTTGAATTAAACGTCACTTATTACTGTCGCTTTCTGTCTTTGTAACACTGGTTCAATTATACGTCACTTATTACTGTCGCTTTCTGTATTTGTAACTCTGGTTCAATTATACGTCACTTATTACTGTCGCTTTCTGTCTTCGTAACTCTGGTTGAATTATATGTCACTTTTTATGGTCGTTTTCTGTCTTTGTAACACTGGTTCAATTATACATCACTTATTTCTGTTGCTTTCTGTCTTTGTAAATCTGGTTGAATTATATGTCACTTTTTATGGTCGCTTTCTGTCTTTGTAACTCTGGTTCAATTATACGCCACTTATTATGGTCGCTTTCTGTCTTTGTAACTTTGGTTCAAAAACGTCACTTATTACGATCGCTTTCTGTCTTTGTAACTCTGGTTCAATTATGCGTCACTTATTACAGTTTGATTTCTGTCTTTGTAACTCTGGTTCAATTATGCGTCACTTATTACAGTTTGATTTCTGTCTTTGTAACTCTGGTTCAATTACGTCACTTATTGTGGTTGCTTCTACGACTCGATTTCGCAGATGAAACTAACTCAGATACACCTCGTACGCATACCTAAAAATTTTACATTGTCCTGTAAAAAAGCTTATGAGAGAGAGAAAGAGTGGTTAAAGACAATAAACATTAATTTAGTAATTCAAAAACTCTTTTAGACCATTTAGGATATTTAAGATTCAGCAAAGCGACATTATATGGCTGACATGAGTATTGCACACACCGCTCTGTTACATTGAAATTAACACACTTATTATAATTAAAACTGTAATGAAACAAGATTTCTAGCCCCAAAGCAGCGTTTTTAGAAGATACGAAGAAGCAGCTGGGCGATTTATGATAGAAACAAAACACAATTTAAGCTAAACGTCACTTCGGTAAATTGCCGATCTATAAGAAGAGTAGAAAATTTTATTTTCGATCTCTGTACCACAAACGACATTATCCTGTTACAAGAGACATGGCTTGAACCAACTAATTTACACTTTCTCAACGAAATTCACCCAGTATTTTTGAGCTATGGTAGTTCAGCGGTAGACGTTTTTATAGCCCTCTACGAGGACGATCTAGGTGGACTAGTTAGGTATGTATTGACTTAAGGTAGTATTCTAGTCTAGAAAAAAAAAAAGTTTTCTTCATATTTCCAAAGTTAATATATTCAAAAATATCTCCATAAAAGGGTTTTTCGAAATTCGCATTATTTTAAAAGTTATAACCATTTTAATTTCGCGGTTTAGACGAAATCTAACCAGAATCTGAATAGAACAAAATTTTAAAAGCATTGTACTAAAAACCACTTTTTTCGAGACGGTTGACACGATATCTCAAGTTCTACGGAACCAATTTGTGTGTGAGCCTTCTCTATTAATTACTCTATGGCGGGAACTAAAACTATAACAAAATTTCAATTTAAAATTTTTTTTTAAATTTGAAAAATCAAAAAAACTGGTAAATAATGTCTTTTTTATCTCAGACAGCCGCCATTTTGCGAAAAAATGTTTTTTTTTTACTTTTCCTTAGTTCCGGTTATAGCCGCATTTGTTTGGATTATGGATTTTTTTTAGATATCTGGAAGGGTTGCAAACGTGTCAACCTGGGTGCGCCATTTTTTTGAGACCCCCTATTTCAACACCTTGTGACTTTTTGATTTTTTTCATTTGATTTTTTTAAAAGTATTTTTTAATGTCTAATCAACATTTTGTAATTTAATGGCTTTTAAAAATGTTATGGTTTTTTTTATTGCACCTGAAACAATACCTACAATTCATGCTTCTAGACTAGAATATCCACTTAAATTAAATATGTAAATATGAAAAACTATATGGGACTTGTGGGAGTGCACTATCCTCCCCGCATTCTAGAATATAACATATTATCATTAAATACGTTTGGAATTTCGTGGTAACGGATTTTTGTACGCCTAAACAACAAGCAGGTCTTTTAGAATTATAGGCACTTACTCCTTCAGGGTTAGGACACTGTCCACAGCATCTGAAAACGTTTGAAACTGCCGCGGTCGTAGATTACTTCAATTACAAATCTTCAATTGATGGTTCAATACAATCGTGATGATTTTTTCGAGTCTCAGGTATTTGGAATCTATGAAAAGCGGAATTAGTTCTGCAAAACGCCGCAAGATGCCGCCTCATATAATGCCGTGGCCAATCGATGTCTGTTCAAAGCGATATTCATTCTCAGCATAATAGTAAATTCGATTATATACTTTACAATGATTTTGTATGGATTTTCCCAATTATTGGGGAATTTTTGGAGTTTTTGTGGATAGCCTTTTTATTCGAATTATTTTTTGCTGCTGGCTAATTCTTCACATACCAACTTAACAGGGACGTATGCTATTACAGATAAGTCTTGTTACTGTTTTTTCAGGGCGTGTAAAAATGCATTAATTTATTAAATTGAGCAATAACTGGTTTTTTCGACATTAGAATATTTCGGTTCATCTTAACCGATTCTCCCGTCCCGCGAACCCCCCTCCGAGTTCCCCTTCCCGCTTCCAAGTTCCCCTTCCCCTCCAGGATTCGCCTCCCCCCTCCCGCGAGTTCCCCTCTCCCCTCCCGCATTCCATACATTCATTCCCGGTACATTCAGTTTTCAAACAGCTCGCGTGCCACCTATTGCAATTTTTTTTATACAAATTTCATAATGCTCACCAGTATAAATAGAAACCATCGCTGGCAGGCACACATCAAAACCCCAAAGTTTCATCGCAATCGGATGAACTGTTGGGAACGCATAATTTCATGATGCCAGAACTCACTATTGTATAAAGTAAGAATCGCGGGCATGCGCACATCAAATCCCCAAGTTTCATCGAAATCGGATGAATGATTTAGCAACGCATAGCATGCATATATACATACATAGACAGAAGCAAACATATTTTATTTTTTATATGTAGATGAACCCAGATCCATGAAAAATCAAGGGATATTATAAATGGTTCCATGACAACTCCAAATGAATTCTACCCCTTTGAAAAGTCATTAAAAGCTACAAAAAAGGAAAAATAGCCAAAACCTAACCTAACATTTAACCAATTTTTTATATAATATTACTTTCATCACTTTTAATGACTTTTCAAATGAAGTGTTGAGGCGAATCAATTCTGAGTTGTCCGGTCACGAATATAAATGTAAGATGTGTGAAACTTTGTTTTTATATTAGCTGCACATAGGAGAGTCTAATTAAAATAATTTCTTACATACTTCTACGTACCTATGTTACACAAAATTATATAAATAAAAATATTTTAATTAAATGAAGACAATATTAGCGAAACTTAATCGAAAATCTGAAAATAGAAAATCAGAAAATGATACGGTTCGGCAAGGCGTAGTTCCTGGGTTCTAGCCCTAGATGTGACCGTATCTTTTTCTGGTTTTTCTGTTTTCAGATTTTCAATATAGTTTTACTAATATTGTCTTCATTTAATTAAAATATTTTACTGATTAAGTTCATCATCATCATCTTCTTCCCCTTATCCTATTCGGGTCGGGGACCCATTGCATCGACAAGGCTCCTCCATACGCCTCTGTCTTGTGCTGATTGTTCGGCCTCCGTCCATGGCATCCATCCATCCCATTCTCTCCTCACACAGTTTCTGGAGTTGCCTCGCCCAACTGTGTCTGGGGCGGCCCACTGGACGTCTACCCTCAGGAATCGCACTCAGTATTTTCATCGGAATTCGGTCATTAGACATTCTTGGTACGTGTCCAAGCCACCTCAGTCGCGATTTTTCTATGAAGAGTAGCAGTGGTTCAATGTTTAGATCACCTCGGATAGTCGAGTTTCTTATATGATCCCATTTCGTAACCCCTGCCACTCCTCTCAAGTAGCTTGGACTCTACGAAGTTAAAAATAAATAACAATTCCTTCTTCAATTTTTGCAAATCCACTTCGTGGCATAATTTTTAATTAAATACAAATAAATTGCTTTGTAAAAGACCTCTTATTTAAACAAAATTATTAATATATTTCATTTTTTCTTTTTATACAAAACGTAATTTCGATTTGAGGCCAAAATAACCAACTAAACTGAATAAACACTTTTTTGTTATTGTTTTTGGGGTGTTATACCGTGTTTCGCTACCTCCTTCTTTAGCCAACGTTTCGGACAGCGTTACAGTGTCCATCATCAGGGCAGATGAGTAAATGATACTGGTGAGAGTGTTTACTTATGTGTGTCGAAGCGATACCGTGCTGCCAGCTCCATTTCTCTACGAGCTGGTGTTAGAAAAAATTCAGCATGGTTTTTTGCGTTTAGCTTTGGTGTAGCCGTCAATTACTGGATACCAAGAACTATTGAGCTTAGCTCCGTCGTCTCTGTTAATATTGATGGGGTTTTTATGGATTTCAATTGCCTCCGTAATTAGGCGTGCTCTGTAAGTTTTGGGTCTTCCCAGGACTTCAGGAACAAACGTTGGCTAAAGAAGGAGGTAGCGAAACACGGCATAACACCCCAAAAACAATAACAAAAATACTTTTTGGCCGTGAAAACCTAAAAACATACCTGAATAAACACTGTTCACAAAATGCGATAAATTTGTGATCTTGCGTAAATCAGTCATTTATAATTTAGATTTACGCCCATCAAACCGCTTTTTTAGTTATTTTTAAACTTAATTAAATATTTCATTATATTTATTTAATAAATAGAGTATAATGACTTATTTAAATATTTAATAAAACATTGAGATTTTTAATGGCCTTTATTTAATAATTAAAAACTTAAATAAATAAGCACAAATCCGTATTAGATATCTTGTATGCCTTTTGATTACGAAAATAATTTTTCAATGTTGTTGGGTATTTTAGCCCCAAATTCAAAATAAAGATTTGTATGAAACGGACCGTAATAAGAATATTTTGTAAGTAGGTATCAACCTTCTTAATCTTTCCACAACTTCGCAATAAGCTCGTCAACATGAAAGCTAAGTCTAACGTTTTAATTACAACACGATAACAAGTCTGTAAACACCTGCCTGGAGCTGGGGGAGGGTTCCACCCCATCCCCTCCTGTACAGTACAGCCCCTACAGCCCGGGGTGTTTATCAGCGCCGTTACCCGCTGAGAAGGGTTGGCAGTGGAACGAAGGCTCTATATAATTATTTGATAAGGGCTTTATCGATTTGTGCTAAATGACGAGAGAATAAAATTGGTATTGAAAGGGTGAATAATTATTAGTAGTTAATTGGTATGTTCATTATTGTTTTTGTAACACCTCAGAAGTTTCCTACTGCGTTGAAGCAAGGATTCTATTATTTCATATGCAATATTTGTGGAGGAATGGTAATATAAGGAATAAGCTACAATTTGGGATGCGGGAATGGGTACCACCGCCCCGGGAACCTTTATTGGATAACCAACATCCCTGCCATAGGTCACCCCAAGTGGTTCGCTACGTTTGGTGATT
Organism: Glyphotaelius pellucidus; assembly: GCA_936435175.1. Lineage (NCBI taxonomy): Eukaryota > Metazoa > Arthropoda > Insecta > Trichoptera > Limnephilidae > Glyphotaelius > Glyphotaelius pellucidus. Next base: position 27,960,360 of record OW386558.1, on the reverse strand, counting down.
TAGCAGGGGTGCCCGGGTTCATGGGGTAAGGTTTGTCTAGTTTGGCTGATGACCAGGACACACTGAACCCCACATTCCTACCCACCCTTTAAACCCCTTTCCTTCCCTTTCTCCTCCTACTTTTCCTTAAAAAATCCTCCATACAGCATCCCCAAAGATGTCATAGGCCCTGAGGGAAATTATTTTCCTCAAGGCCTCCGGTGTGGAGCTCATGTAAGAAGAAGTATCAACATTGAGCCATTTTGTAATTCTTGTATCAGGTACCTGCTTATGAATGAGCTCTATAATATCACGTGCGTGTGTGTGTGCAAGTATGTGCATATACATATATATATATTTTTTTTATTTTTTTTTATTTGTTTATCTCAAAAATGGTACATATAAAGTAGTACTGGTCTTCCATTAAAAGCATTTGCTTGTGGATGGAAGAAGAATATGTGCACAGTATACACACTTATGCATATATGTATATAAATATTTGATTGTGGTCCTCTCTGCTTTATGTTCTTGCAATTTAAACGTTGTACACAGAATGTTGTGATGAATGGTGTGCTCATCTAAATTGAAATCATCGTTATTTCCATTTTGAAAATGTTAGTTACTGTTATAATTATGTGATGTCTTCTTCACGACCTATATGATATTAAGGAATGCAGTGAAATATGTTTTCACATGAACTTCTTAAAAGGACTTAGGTCTTTAAAAAAGCTAGTGTTGAAATAAGGAAAAATTGTTTTTACAAAATACTGCAAACCATTCAAAGGTCATAGCGTTTCCCGACTATGCACCGGTGCCGAAGAGTTTAATGGCGCTAGTTCCTCGGAGAATTTTAATTGTAATACTGGTAGAGTATACCTATCTGTCGCCTATTTTTTAAAGATTTATTCTGTTTGTAAAAATAGGGAATCTATCACGCGGAACGCCCGTTTCTGCACAGAGTCAAGGATTTTTTCGGGTGTTTTAGGACTCCAGATCAGACGTGGCTGCCAAATTCAACAGTGGGGCAAACTTGCATTTTGTACGGAGTCAGCACTTATCTGTAGTATGTACAGGCCTTGTACAACACGTACAGCTTCTATGAGTCTAACTTGACTCCGTCTTTGACATAGTCGATTGTTAAAGATAATGATTAAGATAAAGAAAGGTAACATTGAAATTTTGATTTTTATTGTACAATTATGACTCATATTAGTCAAATATTTTAAGATTTTGTAGATCATCTTATTTACGTAGCCAGATCAAATCAAATCTTAACCTACAAGTTAAATGAAAGAGCTTTCAATGTTTAAACCTGCTCAATAAAAAATAGGCATACTTTCAGAATGCCTATTCTTCTTACTATCCAATGGAGCGTGTTTGACCGTATTTTGGCCAATTTGCAAAACATCAGCTTGGTCAAAATGTGACCAATTTGAAGAGATATATATTTTTAGTCAAAATGTGAAAAAAACGGTCAAACATAGGTGCATTCAGCGGCTTTCTAACACTACAAGCAGTTTATGTGTCTCAGCATTCAAAATCGGAGGTACTGTTTTGTGAAATAAGACGTATTTCTACGAATACTCAATTAATCATCAACGGTTATCCATCTAATATCTTCTATGATTGGTTTCATATTCCGTTCTTGTTAACAATTCAAAGAATTTATTACTATCAAAAATTGTATTTCTCATAGTTCGTAGTTTCCTTGAATACGTATCTCAAGTGTGGAACCCAGGCTATGCAGTACACAAAAATAGCCACATAAGTACCTTAACGTCCGCTATTTTCGATCTTATGTTAGTAATGAAGAATCTCCAAAGTTCTTCAATATACAGACGTTAACTTGCCGAAGAAATGTGGCAGATTTGGTAATGTTATTTTAAATTATACAAATCTTAATAGTCCTGATCTTCTTCAACGCCCATCATTCCATGTTCCAAATCGCAACAGTAGACAGTCGCTTATTTTTAATCTCCCTCTTTGCAAGACCAACTCCAAACAGAACTCATTTATCTACAAATCCACACACTCATTTAACCTAAATTATTACCTTATTGATATTTTTATCTCAATTTTACGTGACATAAAATGAAAACTCACTAAGCAACATGACTCAAACTAGGAAGTTCAATCCCTTTATATTCCCATCCTTTGCCTCTTAATCCTTATCCTATATTCCTTCTCCCCACCCCCCCTCCCCACCAATCATATATTGAAACTTTAAAATAAATTAATTAAGAAAACATCCTTACAATGTCAAATTACATCATTCACTTTCTAAAAAAATAAAATGAAAGAGGGCGGGAAATTTCCTAACCAAACGCTTTAAAATTTCCAAGCGCTCAAGGATGAATTAGATTTTATAGCGGAACACTCCAGACGCTATAAAACAGACTTAATATGCTCTAACCGCAAATTAATTTTTCATTCCTCGATGCTTTCACCTCCCACTTCCCCACGCATAATTAGTATATAAATAAAAGCCTCCAAGTGACGTCACGTAATTTCCCTCAGAACCTATTTCCCCTTATAAATAATCCGCGTGCCATTAAATCCTGGAAAAAGACTAAAGCCTTCACACATAGAAGACGTGCGAAAAAGGGTTCGTGAGATAGGCCCTATGAACCTGAAAAAGGCATTTAATTGTGAAAGTTATGATAAAATTCGCATTTGAAACGTCGTCATCTTACCTACTAGCAATATTTATATCTTTTTCTACAATTCAATTTGGGAGGCGGGTGTGTGTCCATTTATTGGATAACCAACACCCCTGCTATAGAACACCTCGAGTAGTTCGTTACGTTTGGTGTGTTGCAAGGGTGCCCGGCTTCATGGGGTGAGGTTTGTCTACGTCTTGACGGCGGACGTTTGTACCCACGTACTACACGGCGGGCTAGATCGGAAGAGGCTGGTTAAAGGAGACCTAACCTAGACTGCTTTAGCCGGACTCTCTCGACCCATCGTCTTGCAGTGCAGTGCGAAGAATAGATTAATAAGTTTGTCGTACTCGAATACATTGATTTCCACATCTTCGTGCTTTTTTTCCTTTTCAGAACTTCCTCTACTTCCATTTCCTTAAAAGACCTTCCACACAGGATCCCCAAAGATGGCATAGGCCCTGAAGGATTTTTTAAAGGGCTTCCTGTGTGGAGATAATGTAAAAAAACGATACTTTCAAATTTACTGGATTACCTGTGAAACATGGAATGACTACTGAGTTCTAAAAAATCAAAAGTTTCAAATATTTCAAATATCTAATAATAAGGAGGCGGGAATGGGTACCGCCGCCCCGGGAACCTTTATTGGATAACCAACACCTCTGCCATAGGTCACCCCAAGTGGCTCGCTACGTTTGTTGATTTAGCAGGGGTGCCCGGGTTCATGGGGTGAGGTTTGTCTAGGTCTTGGAGGCGGATGGCCAGGACAAACTGAACCCCAGATTCCTCCCCACCCCTTAAACCCTTTTTGTTCCCAGAACACTCCTTCCCTTCCTTTCATAAAAACCCTCCACACAGCATCCTCAAAGATGACACACTCCTGTGTGGAGCTCATGTAAAAAAAAAAAAAAACTTGGCACCTTAACATATTATTTATAGAAAGTATTTATAGAAAGGTTGTACTGTTCCTTTTATATTTTTTTACCAGTGCCATGAAATTCCTAACTGCTCCCAACCGTCCGAAGCCATTGGGACTAAGGCATCCCCTTTTGAGGTATGTTGTGAGGCACAAGCAGTTAGTGGAGAGGGAAAGGATAAGGGAAAAAGAGGAAGGTAGTGATGTGCCTGGCTTTTCAGATCTAGTAATGAAGCATGGTTAAAGCCATTTCGGTGGTTTTTCACCAAGGCAATACTAAAAGTATCTACCGATTTGGAACGTGTCGCAAACGTACACTGAATTTTATTCTAAAATGAATAAATAGTGAAATAACATAATTAAATCCGCCGGCCACCTCTGGATTCGTGAGCGAGGATTGGGATCACCGAACCACTGAAGCCGTAAACGTACATCCTACCTAATATTTTCATGTGTGTATAGTAGGCATCCATTCTATTTAAAAAAAAAAAAAAAATCGGTTCCATGACTTTTGATATTCAGTTGGCCCCCTGTATGCCCCTTATGCCCCTCGGCGTAAGTATATATACAATATGCAGCCGATTTAGAGAAAAAACGGTATTCCTACTTGCACAAAATATAACTGTGAGACCGGTCAGTGGGTGAGTGGGCACAGCGTTTGGTTCCCACCCGAGCGTCGCGTGTTCGATTCCTGTGCTGGCTAAGTCAACAAGCAACATTTCCGCTTACTGCGGTGGTATTAGGAGATTTTCAAATACTGTTGGGTTATTCGAAACCCGGGAATGTTTGTATTTCTTTTTTACAAACAATAACAAAAAAACTAATTTTCTCTGAAGGGGTGTGCAAAGAGGATACACTGCAAAGTATATAACATATTTTCATTCAATGCATCAAGGATAAAACTACTTGTCTATTTACTATATCTACCAGCGTATCTAAATATACAAAAATCGACACTGTAAATAAATTCGTTTGATATCCATACCAACTATTTTCGACTTTATGTCCGGGTTAAATCTTCCCCACAGGAAAACTAAACCCTTCACACACTTTTCCACAAAAGATAATCTAGTCAAACCACGCTATGCAAGTGTACTATATAAGTATAATAAATACAAAACAATACAAGAACAACATGTCAACCTACCAGAGACCATATGGGAAAATAATTCACCGACTCAAGATATTTTCATATCAGAGGGTACGGCTTGATAGAACTTCTAACTGGACCGATAAATCCTACTGATCCCTCAATATAAGTATTTAAAAAATCTTTCGTAATCCTACATGTATTTAAAATGATTGATTTTTGAATTTTTATATATAGATTCTTTGACAAATCTAATAAGCCTAAATTTTGAGTGAGAGAGCTAGGTATAATGCCAGTAGCCGAAATAACAAATAGTAATATGTTAATACTAAAGTTATTATTTAAGTCGATTTTATATTGACAATTGATAAATAATGCAAAAAAATTCAAATTTAATAATAATTTTAATTTTGAGAGGCCAAATGAAGGGGATCAACTGTCGGGACACCAGACAAATCTATATCTGTGAGGCAACATCGCAATTGTGCAAACAGATTCCGATGGGTAAATACGAAATTAAAAATATTATACTATTCCTATTGCTATTCTTGCTAATTTCTCAAATGGATGCCGAAATATATATAGCTAGGAATCGTTCCTGGCTTGAACTCACAATTATCCAAAATAGGTACAGAGCAAAAAACCTAACGGAAAATATTTCGACGAAAAAGATAAGCGAATCCAATTCTTTTTTGGGTCATGAAGAGAAACTTTTGTGGGAATATAATTGAAACTACGAACTTTATTACCTTTGTTAACTTTGTCGAATCACTGACATGATTGGCATCCAATCCTCTCGTTCTACTTCTTCTGAGAAATGGCTAGTTATATTTAACGAGGCGGTTGTATTGGTATCATTATATTCTGTCCTGAAAATCTCGGCTTGTGAATTCAATGTCAACGGAAATGAAGGCTTTAGAAATTATACTTCCTCTCCCCGAACTCCGTTTCTCCGCACTCCCCTACCGGGCCATCGATTAAACGTTCTTATACGTTTAACTAAATTGTTTAAAGTATATTGGTTCATTACCCGCAGTAGATATCTAATATCTCCCAAATCCCCGTCTCTCTTTCCTTCTCGAGTGAAGTCCGCGTTATTATCTCTCTCGCACGCCAATTTCGCAGCCCCGCCTCCATCATTAAAACTACGTAAAGAGAGCTTTTACGGAGACACTCCCATCCAAAGCTCCGACCAATCGGAGGGGTGATACCAAAGTCACGTGACGAGCTAAACGCCCCCCACCCTCGGCAAAGGCGAGATTCTTCTTACTCGACCGCCATATTTTTGACCGGAGGGGGGCGAAGGACGCATTCTCATCCTTTATTTATCCTAGTAGAATCAGACAAGCAGTGATATCTGGACCGCGCGGGTTAACGCACGTTCGGCCTTCCTCCAATTAGAATTACGTAGCATATTAGATTGCTCCCTGAGGGTGTTTAAGTCTTTTTGCCTTCGGGGTTGAAGCTTTGGGGTTTCGTTCGTAGGGTTATCGAGAAGTTGAAGCTAAGTGGTTGTCAGACAGTGTGTTGATAGCGATCGCGGAGTGTGTCTCTCGAACTGTGTGTTATTGACAACTTCATCATTTTTAATACAAAGACAAATTAACTCTTGACACCGCTCATTGACTTCTTTGTTTTGGAGTTTGGATTATTTGCTAATGATTTGAAAGTCAGTGACAATTAAAAGCAGTGAGTGCTACGCTAGTAAACAGTGCTAAACAATTAACTAGTCAAATAAGAACAAAAATTTATTAATGCAACAGTGAAGAATAAAAGTTTTCTGTTAAACTTTGAACAATTTTGGTGTCGCTAAAAAGAGCTTTCAAATTTCAAGATGGTTATGAATTAATTAGTTTAAATTAGTTGGTAATGTTTTTGCTATGGAACTCGTCATTGTCGAAAGCGACTGTTTTATGAAATATTTTTAATATCTCAGTGAAATAATGACAATGGTTATGATGCAAAGACTAGCGGAGACAAGACAAGAAACACAACAAAGATCTCCAAGTGGCTCACCTAAACTCTTAGGTGATCACAGCATTCAAGGAAACATACTGAAACAAGATGAAGATATTGACAAGAGAAACGATAATAATAACCGAATTGAACATAGGCTCGAACCCCCAGAAGAAACGATCGCTTTTGAAGGATTCCGAAGAATATCACCAGAAAATATAACAAACCATGATAAAATATTCAACCAAGATAAAAGACTACCAATTATGCCACCAGCGATCAAAATAGCAATCCCAACAGAAATAAACCTAGCAAGCCAACGGAGATTAACGGATATCACCATAACTTCAGCGGGAAACAATAGAGAATTATATTTGCAAAGAACCAAAAAGCTTAGAGAATCGTACGATTCAGACTCCAAAATGGACACAACAGACCAAAATTCTGAGATAGGAGAAGATTACGATAGACACAGTGATGTTAGTGAAGAACTGAACGTAGATGAAGTAACTGATGATGTTTTATCGCCTGTAGACTTAACAAGAAGACAGATGACAACAAAACATTATCCGTTCGTTCCACAAGCTGGTTTATTCCTTCCAAAGACAGACAACATTGCAGGAATGAGCATTTTTGATTCACAACATGAACACTTTGCTTTTGGGTCAAATCAAGACTACACCAACAAAATATCTTTTAAATCTGATGGTTTGGAAAAGAACCATCATGATGAAGATAGACAAAACGGTCCAGAAAGCATCTGCAGTGATCTCAGCAGACATTCTCACAGTCCAAAGCCCGGAAGTCCGAGAAGTCCAAGCGTCAGTTTGAATCACAATAGGAGATTGGCTTTCTCTGTTGAGAATATTCTAGATCCAAATAAGTTCACGGGAAGACACGGGGAGATTGGTCCAGTGTTGGCCGTGGGGAGGGATGCTGGTTTGAGACTGGGAGGCGGGATGGCTCCCGCCTATTGGAGGCCGCATTTTGATGTGTTGGAAAGAGACGGCAGTGAATCAGGTATGCAAAAAGATTGTACAAACAAATTATAAAACTATATAAATTATTATAACTAGCTATACGAGATTACCACACACCGTGAAAAATCACGCTGTTCTATAATTGTAGGATTTTTAAGCTTTTACACAAAGAACACACCAAAACAATGATAATTGCTAGAAAAAATATTCACGAAAATGTAATCATTTAAAGGTAGACTAGGTAGTTTATGATAGGCAGGTACTTTTTCGCTTTTCTAAATTTTAGAGACAATCAGTTTCAATTTTTAAAATGACACCTAATTTCTACGTTTGATGATTTTAAGTTGATCATAAAAATTCCATTTTTCACCCGGGAGGCCCTAAAAAAGCCCTCAGAGCCTATGTCGTTTTTGAGGATGCTGTGTCGTGGATCTTTTTAGGGAAAGGAAGGAGATCAAGTTCTGGGAAGGAAAAAGCTATGAGGGGTGATAGAAAACTGGGGGTTTTTGTATCAGAAGTGACAGAATTATGATTCCACCGCTCCCACTGCGGTGCAAGCCGATGGGTTAAGAGAGTCCGGCTGGGGAGGCATAGGTTAAGTCTCCCTCAATCATCTTCCAATTCGACCAGCCACAACAACGTCTAGACTGATATAAAAATGTCCATATATTTTAACTTATTCCTACACACCTACCATTTTTACATACAGCATTTTTTGCCACAGTTTATAATAATTTGCGATATAACAGATTGCGATAGGTATATAACGAGGCTGAAACTAGGCTATGTCTAAATCTGAAGGCTAGTCGGAAGGGGAAGGAGATATGGAAGAAGAATGTGGGGAAGCACCTGGCTATTCAGATCTGGTCACCAAATACGACTAAAGCTATTCTAAGCAAGGTTTCGATTCTGGGGTGATATAAAATAATCCTGCCCTCTGAAACGTGCCGCAAATATTTAATATATTATTTTTAATTAATAAATTTTGAAATAACACAAATACTCGGATAACCCACGCTTGGATTTGAACTCGTGACCTCCGAATTTGTTAACCATAGAGGCCGTTTTAATTTTTGCAATGGAAAACGAACTTAATGCCTATACGTATTGATGAAAGTCTGCGGGTTTCGGATATTACACATACGTTTCTTTATCGGGGCGACAGCATACATATATAGTTTTGTAATGATATACGTAATTATAAAAAAACAATCGGAAGCTAATAACAATGAAACAATAAAATTAAGTAATGGCGTTGTAGATGTTAAAAATAATTTGGCCTGTGTCTATGACTAATTGACTTTTAACTGTATTACGATATTGCCGTAGAAAATAGCAAAATACGATCAAGTTTTTGTTGATATTAATTGAGATACAATTGAATTGGTATAAAACGCTTTAGTTTAAATTCTCAGAAATGGTTGAAATAATTAATAATTTCTTGCTTTCGACAGCGAACACTTTCTACTTCCGTTAGTTATGAAACCAATAATTAGTGTTACCAACACTTACCTAAAGTAATCCAGCAACTACCTACCTAGAATAATTTCTTTTATTTTTATTTTAATGCCAGCACTTATATCGTGTTTACTTTTTTTGGTTGCTGTGCCGTGTTGCGCTTCTTCCTTATTTAGCCAATATTTGGGAGAGCGTTGTATCATCATCAACACGGCATAATTATACAAAAATCAATTGTGAAAATAATTACGATAAAATATCTAAAATTTTTGCATTTAATAGAGTTCTGCTGGAGAGGTCAAAAGACTTCCCCTACCAGTCTCTCCCGATTCGGACCGCCACGCATTAGGTAAGCAGGCGCAACTGCTGCCAAGACCCGGACGAACCTCACCCCCATGAAACCAGGCACCCCTGCTTAATCACCAAACGTAGCGAATCACTTGAGGTGACCTACGGCAGAGGTGTTGGTTAACCAATAAATAAACTCGTAATTATTATTAAAGTATATAATGTTAATCCGTTAGAAATTTTATAAGTGCATGCAGAATTCTCTTTTTATTGTTTTATATTGTATTTTGGATACCTACTGTCTGTACCTGTGTTTTCTCCTTATTAAAAAATAAATAAATTTAAAATTGGGTAAACACACAGAAAAAATTTATTAAAAATTCTAATTTAAATTTCAAAATTCTTATCAAAAATAGTTAATTTGAATTCAAAAACACATAATTCTTATTAAAAAATTTGTAATTATTATTCAAAAATACATTTCCTTACTTTCGTAGAAAACTTGAAATAATAAATTTGATTGTAATTATTTATTTAATTTTTTAGTACCGACCGCTTAACACAAGCATCTTCAGGGTCTAAAATTAATCAGTTTAATTTTATACCCTGAAGATTCTTGTGTTAAGCGAAACCGGTCGGTATTAAAAATTTAAATAAATACTTCGTGGTTATAAACCAAGTTATTGTTTTTCTTCTTTCGTATGGTGGGGGGTCAGAGGGGGACATCTTTGAAATCCAGCGAGATAAATAAATAAAAGAAATTAGTAAATTATTTATCATTTTGGAATTAGAAAACTAAAAATGTATTTTTATAACGTACTTGCAATAGATGCCTACCTAAATAATATAATTATATATACCCTTTAATGTACCTATCAGAAAACTATAACGTTCACGTTTTATGTCTTTCCTCTTATCTAAGGTTTATTAATGGAGTCATAAAAGTGGCGTTATAAAAAACGCTTCACCCTTACGCACTTCCCTTAGCTATAAAATATAAAGTACCTTCTTACCGACTTACTCAATACCACAATAATACCACTAGAATACGTGAATATCGTGAAGTAGGCTCTGAAACGTTGAATAGTTATTAGGTTAAGGTTTATAACGTTACTAATTAATACTTAACTCAAAGCTAACCTGCATTACTACAACTCATCCCTTTCAATATACATTCCCGTGGACGGCCGGCGTAATCCAGCGGTAAGGCTCTTGACTCGCATTCCGAAGGTCGCGGGATCGAATCCCGGCGTGGCAAATAAATTTTATTTGATTAATTTGTGTTATTTCACAATTTATTCATTTAAAATAATATATAGCATGTTTGCGGCACGTTCCAGGGTGGAAGATACTCTCAGTATCGCCCTGGTGTAAGACCACCGTTCAGAATTGAAACGTTACTTGAAATTGCTTTAGCCGTGTTTGGTGATCAGATCTGAGTAGCCAGGTACTTCCCACCTTCCTCTTCCCCATCTCCTCCCCACTACCTTCAGCCTCACAAAATACCCCAATTGGGAATGCCATAGTCTCACTGACTCCAGACGAGAGCAGTTGGGACTCTTGTGCGGTATTCATTTAAAAAATATACTGTAAGAGAAGAATAAATAATGAACTGTTCTTCCTCAATCAACACTTGACTAATTATTGATATTATTCACATCTGTCCAGAATGTGTAGACTAGTCAGCTCAAGTCACGACCTTAATTTTTTTTGGTTCAATTTTTCCAAAAATCATTCCGAGAAACAATTGAAGATATTTTAAAACTATTTTGACTTCAAGTTAACTCTTGACTTGACTTGTCACTTCCATTTTCTTAAGTTTATCTCTGATTTTGTCTTTGCTTTCATATACCAACCTTTACTCTTATAATTTACACTTTTTTAAATTTCGTAGTATTATATTGTCAATTGGAGTAAAGGCCTCGTCAAACAGAAGGCGTAATTTACGCGGCGTAAATTACGCCTTAACGCCGCGTACTTTCTGTTTGAACGGCTTCGGCGTAAAGCAGAGTTTTCTTTTGCTTACCCGATTCATTTATTTCAAGTCCAATGTCCTCCCATAATCTTGCCTTCATAGAAACATTTTGTTTTTACAAACAATGATGTTTTCGGACAAATTCAATTAATTTTTCAATAATCATTTTTATCACAGTCAAGCAAGAACGCCCATCGTAAAATAAAATCTTGTAAAAAAAATACAACGCGACGTACTAACGCCGCGCTAGAGCGTAGCGTCCTGGTACGCGCTCGCGCTGTTTGACCTGTTTAGACAAGTTCAGTAGAACAAAACGCGGCTTTAGTACGCGGCGTCAGTCCGGGCGTGTTTTACGCCGTACGCCGCGTAAATTACGCCTTCTGTTTGACGAGACCTTTAGTCCGTTAATAAATAATACGTATTTAAATACATTTTTATTCCTAACAAAATATTTATTTAAAAAGAACACTAACTTTGTGTGAACCATCATATGTTTTATTAACACTTCAACATTTTCAATTTGGGAGGCCGTTATGGGTACCGCTGCCCCGTGAACCATTTATTGGATGACTAGCACTTCTACCATAGGTCACCCCAATTAATAGGGGTGCACGCATTCATGGGGTGAGGTGAGTGAAGTCTGTTTGAGAGAGACATTTTTAACTCTTCAGTCATTTTTTAAAAATTTTCATTGTGAAAATGGGTCAAAAAATTTTGTGGAGGTTGCTTCGTTCTTCGTTCTTTTCCCATGAATTGTGGCTCGACTCGCGCTTACGTTCACAAATGTATACGCAGCACAAGAATTTGTTATATAAAAATAAAGTGGGTAATTTTGGTACGATCTATCTTTGAAAAACACAAGCATGGCAAAATAATGTTTCCTGTAATCTTGTGGGAATTATAATCCAGAATCGGTAGTTGATATTTGAAGTCTAAGCAAGTAGGTACATTTTCGTTATTTATTTTTGGGGTGTTATGCCGTGTTTCGCTACCTCCTTCTTTAGCCAACGTTTCGGACAGCGTTACAGTGTCCGAAACGTTGGCGAAAGAAGGAGGTAGCGAAGCACGGCATAACACCCCAAAAATAAATAACAAAAATACTTTTGGCCGTGAAAACCTAAAAACATATCAAGTAGGTACATTATTATCCTTAACACTTTGCACTCCTATTGGATTCACACATGACCAGTAGTCTACTCTGGGGTTGAAAAAAATAAACATAATTTCCTGAAAAGATTAAAAAAATATATTATTTTACTCATTCTTTTGAGACAACCTGTTTCTTCTATGGGGTGACCATTGCAGCGCGATAACGCATTAGAACGAGATTGTTCGAAGAAAGTCACTAAACACAATTATTTAAAATCAAGATAATTACTAAATCATTTAAATTATGGGGAGTATATTTCTTAACAATTTGAAGGTACTTATATTGTAAAAGAAGTGTATTTTTTGTTCGAAACATTTGAAATATATTTGTAAGAATGTTTTCGTGATCACTCTATTGCGAGTCCGGTCGTTTGGGTCTAAGGTTGTAAATCAATGGTTTACTAGCTCTTTGTGTTCCGGGAATATCTATCCTCCAAAGATTCAATTGGCTCTAGTTTTGGGTTATTACATGTTACTTACTTGAAAATGGCGCCGAAAACAAAAGCTGGATCATCCCAGGAGGCGGAGCAGGTATGCGGAAGAATCTTAACAGATGCACGGTGTTTTTGAAGAAACAAGTATATACAGTTTTACGCACATTTGAAAAAAATTAAATATTTATGTAACTTAACACTATATTGTCATATTAAAATTAATCACTTATAAATTTTTAAGGTATGATATTTTTCATAGCACACTCCAACGCACATTGCAGGTTTATTATCACAAGTTTTGCAAAAATATATGGTCCTTTTTCGTTGTTTTTTATCCGAACACACTATACACTCACGACATTTTTTTTCATTTTGAGGCATTAGTGTGTGTAATTTTCCATCCAACCTTTGTTCTGGGTCGAGTGAGTGTCTGCCTTTTTTAAAATTTAACCCTCCTCTGTGATTTCCGACTAATTGAATTATAAGTTTGTCAACAAATTCAAGATGTGTCATAGCTTTAATTTTGATTTGATTTTGATTTTCCTTATATAAAATGTATGAATTAACAACGGAAACTTCGAGACCCCAAAAAAATAATTTTCGCCACCACTTCAAAGTTTTCCTCAAAAATGGGTAGGCTGCAGTATACTGGTCTGCAGTATCCACGCCTCCCATATTTTTGGTATAATTTATTATGACTGTCGGTTTCATTATAGTTTCTTCTTCACCACCTCTCATTATTCTTCTTACAGTTTTATAGTCATTTGAATAATGATTGGTGTATACCGTAACTATTCTCTTGTCCTTCCAAGCAAGAAGCAATTCATTGTTTTTGACACATGTAATTGTTTCACCTGACTTTAATTTAGCATTTTTTATTGGTAATGGGATATGCTTTCTAGTCGTCATTATTGTACCTGTTAGATGAGTTTTCAATTTCATCAATTCCTCTCCTAATTGCGGGCTTGTATATAGCCTGTCAGTAAACATGTGATAGCCTTCAGCTTCAGGAATGGAAATTAATAAATTGTTATATAAGTGCAAAACAATTCTTGATGTAAATGGAAGATCAGGTCTAATTAACCTATGCGTGGTCACGGCACCATAATACGGAACAAATGAATAAATATAACCAGATCCCGAATCCGCCAAAATGTATATCCTGATGCCCCATTTATTTGGTTTGTTTGGATTATAAGTTTTAAAACAAATCCTGCCTTTAAAATTGACTACAGATTCGTCTACCACTATTTCTTTACGGGGTATCATATATTCTCTACATTTACTATCTACATGTTGCATAAATCCATTTACCTTTTCAACTCTTTTTTCAAGTGTTTCGTTGTTATCTGTTTCATTGGAATTGAGATGTAGCATCCAAAATATTTGTAAAAAACGATCTATTTTAAAAACACTTCTGAAAAATGGGGAGTAAGCGACAAAAGCAGTCGAGAAGAAATCTTGGAGATTGGGATGTGGTCTCACTCCCATATTTAATATGACTCCCAAGAAAGCTCTAAATTCTCCTTCATCCAAATCTCTCCAAGAATGCCAAAGAGAATTTTTACTTAAATTTTGGGTTTTTGAAATAATATCATTTGCGTAATTATTAGTATTACTGACTATGGATTTTATTAGTTCATCAGTAAAAAACAATTTGAAAAAATCTAACGGCTCATTACAATTTGATGGAATATTAGGACCAGCGCGTCTGCTACCAATGGAAAAATCATAAATTTTTGGTTGAAAATTATTACTTAAAATTTCCCAGTTACCACTGTCTGCATCACTTTCACTTTCACTTTCAGAAAAAACAGCTCGCCTTCTTTTACTTGGTCGCACTTCGACATCACTTCCACTATCTGAGTTGTTATCATTTAACATAGAATTATTCACAATGGAGTCAACATTATCAAATATCAAAAGGTCATCATCACAGTCAGGTTGAAAGTCTTCAATGTTTTCAATAGCATTATTCAAGGAAGATTCAATATTATTTACACTTTGATTTATTATTTCACTTTGTTCGTTAATATTACTAAACACATCGTTTTCATTACTTTCTTCGAAATATTCATTAAATTGATCCATGGCGATAAAAATATATTCAAAAATATTCAATTGTTATTTTAGTTTCGAAACGTTCACAGAATAATGGTCACCACAGTGGGAGGAGCTCCGCCGCGAACAATGTACCGATACAGACTGACCAGATAAAACGGCACACAGAAAATACAAAGTAGGTCAAAAATGACAAAAATTCTAAGAAACAGTATATAAGCTAATCCTTTAATGTATTTTTACTATTAATACATTTTAGGGAATATTTAATCCTTTATGTAGACCATTGTGAAATAAAATTCACAGAATGTTATCGGTAAATGGGGAAAACAGAGCTTCAAAGTTGCCGCTCGGGAAAGCCACTATTTTGGCTTTCGGAGCTAGCAACCAAATGTTCAAAAGCCAGAATATTGGCTATCGGAGTGCAATACGTTAAGTAATTAAGCCTCCTTTTTAAGTAAGTACGAATGACAAAGAAACATCCATATCCTATTGTTCCACATTTTTGCCTTTGATTCATGAAGTTGTATGTACTAATCTCTGTACAAAATAAGATTATTCTGTTCAAGTATTATATTTCAGTATTGACAGATCAAATTCTGGTTAATTTTATGTTGATCAAGTTAATGTAAGAAACACCTTTTTATATTATACGGAATTGGTCCAAAGTTGAGTACTTAAGCATCTTGAATAAGTACTTAGATAATTGAGTCAATTACCTATGTAATAATAAATAATAATAATAATATTTGGATGATTTATATCGCGCAGTTTTTGTGAAAAATCACCTCAAGGGCGCTGTACAAACTTATAATATATTTTTAAAATCTAGAAAAACTACAAACTAGACGAACAATTAAAAACAACTTATGGCTAAAAATTGTGATGAATTCACAATTGATGTTTCCGGACATCATTTATAACAAAATGGAAGCCTTATTTCAGTCCGTAGCACCTGAATTCTATAATATAACAAAATATCTTAATAATACTAAAGAAACTTAAATCTCCTATGTCTTGTAATGTGTTCAATCATTACAGAAAATTCAACAATCTAATTTAAATCAAAAAAATAAAGTCGGCGAAAACTAGGAATACCTTCCAAAAAATTGTTTAAGTTTATTTCATATCACCTAGATTAATTTTTGATGATAGCCAAGAATTTCAAAAATAATTTTGGTTATTTGTTGACTGTGTAGAGTACTGTATCCTTGAGTTGGTATTTCACAAAAGCTTGCTTCAAAAATTATTTAAGCGAGTAAAAAAACTATTTATAACAAGGTAACTGCTAAAGTAGTATTAGCATACTATGAGCGGTGATCAAATTGAGTTTAGGCAAAGGTATTATATTTTAGAGCGGATCTATAGATTGTTTTATCTAAGAAAACAGATTATACTTTGTAATAATAGTTGGTTAGTTGTCGTTTCATTCAAATCCATGGGTTCCCACCGAAGGGTCATTGGTTCAATCCTCTGCTAGCCAAGTCCCCCATTAGTGAACAAGCAAGATTTTCCGCTTATTATGACGTTGGTAAAAATAATTAAAATACGACACATTATTCGCAACCTGGCAATGTTTGTCTTCCTTAAAAACGAAGGTTTGTTACTCGCAGAAATATGCAGAGAGAATAGATCGCAAACAACTCTTTGACCCACAATCCTTGGTCCATGCACGTTCATCATGGTTATTCTGTCTCTTGGCAAGTCCTGACTCAAATGTTTCATGTCTTCCTCAGGCGTCCTAGACTTCTTCTCC
Organism: Glyphotaelius pellucidus; assembly: GCA_936435175.1. NCBI lineage: Eukaryota > Metazoa > Arthropoda > Insecta > Trichoptera > Limnephilidae > Glyphotaelius > Glyphotaelius pellucidus. The sequence continues at coordinate 27,943,658 of OW386558.1, read as the reverse complement.
TATTCGCTTTTACGACGTAAGTTCTCTTTGCTCTCCTTTCTTCATTCATCCGCTACACATGTTCAAATCATCTAAACGTCTTGTTTATTTCTTACATCAGTTGTGCATTTATTTATACACTAACTATTAAGGACACCTGTATCTACATTATTTAGGTTGATTTTATTACAATGTAATTTAAACACAAAACTAATTTTTTTTTAAAGACAACAATGTTTGAAAATCTCCTACTACCACCACAGAAAGCCGAAAATGTTGCTTGTGTTGTGATAGAGGACTTAGCCAGCCGAGGAATCGAACACGGGACGCCCGGGTGGAACCCAAACGCGATGCTTACTCCACCACTGACCGGTTAAAAATAAACAGAATGTTACAACAGCTATCGCAAAAAGCACTAAATAAATAAACAAATAACAAGAACACTCAAGTTGGGCACTTAAAGGGAAGTGATTTTATTATTTAATAAATAGCTAAATCTAGTCCTTCTTCCGCCGCCATGAGCATCCCTCAAGGTTTATCTTCCGTCCCTTTATCTTTATCTTTATAGTCCGGTCCTACCCCCGCCTGGGGGTGAAGAGGATGTCCGCCGCTACCCTCTTAAATTACCCTCCCTCTAAGTGTAAGGAGGCTGACCGGGCGAGCGGCGAATCGGAAAATGGAACAACCCTTAAACAGGGGCGAATCCAATGAACACGGAATTTTATGCATTGTACTCGTACCTGTATAATGTTGAGCAAATAAGCGCGATAAGACGTGGCGCGGATACCTACCGACTTCTATGACGGAAATAAGTAATTTAATGGTAAACGGTGGGTACAAACCATTTAATTTAAAACCCCCATGAGACGAAGTTCTGGGAAGGAAATATTTATATAACAATAACAATAACTAAATTTCTAATGCAACATTCACCTAATGAACTTCTTTTTTTATAAATAATTTTTTTTTATTTTTTGCTTTGCATATTTTTATGACTATACCTCAACTTACCCGATCCCCCCCCTATCCTACCCCCTCCCTATTCCCACCTAAAAAACTTGTAATAATTGTTTCTTGTAATATAATTTTTATTATCCGTCAAATCACTTGTATTTAATACCCATGTGGAAACCTGTAAATGATACAATTATTGTGACTCAATTACTATTATGCTCTGATACTAATTTAAACTGTTGGTCTCCCAAATAAAATAAAATGTATGAGGAGTGGGTAGTGTGTCCACGAATGACGGACGTATGAATTTTTCCTTCCAACTGCGGTGCAAGGCGGTGGGTCGAGGGATTCCTGCTAGAGAGGTAAAAAGATCTTCCTATACCAGTCTCTCACAATCCGGCCTGCCACACAGCAGGTGGGCAGAAGCATCGGCCACCAAGACCTATAAAAACCTCACCCCGTGAACCCGGGCACCTCTGCTAAGTCATCAAGCGTAGCGAACCACTTGGGGTGACCTATGGCGAGGTGTTGGTTGTCCAATTAATGGTTCCTGGGGCGGCGGTACCCATACCCGTGTCCCAAATTTATTTAAGTCAATGGGTACCCTATTTAAATATATTCATTTATTTAAAAAAATATTTAAACATATCGTTTATTACAAAACCTCCCTTTACTCACAAACAGGAATCTTATTAGTAGGAGATACTATCAGTGTCGCCCTAGCTGATGTTTACTTTATTTATTTAAAATTTCTGTTACCTTCCTCGCAATAGCATTTCCTAATATTGCTGCCATAAAATTGCTAATAATTTTTAAAAATGATGTCACTCTTGAAAATAATTATTACTCTTGAATATTATTAAGTAAACTAGTTTAAATAAAGATCATTATTTTAATAAATCTTCTGCAATAGATGTGCTACAATAAATGAGAAAGATCTGCGTTTTAATAATCTAGAAGCTCTTGAAATTAAAAAATCTAAAAAAATAATTAAACTAATTTATTAAATAAACAATTAGATTTTATAAACAGCCCTATTTTAAACGTATACCTCTTCTCTACACCTTCTTCTACCCTTCTCCCTTACCTCCCTCCCCTCGCTCTCCACCAAAGTTGATGCTCTCTCTTCCTCTTTTTATGTAACCTATAAATACACAGTAACTGTGTAATCAATTTAATAACTAAATAACTAACTGAATATCATGCCATTTCCTCGCAGGGGTAGGCAGAGATGACGGACCGCCAAATAACTCAGTCTTGGCATACACTTTTTCCTCACTCACATTCATACATCGTCTCATACATACTCTTCTGACTTTTGACATGGCCCGACTCAAGGATCTGATTCACTTGATCGTGCCATGTCTTTCTCGGGCGTCCCCGAATTTTTTATACCATTCACATTTGCGTCGTATATTCTTCTTTCACTACTTTCTTCGTTCGTTCGCTCTACATGCCCAAACCATCTGACGGTCCCTTTCTTAATCTTGCCCATTGTGCTTACATAAACTTTACATTCTTTGCGGATCTCCACATTCCTCACACGATCATACATGGTTTTACGACACATACGCCTCAGGGATCTCATTTCAACAGCATTAAATGTACTTTCATCCTTCCTCTGCCAGATCCATGTCTCCAACAATACATCAGGACTCCATTGTGGACTACTAGGTTCGCTTTTTTTACGGTTTTTTTTTTTAAATTTAATTAGTTTATCAGTTAATTTAATGTGTTTTCATAAAACTCCGATGAAGGCTCAGGTTGAACCGAAATCGGTTGGTTTATGTGTTAAGAATATGTTATAAAGTGGCATTTAAACTAAGTTATTTTATCCTAATTATTGTATAACTAATGTTTTAATCTGCTTGAAAATAACTTTTAGTCAAATCCCACCCTGCTCTAGGAGTAATTTTGTGATTCTTTATTGCCTAGAAGGGATGTTTTCCCTAAAACAGGTTTCCTCCCTCGACTTCCAAGGTACGGTCAAACGCCTCTACTTACACGTGAATAAAATCTTACTTCACCCTTTTTAGGATTTTCTTTTCCCATCATCCCTTGGGGTGGAATCCTTTCTTACAAACCTACCCCTTTAAATCTTACAGCCTTCTGCCGATTTAAGTATCTATTAATATCAACATTACTATTATTATGTAATCATCCCTGGTGTCCTGTAGGAAAAAAAGGGTAATATTATTTTTAAATGTGTTTACGAAATATGGATTAAAACTTAACTTTTATTTTTTAATTGAATGAACGAGTATTTTAACGGTTAAGTATTTATTTGAAATTGGGGAGACCTTGAGGAAAATAATTTCGGGTTTGTGTCATCTGCGTGAAGGCCGTGAAGGGGCCTTTTTGAGGCGATGAAGTGAAAATGGGTCTTGAAGAGACTCACGTTCAAGGAACGTATATAAAAAATTGTAAAATCTGGAAAACAAATAATTTGGAAGTGAGTATCTTTTTTCTACAATTCAAACTAACTGTTTCTAAATTACTAAAATATTCCATATCAATGTATGTGTGTATTTATGTATACGTTTATATACATTTATATTTTTAATTTTGATTTAAAAAAAAAAATTCCTGGAAAAACAATCATGTTGATCTCTGTAGATACTATCTATACTTCTATACTCTTTACTAATATTATAAATGCGAAACTGCGTGTTTGTTAAGCTTTCACGCGTAAACCAATAAACCGATTTTAAAAATTCGTTCACCATAGAAAGCTACATTATATGCAAGTAATATAGGCTGTATATACACAATGGTAAGCCATGGCGTTATGAAATTATAAATATTAATATATTATTTTTATTATACGTTTTCAGTCGCTAACAAAGGCGAGTTATTGCTAACGTAAGAATACAAATCGTTGCCGTGGAAACGATGTTGATTTGCGGGAAATTGTAGTTAATATCTATCTATCTATAGATTTAAATAAAAATGAATCTCCGAAATGTTCTATATATCTATGAAAATTATTTTTTTTACTAATGGTGAGCTCTGGCATTGTGAAATTTAGGTGGCACGCGAGCTGTTTGAAAACTGAATGTACTGGGAATGGGGAGTGGGGAGGGGGACGAAGAGGGGTGGGGGGAGATAAGTGCAAGCGCTACAGTAATTTCTTTCTAATAAAATAACAAAGTGCAAAAACATTTGCCTCTTTTGCATTGCACTAATATTAGGTACCTGGTTACGTTATGCATAGTTGTCGCATAAATATTTGATACTGTTATTTAACCCTTAGGCTAATTCGTTTACTTTTGTAAATAACTCCAATAGATCTCAAAGTAATCGTTGTGTCATATAAGCATGGTCACGGTGAGATGGTGCAAAATATCATCTGTGTTTGAACGAGAAAACACCACGCTTTGTATTCAAATTTATATCTATAGTCAATACCGCACAAGAGTCCCAACTGCTCCCGTCTGGAGCCAGTGAGACTATGGCATCCCCAATCGGGGTATGTTGTGAGGCTGAAGGTAGTGGGGAGGGGAAGAAGATAGGGAAGAGAAAGGTGGGGAAGTACCTGGCTATTCAGATCTGGTTACTAAACACGGCGAAAGCCATTTCAAGCAACGTTTCAATTCTGAATGGTGGTCTTACACCAGGGCGATACTGATAGTATCTTCCACTCTGGAACGTGCCGCAAATATACTATATATTATTTTAAATGAATAAATTGTGAAATAACACAAATTAATCAAATAAAATTTATTTGCGCACGCCGGGTTCGAACCCGCGACCTTCGGATTGTGAGTCGAGAGTCTTGCCTCGGGACCACGGAGGCCGTCAGATATATGTTAACCACAGACGAATTAAGATGTATACCTTTATGAAACCGAAGTTTTCGAATTTTTTTTTCAGTTAATACCGCACAAGAGTCCCAACTGCTCCCGTCTGGAGCCAGTGAGACTATGGCATCCCCAATCGGGGTATGTTGTGAGGCTGAAGGTAGTGGGGAGGGGAAGGAGATAGGGAAGAGGAAGGTTGGGAAGTACCTGGCTATTCAGACCTGGTCACTAAACACGGCTAAAGCCATTTCAAGCAACGTTTCAATTCTGAATTGTGGTCTTACACCAGGGCGATACTGATAGTATCTTCCACTCTGGAACGTTCCGCAAATATACTATATATTATTTTAAATGAATAATGAATTATGAGAAAAAATTGTGAAACCTTGTAAATTTTTATTAATAGTTTTTACATGAAACAATGTTTAAGTTTTTTTTTGTTATCAGTAATTTTAGTTAGAAAAAATGTAAGGTGAAGCATTAAATTTTTTTTCCATTAAAAAATTTAAGATTTCTAAAATTATATGCGTATTGCTAATAACAAAAATTGAAAGCTTACTTTGTCACCTTTCAATAACAGTTGTTAATTTTCAATTATGTTCATAAATATTCCATTTATTTGGATTTTATTGCAAAGCAAAAATACTGTAATCTTCTGACAACAAATGCTCGATGCCTGAGGGTTTACATATAAAAGAAAAGACAAACACCGTGCAAGTCTGATGAGTTAATATTACTTTGGTAATTTTAATAGCAAAATTTCTACGAAATATCTTGTCAAGAGTGCTTCACAAGGCCAGGAAGTAATACATACCTATTAATTTACCTCAAATACGATTAGTTGTTACTTAAATAATTATTTCTTAAACAAGGCGTTGCAAATAGGCGAGAAATGGAACTTAAATAATCTTCGCTGTCACCGACAGTTATCATGTTAATTTGTGGAATAAATTGTCTACAGATAAAGAAAGAAAACTGCTTCCATAATGGAGCTTAATTTGCACGAGAGAAATTGATAATAAAACACATTTTACAGATTGGTAGATCTGTGTAAGAAATCTAAACATTGATTGATGTTCTGTTAATTGTTCGAGCGGTCCCGAGCATCTGGTTTCCACCCATGCGTCTCAGGGTACCTAGGATGGACGATCGATAAAACCCTGTATCAATCCGATATTGATAAATACGGCATCCTATGGTCAGTTATCAATATTTGCGATCAATAATTGGTAAGAGATTTTTCGACCGACCGCGACGATTGATAATTTTTACCCCGGCCTCCGTAGTATCAGATAAATTTTAACTGTCAATACACGCAATTATTTATACATTGTTTATTTATACATTTATATAATGTCATTCGTTGTGCAAAGGTACCACCGACTGGCTTATTAATGAATGGAGTTCAACTAACGAAGCTTTTTGTATTGAATGAAGTCGTATTCGCCATCATATTTGGATGACTTAAATAATTCAATTAAGACGCAATCAATGTATTCCTTTCGGTTTTTGAGAAACCAAAGTGGTTGAGTGGGTATCGCGTTTGGGTCCCACCCAGGCGTCCCGTGTTCGATTCCTCGGCTGACTAAGTCCTTCATCACAACATAAGCAACATTTTCGGCTTTGTGGTGGTATTAGGAGATTTTCAAACATTGTTGGGTTATTCGTATACCGGGAATTTTTGTCTTTCTTTAAAAAAGAAAAAAAATGATTGGAGAAATGAATAACTAAATAATTCCCGTTTAGCGTCAATAAGTTAAAACGGACAGCCAATGCATATTATATAGGTTAGTATATCAATTCAACATTGGCAAATTGTTAATATTGTTACGTAAATTGATTGGCGTATGTACAAGTACCTGTCAATATCGGTTCGGCTAACAAACAGTGAAACAGTGCTAGGGATATCAATATAAAATCATCGGAAGTTACGCCTATCAATCCGATATTGTAAAGTTATCAATTTCATCATGCTCGAGCTCCAGGTTCGATCCTCTATCCACCAAACCACGAGCACCGCCGGTTTCAACGCGAAATCTAATATATTAAAATGCTGTTCAATTTCTATTGATTTCATAAATTTTAAATTCGATAAAGCACTCAAAACAAAAACAAGCATCCCCGAAAAAAAACTAATTAACTCGTATCAATCGCAGCAGTTTCCCAAATAAAGAAAAACTCTTCTTTCCCCGTATCGGTTGAGCTAAGCTCCGCTGCCGCCAGGTTCGCTATACCCGAAAAGCCTTCCTTTTCCGCATTTCCGCTTCCCGGCGGCTTTCCACTCTCTTTATCTTTTTACATCTCTTTTTATATCTCTTTTTTACCTACTCCTGTTGCATACTACGGCCGCAATAACGTTTTTGCACCATGCCCCGGGTCCGATTCCCCAATCTCCCCTTTTCAATTAATTCGTCCTCACATGGCCGCAACACCCCAACCTCCCCTACAGGATAAACCCTGGAAGAGATCATTATTAATTAAAAGCATCATAAAAACTGCTGGGTTTTTGCTTAATTAACAAAGTACCTTTTACGTTTAATATGGAGTGAAAATACCTTTAAGTACTCCAAATTACTTCTCGTGCGGAATAAATATAAAATGTTTGGATAAAAAATACTAAAGGTAAAACTTTCGGCGTCAGCAAATTCAAGATAAACATCGTGAACTTTATTCTTAAATGACAACAACAAACTTTTATTAAACCACTACTTTTTAATAACAATTAAGAGAAAGCCACAAGCCAAAAGTGTATGTAATTTAATAAAACAAATATTAAACTTATTTCCACTTTAATTTATTTGACCGTAACCAGTTTCAGCTTGTTAAAGTCATCTTCAGACTGGTATAAATTTTTCTTAAGGACAGGTTTTATCCTGTGGTAGGCAACTTCAGACCAGTCACATAAAAGTCTTGTCAGTCTGAACTTGATTTCGCTTTATAAATATGATAATATATCTGTGAATCACTTCATATCACTCAACACAAATCAAAGAAGCAAGATGGTGTCGAGTTCAGTAACGAGTTTCCCAAACCTTCTTTATTCCTATCTCTGCTGTTTGGTGTAATTTTTTTAGGCCAGAAGTTTCATGCTACCTATCAACAACAGTCAAAAATAAATTTCCGTACAAATAGAAACCTGCTATGCTATGAACTACCTGCTTGTACAAACACTGTATACATATGTGAACGCTTTTAGTCTTCGTGTTATGATTGTTATGTGAGTTGGAACAAAAAATATAACTCTGGTTTTACAAGCCTCATCAGTGTTGTCTACTAATTATTGCAATAACTAACTTTACCACTAGAAAAACTTGCAAAACATTCTGTAGATACAACATCTTTTGCAAGCATTTGAAGGCTTGAAATTAGCTTACTTGTTAAAATAATAAATTGCGAACAATCTAATAAAACAATGATCCGTATTTTTTGTGTATGATGGTGGATTGATTTCTTCAGTCGGTTTAATTTATAAACTACACGTTTACAGATACATCAGCCTTACTAATAAACGTCGTGAATATTTTATACAATTGACAAACACCGTGTAGGTGAGAACTTAAAAATAGAAACACACATTTAACAACAGCAAGATTATTCATGGAAAGTTACATTGTTTACATCCAAAGAAGGTTGTATATCTGTTGCATAAACGAATTTAGAAATTTTTTCAAGGTATTTTTAAATGTCCTTCATATTTTTTAAGATGTCATTTCAGAAATATGATAAAATTATCTTTTAAATTTTTGATAAAATTATTTTTGATAAAATTATTTTTGATAAAATTATAAATTTTATGGAGACACGCCAAACGCGCGCCCAACATATGTACACGGTTGACATTTGTCACATGAGAACGTGTCGTTTATTCGACTCGCTGTTAAGTTCAACAGCTCGGCTATGGAAAGATTTGCCGGCTTCTGTGTTTCTTCCCTCCTACAACATGGGTCTCTTCAAGACCAATGTTCATTCCTTCCTCTCCTCAAAAAGACGCTCCACACAGCATCCCAGATGACATAGGCCCTGAGGGAACTTATTTTCCTCAGGGCCTCCTGTGTGGAGTTAAAGGGAAAAAAAAATCTTTTAAATTTTTCTAAATGAAATGTACTGTTAAATTATTAATTACGTCCATATTTTAATTACAAACACGAAAAACAAAAAAAAAAAGCTTACCACAAACATTTTTAATCAAAACGTAGAAATATTTTGGAAAAAACATATTTCTAAAAATACATTACTTTTATTTCAGAAATTTGCAAGGAAACTGTCGCTACACTTTTTCACTAAGTAATAAAAAATAAATTTTAAAAAGAATATCGCTTTTTTATTCCCAAAAGATTAAAATAAAGGCTGACATTTTGAATACATTGCTTCACATCTTAAAACGTTTATTTCTGAGACACATGTTTACGAATACGTACATTAGGTATTTATGTTACAAAAAATCACCTTCATGCCAATCTTATAAAATTTCGACCATAAAATTCAATTTGAATAATTAATTCACTAAAACTGCCAAAAGATAAGACATAAATAAAATAAAATATATTTATTTGTACGAATTTAATATTGAATTGATCATTTTATGTACAAAACTCATAATTTATTAAGTTCTATAGTAGACGTTAAAACATGGTTACCCTGCAATTCTATTGAGAAAAATAAACCCAAATGCGCATGCGCGGAATGGTTTCCAGAAGCCAAATGCGATGTTGCCAGATTTAAAAAAATATATATATATCAGTATCAAATCAAATCTAAACTTGTACGGTCTTTCAAAATGCGTAACTAAAAGAAAATTTTAACAATTTTTATATGAGAAAAACTCTCTTTTTATAACTTTTGAAGGTTATTCCCGTCAACGTAATATATCATTGAAGAAGAAGAAAACACTTATAATCTAAATGAAAATATGAAAGAAAACAAGACAGAAAAATAGAAAAAGACAATGGTCGCAAATGCGCACGTCCCGGTTAGACGAGAGGTCTGGGTTCGAGTCCCAGTTGCGATTATTGTCTTTTTCTATTTTTCTGTGTCTTGTTTTCTTTCATATTTTCATTTAGATTATAAGTGTTATCTTCTTCTTCAATGATTTATTACGTTGATGGGAATAACCTTCAAAAGTTATAAAAAGAGGGTTTTTCTCATAAAAAAATTGAATATTCATTTAGACTTTCATAAAGTCAATAGTTCCATATGAATAAATTCGGTTACATTTATCCGAGACGCTATTCAGGTTACAAACAAATTCTTAGAATGATTGTTTCCAATAAAAAGAGTAGTTGCCTATAATATGGAAAAAGAACTAGTTGGAGATAATATTAATGATTCTAAATATTTGAAATATGAGATTGACAAATATGACGGTTTGACAGAAGGTGGCAATAGCGAAATTGGAAAACGCGCACGTCCCGGTTAGACGAGAGGTCTGGGTTCGAGTCCCAGTTGCGACCATTGTCTTTTTCTATTTTTCTGTGTCTTGTTTTCTTTCATATTTTCATTTAGATTATAAGTGTTATCTTCTTCTTCAATGAAAATTTAACAATTATATTATGCTGACGTTGTGACGCAGCCTTTTATTTTAAAGACAGTTGCGTTTATTACGTTAATTACGTAGAAAATTAGTGTGTCATTAGCACAGCACAGGTTCCAATTATAAGTTGTTAAGTAGGTACTTTCTATTCTACTTTTAAACTTCTTGTTCGTCATTTACTTTGTTGTTTATTATTTAAATTAATATAATTATTTACAAAAAACATAGTAATGTAAGTTTTGCGCGTTACGCTTTCTTTAAATACCTAAATAAAATACAATAAAAACAAATAAGTTATCCCCATTGAGATCTTACAATACTCTGCTTTTCTCTAATTAATTTTAATCAAATCAAACTCTGAAGGATTTAGATATGTTCTTTGATATGCTGTTAAAAGTATCATATATTATCTAGCAAAAATTGTAATAACCTAATAAGAAACATGATTCCTAACACGGGGGGTTGGAATTACCCAAGATTAGATTTATTTCCTGCTCACGACTTGGAGGGTTGATTTAACAGCCCCTGTTTGTATCAATTTCAGGCAATAATACAGGGGTAGTTCGGCTAATCGGATAGTTATAGTGCCAAATCTGCCCATTCCGCCAAGGGGTAGAAAAATAATTATAACCTGTAATAAAATTTTGATTGAAATGTGATATTTATACGTGAGGGGGTGTTGTCGTTTTACGTATATTGATTTTTTCTTGTATTACTGGTGCCTATTTGAAGTCATGTAATAAAATAAATTATTTTCGCTTTAATAGAAAAATCTCCGCTTTCTCCGAGAGTAGACCATTTTGGTTTGTAGGAAAATAATTCTCTTCAGGGCCTTAGGTCACACTGAGTGATTCGCTATGTTTGGTGACTTAGCCGGGGTGCCCAAGTTCATGGGGCGAGGATTGTTCGGGTCTTGGCGGTGGATGCGTCTGCCCACCAGCTGCATGGCAGGCAGGATTGGGAGAGAATGGATGAGGGAGTCCCTTTGACTTCTCCAGCCGTACTCTCACGGAACATCGCCTTGCATGGCAGTGGGAGGGATGGATTCACACGTCCGTCACTCCTGGACACACTGGACCCCAGATTCCTATCCACCCCTAATACCCTTTTCCCTTCCTCTTCTTTTTCCTAAAAATACCCTCCACACTGTGTGAGCTAATGTAAAAAAATCATCTTTGTGGATGCTGTGTGGAGGGTCTTTTTAGGAAAAGAAGGTGATGAATTACCAGTAAAAAAATCTGGGGATCAGTGTCTCCAGAATCGACGGACGTTTTATTCATCCATCGAAATAAAAAGAAACCCAAAAAAATCACCAAAGCTTAATCACAATCGGATGGATGGTATAGGAAATATGTTCATAATGCCGGAGCTCACCTTTATATATAGAAACCTCTTCGGGCGTGTGCACAACAAATCACCAAATTTTCATCACAATCGGAAGAATCGATAGGAAACAATAAGGGACAAACAAAGATGCGTTCGTATACAGACATAGATTTATTGGGGAACTAGGTTATGGAAAGAGGGTTTCTATCGATCTCAAATTTCAATCTAAGGATTTTCAAAATTATCCTCAATTTTTTTCCATACTTTTCGCCGCAACCTATTTCTAAATTACAAAGTTCTACCTGAATATATTATCAACCTAAATAGAGTCTCGAACGTACGTGACCAATTTTTATTTACACTATAAATTTGTACAGGATTTATTATAGTTTATCAATCAAATAACCGAAAGATACATTTGGAGTAGGTGAAGGAAGTCATTTTTAAATAAGTAATTATCTATCATGCCGTTTCCCCACAGGGGTAGACCGAGAGGACGGAGCGTCAAACAATTGTCAAGCGTCAAACGTTGAAGGAGATTAACTTATATGTCCCTAACGCTTACACTCGTGGGAGATCCCACGCACTTTTTTATGCTGCGAAAGCGAAAACTTCTTCCTACCAGAATGCGCCATTAAACAGAGTAATTCAACTACTAAATGAATATGTACTGAGCATCGACATCTTCAATGCACCTATAGAGAATTCAGTAACTATCTTCTGACATACGTCACAAGCTAGTGAAACTGCCCCCATACACTATTTTCTTTAAATTTTGTAATCTTCTCCATAATATTCTGGTGTATAACTGTCTTATGAAGAACCTGATAAAATAAATAAATAAATACGGTCTTGGCACACACTTCTCGCCTCATTAACATGTATATATTGTCTCATACATCCCTTTTATTATTCTGACTCTTGACATGACCCGACTTTGTTACTTGATTTACATGACCGTGCCTTGTCTTCCTCGGGTGCCCCCGACTTCTTCTACCTTTCACATTTGCATCATATATTCTCCTTACACTCCTTTCTTTTATCTTTCATGGCTTTAACACACATGCCTTTCATCCTTCCTCTGCCATTTCTATGATCAGGTTATTATGTCTGTACATTATTTACATTGGTGAGGAATAATAATAAGACTTAAATTGCTGCATCAATAATCACTAATAAAAAAACACTTCTATAGATATAAAAACCAAAAAAACATGTGTCAATTAGAATGTTTAGGTATTTTTATCTCGAGAATATTGACTTTTGGTGATCTAAAAACAGCCCTGTCTTCAATTAGAAAATTCACAGCAATTTCATTCGGTTAGAGTTAACAACACGACAATATTATACAACCTTGTCGTGCGCCTTCACCCTTCTGGAGTGGCCGGAGTGAAAAGGGGTGCTGCGGTTGCCATGGATCCTGTTGTTTAACAGTTCCCAATCTGTATTTCTTAACACCAGGTGAAACATGAACCACCTATATAAGAAGTGGGTCGTGGATTTAAAAAAAAAAACTAAATTTGTTTCTTCAACTCAAAACTTTCAGTTATAAACAATAAAATTAGAGGATTTAAATAATTTGTTTTCTTCAATACCCATATATTCACTTTGTGGCTTAATTTTTTTTATTCTTCATTTTAAGCACCAGCTAAACTGCCAAAGCAGTTTGTCAGCAGGTCAATTTAACAATAATGCTAAAACACTAAAGCACAATTATAACAAGGAACCACAATATAGAAAATATATATAGAAGAATAACTTTTAAGTGGCTACAATATAAAGCATGAAATACGCAGAGAGACAGATATAACACAGGAATACTACTCATATTCATATTATACACAAGATTAAAAATAATATTAACACAAAAAATCTTGATCTATTAGCCATTTATTTATTTAATTTTTAGATCGGTGGTGCAATTTGATTAAATAAGTGGTAGGTATATACAAAGTACTCTTCTGTTTGATGTAACAGTAGATCCCTATAGTAGGTTTTTCGACCTCCGTGGTCGAGGGGTAAGGCTCTCAATCTATCTCACAATTTATTAATTAAAGAAAAGATACTGGCACGTTTTCGGCACACAGTTTTCTGTCCCAAAATGGAAGACGCTATTCAAAATCGAAACGTTGCTCGAAATGGCTCTAGCCGTATTTGGAGACCAGATCTGGATAGCCTGGTACTTTTCCATTTTTTTCCCCCATCTCCTTCCCCTCCTCACTTCATTTTCAGCCTCACAACTTTGTATGCCTGTATGGTCTCACTGACTTGGGAGCAATAGAGATTTTTGTGCGATATCCACATAAAAATTAAACCTTTTTGATTCACGTTGGTATGCATTCGGGGCACAAAAGAGCGGAAAATTATGGCGCAAATAAAAATATTTACCAGGAAAACACTCTCGAAGAAAACACCTGCATAAAATATAAACAAACCCACCGGTCGTAAAAGAGATGGATATATATTATTACAAAGTTTGAAAAACCTTTATGCAGTGAATTAACACGCCTACGAGGTTCCGATGATCGCGTAAAGCCTCCAGGCACCCCTGAAGCCTACATCCTCCCAGCCAACCCCGAACCACCCCTTCTACCCCCTCTACCACACCCTAGCCAGCCCTTGGCGGCATAAAGGTATTCGCTGAAATCACATCGGAAGGGATGATTCTGTTAGGGAGGTTATTAATTAATAAAAAGAGGTTTTGGTACGCGAGTTGGGTATTGAATGCATTTCGTGGACTTTAAAATACTCTGCTTTAAATTGCAGTAGTTGGTAATAGCTTTGAGACTTATTGCAAGAGTTTTTTTCGTGGCATTGGAGATGTATTTTTATATTTGCTTTCTATTACATAAATCTGCGGAATTGATTCAACTTATTTATTTATTTAAGGAACATTAACAGTCTTAGTAATACAATAAACATAAGAGGATGATAAAAAAAAGACCAATTATTAATGTTCACAGATAGGTATTTAGAAACAAGACTAACTGAATATAAACTAGAATATTTAAAAAAATAATAAGAGTACAAATGTGAATTCAACAAATGGTAAACTAATACACAACATTAAAATAAGTGTGATTATAACTGAAATAGACTGCAAAATAGGGATTTGGGTTGGGAAGGGTAAGGGGAGGAGAGGGATAAGGGAAAGTTGCCACGCAAGTAATATAAAAATATTAGATACAATTAATTCATGTGTTATTCGCACCTAGAATGTTATACAGTGAAGTTCTGTAGCGACAGTAACTAGCAGTAAATACGTCAGCACGTGTGTCTATATTTGCAAATTTGTTGTTATAGTAGTTACATGTCCTTTGTATAAATTCATTTTGATTGGAATTGGTGTTGCATCTATCAATATATCAAAACTTATTGTTCAAATCTAGCTTTTTTATTTAATTATTTATTACACACCCTAACGGGCCTTTACATTCAATTTTAAACATTGCCTGTATTACTGTTAATACTTAAAATTTAAACAAAGAAAAAAACGTAATATAACTGAATAAGTTATTACAAAAGCATAAATTAAAAAGCATTGATAAAAATGAACAGAGGCTAAGAATCCTCAAAACAATAAATACGCAAATAACAACAAAAAAAAGTAGAAATAACATACATCTATTTGTGCCTAAATAAATAAAAGTATTGGAAGAAACAACATTTATATTAATTATTTTTAAGATGAAATGTATCTCCCTGATCTGAATATTTATTTCTCAGACTGTAAAGTCTACAAAAAGGGGTATTTTGATAAGCTAGTGTCTCGGTGTTGTTAAGGTGAAAGGGTAATAAATATTGGCAAGTTCTTTTGGGTATATGGATTTTGATTAATTGAAACAATTCAGGACAGTCAATTTTGTAACGCAGTATTTTATTTGCACATATTATTATAATGTGAATTTCAATGCCCGGTCAATGGTTGAGTGGGCATTGCGTTTGGGTCCCACCCGGGCGTCCCGTGTTCGATTCCTCGGCTGGTTAAGGCGGCGCTTCTCGGCTGAAAAAGAAGATGGAGAGATATGTAATTACGAATGTTGGACAGAGCGCGCTAATATTTTAAGTGATAAAATTGCAGCGAAAATTGCGAAAAAGCTTAATAAAACATGACTCGTTTAAAATAGAGCAAAAATCTCGTAAAACGTATCTTAAGTATCATTTAAAGAACCATTGTGCATTTTTTCACAAATATAACATGTAAAATAACAGAAATACTCATTTTAAATAATTTTCGGAGCATACTTTGCGATTTTTTTCTATCGAGGGAATTTCATATAATTTCATGTAATCTTCAAAAATAACATATATTTTTTAAGAGCTTACAAAATTCAAATGTTTAACGGAGTTATGTAAGAAATCGGTCGAATTTGGATAGCGGCGACTTAAGTCCTCCAACACAACACAAGCAACATTTTCGGCTTTCTGTGGTGGTAGTAGGAGATTTTCAAACATTGTTGGGTTATTCTTAGCCCAGGAATATTTGTATTTCTTTAAAAAAATGTATATATTGTAACAGTGATACCTACCGTTTTATCCTTTTACTTGTCCGCCATCCAAAAGTAATACATATGTTCTCATAATTAAAATATAATATTTGATCCCTTTCGGAATGTGGGTAGTTCAATGAAGGAAGACGGAATTTCCAAGTAACTAGATGCAGATTTATTAAGACTCAATTATTACAAAAGGTAGAGCATGAATATTATTTAATGAATCTACAGGGGTGGTTGATCACCTATGATGAAACAATTAATGTTTAAACTCGATTCTGGAAACATGTGGTATAACCAAAAATGGTTGCATTACAATAAAAATCCTGAAGGGCGCCTGTATAATAACTATACATATTTAGAAAAGGATTATTGAAACGCTAATGCTAAATTAAACAAAGTTAGGAATTATCTCATGCTGATTAATAAAATTATTCGCTCACGCGTAATTATGGCCATGACCTTCGACGGCTTCAAGTCCAGCTGCACAACCACGAACTCTCAGGAACCAACTGACGAAAATTCACGTCACTACTCTCCTGCCTGTATAATAACGGCCGGCTGTAAATACTCTCAGGCAAACGCGTGGCTAGAACACTAGAATCAAATCGCTAGAAAAAGCAGGTACTGGCCCCAAACTGCTGCAATATTAAACATATTTTTATATATTATATTCAATTCAATCGGCAGATCTAACATTTTACCGCGGTTAAAAGTCGTGAAAAGTAATTCCTTGAGTATCAGAATATAAACATTATATACCCAGAAGATCTGAAAAGCAGGTACTTCCCCCACCTTCCTCTATTCCATCTTATTTCCTCCCCACTACCTTCAGCTTCACAACCTAGCCTAAATGGGGATGCCTTAGTCTCACTGGCTCCAGAGGGTTGGGAGCAGTTGGAATTCTTGTACATTTGAAAAAAAACGATTTTGTTATTTCCACTGAATTGTTTTCACGTAAGAGAGAATAACTGTAAAACCCAAGAATAAATCGATTGTCCAGCGGATTAGTCAGACATCTCTGAAAAATCGGAATCAGAATCGAGTATGCTATTATGGTTCCATGCCGACTGAGAATGAAGTCAACTCAACACCCAGTTGAAAAGTCATTAAAAGCTATGAAAAAAATAATTTTAAATTAGCCGATAACCCTAACCTAACGAAACCTATTTAACCAATTTTGAATTTGTATTTTTTTATCACTCTAAATGACTTATCTGAGATGGTTCTGAGTTGGTTTCATTCCGAGTTGTCCGGTCACCGCAATTATTTGAAAAGTATTCTCTCTGGTACAATATTCAGATTACTCGTAAACACCACCAAATCAATTGTAATGCAGAAAAACTTGTAAAGGTTAAACAAACTGTTGATCTTTTCTGGGTCTCTAGTAAGATACTTCAAGATGTCATACTAATGTAACGGACCGTTATGCCTCCCGGTGTTAATTTATAGCATATTAATGCGTAAAACACTGACAATTGTAAATAATATTTTTGGTGAGCTTCGAAAATTGCTTTACTCATTTTCTCAAAACTTAGTAAGTATTTGGAGATGTCTGACTAATCAGCTGGATGATCAAAACAAATAAATAAACAACCCGACTGATTTTAATGCAAACCGAATAATAACAATGTACAAATTATTGATAGAAATATCTTTTTTAATTTAATTTTCTTTTACTTCTATAAACGTTGCCAGCATCTCTTATTGGCAACTAGTAATTAGAAGTCCACAATGGAGTTCTGGTACCACCCTGATGTATGGCAGTGAAAATGAGAATGTATGGCATGGAACTGGCAGGGGAAGGATGAAAGTAAACTGAAGCTGTTGAAATGAAATCCACGAGGCGTATTTGTGGTAAAACCGTGTATGATCGTGTGAGAAATGTGGAGATCCGCAAAGAATGTAAGGCTGATGTAAGCATAATGAGTAAGATTAAGAAAGGGACCCTCAGATGGTTTGGACATGTAGAGCGAATGAATGAAGAAAGTAGTGTAAGAAGAATATACGACGCAAATGTTAATGGTAGAAGAAGTCGGGGACGACCGAGGAAGACATGGCACGATCAAGTGAATCAGATACTTGAGTCGGGCCATGTCAAAAGTCAGAATAATAAAAGAGTATGTATGAGACGATGAATGTGAACGAGGCAAGGAGTGTGTGCCAAGATCGAGGTGTTTGTCGGTCCGTCCTCTCTACCTACCCCTGCAGAGAAAGGCATGATGATTAGTTAGTTAGTTAATTAGTAAATAGGAACTCAATCGGTGCAAACTCTAGTTTGAACATTTCAATTTAAAACAAAAAATAACATTATGTTTATCCCCAAAATTTCCCCGATAAATTTCGGTCTTACGAATATACGAAAAACTAATTCAATGTTAAAATTTATTTGACACTCAGCGAGTTCCACTTAACCGCGATACAATTAAACAATAATTATTATTTATCAAATGGTTCGCCAAATAAAACTGGCAATTAAAATAAAATTTATTACATGAAAAGCCATCAATTGAAAGCTTTTAATGCCCCGTTCAATTACCGATTTGACTTATCGCCGCTTGTCAAATCGTTCCTCGGAAATATTTTACTTGAATAATATACTAATGGAAGGTAGCTTCAGGCGTTGATACAGATTAGAAAGAGTGGCTTCTGCTGTTTAAAATGTCACTAAATATCGAACAGTTGGAATAGTTAATATATTGACAAGAGGCAATTGAATATTGCACCATTTTCATCATTTGTAATCCAATGCGTCTGGAATGGATTCGTTGAGACTTTTTTTTGCATTAGCTCCACACAAGAGGCCCTGAGGGAATCTATTCCTTCCAGGGCCTGTCACCTTTGGGAATGTTGTTGGAGGGTCTTTTTAGTGAAGGAAGGAGATGAAGTTGTGGGAAGGAAGAAGGCATGTGGGTAGGAATCTGGGGTTTAGCTCTCCAAGAGTAACACGTATGAATCTCTCCCTCCCACTGCAGTGCGAGGCAACGCTCCGAGAGAGTCCTTCTGGAGAGATCAAAACTTTTCCCTCTCAATCTGGTCACGCAGTTGGTGGTCGTCCACCACCGAGAGCCAGACAAGCCTCACCACATGAACCGGGACACCCCTGCTAAGCCACCAAACGTAGCCAACCATTTAGGGTTACCAATGGCAGTGGTGTTGGTTATTCAATGAATGATTCCCAGGGCGGCGGTATCCATATCGATCCATATCGTAATTTTAAATGCTTTCACGAGATTGTCATTCTATGAATTACGTGTATTTTACTCTCGCGATAATTTTGCGAACACTTGCAGAACAGTATTATTAATCATGTCAATAAGACAACTTTATGCCAAATCTGCTATAATATACCTTGTCCAAAACAAACAACACATTCCAATTCAACCAAAAACCATAACAAAAACCAGGTCCTCAACAAATAAAACACTGAACATACCGATAACCCACACCACACATGGACAAAGACACTTTCAGTATTATGCAACCAAACTTTTTAATTGCATGCCCATTACTTTGAAACAAATACTATCTGCAAATACATCTACAAACATTCATAAAAAACATATCACTGACTGGATTAAAAATCAAGATATTAACTTTATACAAAACATTATTATTCCCAACCAAACATAACAAAACTATAAAAAGTATAAAATTAAATAAACCTAAAAATTAAGTAGTTTTTCAAGTATCCAATAACTATACATACACTTACAATTTATATATGTGTGTACATATATATATGTGTATGTGAATGTGTATGCGGATGTATACGTATGTATATATATATTCATATGCATGTGTGCAGGTACATGTATTTATATGGATGTGTATGTATGTATGTGTATGTTTATATATATATAATTTTTTTTTTATATTCCTCTAATATATTTAAATACTTTTTTTTTCTCTTCTATATAACCAATGTACAATAACTGTTAAAATTTGAAAAAAAATACATATAAAACTTTATATTACAACACATAAATACTTGTCACACATAAACATAAATAAACACGTAAACACCTCAGCACAGGTTCTCCTAGTGAGGTGTTCACGAAACATACAACAATACCTATCCACAGTTTCACCTTCACAAACCTACCTTACACCCAACATAATAAAATTATAAAGGTAAATACTGTAATGTATAGAAATAAATAAATAAAAAAAATAAATTCAATTGTTGTACAAATGTAATGAGAGAATGAATTACAGTGACCACTCCCATAACATGAAATTGACATCGCTACCGCGAAAGTTATACGCGCGCTACATAATATTTATACTAGCTGACCCCTCCACGCGTTGCTGTGACTCAGAAACACAGCGCCATCTACTGGATACTTACCCAACCGATATAACAAAGTGTTTGTCGATAAATTAACTCACACCGCTATCTGTTAGAAACTTATAGAACTTCCTCGGCGCCTGTGTCATCTTTGAGGGGGCCTCGTGGAGAGGTTTTAAGGAAAGAGGGATAGGAAAATCTGAAAAGGAAGAAGAATAAGGGGTAGGTCGGAATCTGGAGTGACATCCAGGAGATACGTGTCCAGGAGAGAATTCAGCCCTCCCGCTGTGCACCCTGCAAGACGATGGGTCGAGCGAGTCCTGATGGAGAGATTAAGGTCTCCCTTAGACAGACGCATCCGCCGACAAGATCCTAGAAAATCATCATCCCACGAACCCAGTCATCTCTGCTAAGTAACCAAACATAGC
Source organism: Glyphotaelius pellucidus (assembly GCA_936435175.1). Classification (NCBI taxonomy): domain Eukaryota; kingdom Metazoa; phylum Arthropoda; class Insecta; order Trichoptera; family Limnephilidae; genus Glyphotaelius; species Glyphotaelius pellucidus. The sequence goes on along the minus strand of OW386558.1, from coordinate 27,922,857 downwards.
GAACCACTTTAAGTGACAGTGGTATGCGTTCAGTAAATGAAGTTAATATTAAAGATACAACTAAATATGACCGAAAGGAATGTGGTCGAATTAGCTCAATGATTAGAGAAGAGCTTCAGCAGGGCTAAGATCATAGATTCAATTCCCAGATGCAATCGAAACTTTTTTTGATTTTTGTGTTTCAAATATTAATTTGACAGTCGCTAATATTGTCATCAATGAATAAATATTCCAATTTGAGGTTATACTCATTAATTTATTCAAAAAAACCAAATAAAAAAAGGTTTTACATCTACTTACATCTGTCAGGTTGATGTAAAGTTAATCATTCATCAAGACATATTCGTATTCTGTCAACAGATGTTTTTTAGTCAAGTTCACCATTGGTCCAATTAAATCATGTGTAGAGCTCCTCTTGTATATTCCATTCCATTGGTACGATGCCTACCTAAACGCAAAAGTGTACATAAGCACTTAATCGAAAAAGGTCAAAGACTTAGGCGGCCGATAATTGAAAAGTTTCCGAGTCCGGCGCGGCGCGCCGCCCGGTGGCGCTGCTAGCGACGCCGACGTGTAAAAAGCTCCCAAACCGCTTACATTCAAATTATTTAATTGACTTTGCGTGTTTTCATATTGGATCTGTCATTCAGTCTGTGGAAGAATTAATTGGAATTTAAACAGAATAAACTTTTCTCAACCACAAAACAATCGTTATCAAGTTTAATTTGCAGAGCTCCATTTTACTTTTTTTCTTTTGGAAAATTATTTAATTAATAATTGCGTACCATACAAAATAACTGAGAGGTTAAAAATACAAATAAAATTGCACTATGGCACCGATCAGACTTAAACTTTGGATTCTTACTAAGAACTATGGTTTGCGTAATGCGATTCTCGATAAAATAACTAATACATTCAATAATATTCTTCTTCTTCTTCATGTGCCCTATCAGGTCCCCCTGACGTTTGCGATGCTCTGGAAAATTTCTCTCTATCTATCTATGTAATAATATTATTCAATTTATAAAAACAGTTTATTTATAAACAAGTTCTGCTAGGTAATTATTATCACAAGTAACAGCTGTTTCGCCTTCTGAAGGCATTATCAAACTGTGGTCATGCCACTCACAAACGAGGTATTTACGTTATTTCTAGATAGGATTTCGAAGACTAATTTTTTTATTTATGAGTAAACTGTGGAACTTCGGCTGTGGAACGATTTGCCGGCCTCTGTGTTTCCTCCCTCCTACAACATGGGTCTCTTCAAGACCCATGTCCACTCCTTACTCTCCTCAAAAACACCCTCCACACAGCATCTTCAAAGATGACATAGGCCCTGAGGGAAATTATTTTCCTCAGGGCCTCCTGTGTGGAGTTAATGTAAAAAAAAAACTGATTGAAATTATTAATGGTTTTTACCCTATTTAAAGTTTCCCAATTACTTAATTAATAAATAAAATAAATAATTAATTACCATCTTCGTTGGGATCAGCACTTAGCCAGTCTAACTCCCCGAATTCGCAAGCTCTCTTATGTTTTTCGAACTCTAAGAAATATACTTACTCCTATAACACTAAAAACGGTTTACTATGCTCTCTGCCAATCCCAGTTAGCATATGGCATCATAATTTGGGGCGGCTGTGCTCTTAATTTCATTGATCCTCTGCAAAAAGCCCAAAAAACGATTTTACGTGCTATCAACAAGCGACCAACAAGATATTCCTCCACTAGACTCTTCACAGAATATAATGTCTTAAACATACGGCAACTTCATCTAAAATTTACACTAACACATTTCATGTTCAAATACAAGAAAAAAACTCTCTTACATCACAGTTACACCACCAGAACAATAACCAAACGACACTACAATGTTCCTACACTACGCACCACGTCAGCTCAAAGACATTTCATGTACCTAGCTCCTAAAATGTTTAACCTTCTCCCCGAGAACCTAAAATCCGAAACCCAACACCATATCTTTAAAAAAAATTATCAAAATGGATCCTTACATTCAGTAACGATGATGAGTAAAATTTGCTATTTTAATTGAATTGTAATATAATTAATACAACTTGTAACATAAATTAATTTAATGTGTTAATTAAATTACTAACTTAATTTGTTACTAAATATGTAACTTAAACTACTTAAATGAATTGCATAAGTTAATAACTGTACACTGTACCTACACAATCTGTAAACTTCATTCGCCATAACACAGGGACATCCCTAGCATGGCGGATGAATTAACACAATTTTTTTGTTCATTGTATAAACTTCTTTTAATAAATAAATAAAAAAAAAACTTCTCTCTTAAAGACTCTACGGGTCTCTTCAAGATTCTACGGGTCTCTGCAAGAACCATATTAATTTTTTTTTTCTCCTCAAAAACACCATCCAAATAGCAAAGATGACATAGGTTAAGAGGGAAATTATTTTCTTCAGAGTCACCTATGTGGAGTTAATGAAAAAAAAATGTAATAGTCAAAACATTGAAAAAAATTTTTCCTTGTTCTGCGCCTGGCGGGAGTAAAGTTTTGGCGCACCTGTGTCAAAACGATCAGACGCCTAATTACTAATTATTAATATTTTTAAATTTTACCTGATAAATTTCAACTTCCGTTTACTCGAAAGCTAAAATAAAAAAAAAGCTTTATCACAAAATCTACTCGAAATGCCATGTAAATTCACAAATGTTTCTCTTTAAACGCAAGTTTCCAAAAGCCTTGTATAAAAGTAATTATAATGGAAAAATTTCGCAAATTTTGATATAATGATTACGGAACACGGTAAATATTTAATCCTGCTGAAGGAACTAGTTCCTAGTTCCGAAACCCTATGGAATAATACTCTAAACAAAATGGTGTTTGACGATGGAAAATTATTTTATTTCGACAATGAACTAGCGAGTACCCGGCTTATGTTGCAATACAAAGGAAAAAAAACTCAAAGAAAAAAAGACTCAAAGGAAAAAACTTTTTGTGTTTTATTTCTGTTTCTTTAGGTGCTTTTGAATAAAAAATATTTTTGTTTTTCCGTCTGGTGCGTATGCGAATAAATCAGATGGATTTCCTGTGCCTGATTAGTCCACACACAGCTATGCGTGTGAGAAGCATGGATTTTCCAAATTTATCCCTTGCTATTATCCCCTACCGCCATTATTTCTCCTTTGCAATCCCTCACCTTTATATACAGAAACCTTTGCGGGCGTGCGCATAACAAATCACCAAAGATTCATCACAATCGGATGAATGATAAAGGAAATAATTTCATAAAACCCGAGCTCACAATTATAATATAAATCTCAAATAAATCACCTCATCGTAATCGCAAAATTGTATAATGGAAATAATTTCTTATCGCTCGAGCTTATCATTATATACAGAAAACTTTGCAGGCATGCGCACAACAATTCACCAAAGTTTCATCGCAACCGAATGAAAGATATAAGAACACGTTGGGGAAAATCAAATAAACGTTCATTTTGTATATTTAGATAATCACAAATAATTAGCTGACTTTATCAAAATGCGAATTTCCCAATTTTCTAGAAACAATTTGAAGATCAAAATCACAAGAAAAGAATAACTGAATGAATTCAAATCTATCGTGAGTAGATAACTCCTTTTTTTTTCAAGAAATTTCATATGAATTTCGGCAGATGTTTCAAGTAAACGTCCCGACCTGCGACTGATGTTATAAAGGAAGTGTTGACTGAATTAGTGTCAGTCTCGTTTGTTTTTTGTTACACTCTGATATGAAACGGACACGAGATGAATGAAAGGTGATGTTATTATTAGAATATTAGAAAGAGACAAATTAAAAGCAGATGTCTCGTGACATTATTGTGTTTATTTATGTTTGTTTCTTTAGTCAGCAGTGGAAGCAAATTTCAATTAATGAGCGTTGCTAAATTACAGAGTTAGATGTAAATGTTCTTAGGTAGACGCTTTCAATTAAATTAAGTTTAAAAAATATGTTTTTTTTTAAATGTATGTAATTTACACGCACAAGTGAAACCTTCAGAAAACCAAAATAGATAAGATTGAGGAGGCTACGAAGCATTGCATAAAAAGGAGACCGATAGGCTACGAAGCGCCGCCCAAAGAGGAGACCGATTATTCTATAACTCTCTCTCTCGCAGGCTAAATCATATAGATGTAGGTACGTGTTTGTCTCTTTTTAGTGTCAAATCACAACGCTGCTAAAGAAGTTTTCACTTCAAAAATCTACCAGGTCGGGTAATAGTTTTAAAAGGTAGAAGTTACTGATATTAGGTAACAGAACAGCTGGCCCTGAACAAAACCAAACCGGTTTTTGAAGAGATTGTGAATTATTATAAAATCTATTTTGCTGATTCCACCGACTGTCTAAACAATTTTAGTATAATTTTAAAAGAAATTAACTATACTTCAATTTAACTAAATTGGTATATTTCAATTTTGCCTGCCAAGGAGGCTGTAAAGAAAACATTAAATATATATTTATAGTATTAATTCTATGTAGGTATTCCATGAGGAGTTCAGAACTAAAGCCTCGTTTACATTAAGCGAGTTTACAAGTTTACTAGCCGGCAAATTCACTATCTGCTATTAAACTTTTTCAGTATAAAATCTGCTTGTTAGCTAATAAATATGATTACACTCAACGAGTTTACTAGCAGATAGTGAATTTGCCGGCTAGTAGCTTGTAAACCCGCTCAATGTAATCGAGGCCTTACTGTTATTTTAAAGATGTACTTACGAAGATTTCGTTAGATACAAAACAGAACCTTTGTTTACGCACATATTTTTGAACGACAGTATTTCCATTTTAAAACATCTATAGCGATTATGTTAGCGGATAATTTCTCAAAAAAACAAAACCCTGACTGTGGACTTCAACCTGTAATCTTTAAATTTTGAATAATTACTAAAAAGTTTATTTTGTTTCAGGTAAAGACAATACTCAGCACTCCGATAATGAAGAAAACGATGGAGACGATAATGATGACAACCTAGACGACGACACACTAACCCAATCCGACCTAGAAGACAACGGGGACCCGAAAAGTCCCTCCGGCGTCTCTGGTAGCCGTAGAAGCAGCAAGGGCGGCAGTCGGGAGGGCGGGAAGGGTGGTGGGGGTGGGGGCGGAGCAAAGCCTCGGAGGGCCAGAACAGCCTTCACGTACGAGCAGCTGGTGTCACTGGAGAATAAGTTCAAAACAACCAGATACCTGAGCGTCTGCGAACGATTGAATTTGGCTTTGAGTTTGAGCCTTACTGAAACGCAGGTGAGCAAAATTTTAAAAATTTGTAGGTGCCTACCTCCTATTTCCTCCAATGCCGCTGATAAAGGAATAGAATTCGAGATTTAGCTCTGCTTTTTTTAGTTTGTTATTTTTATGGGTTCATTCAGAATTCATACGTTAAAATTCTTGAATCCACAATTCATAGTGTTTTGTTCTGGAAAATCTTATTAAATTTTTTCTCGCATTTAGTGGTCTCTTTCATTTGCGTTTTTTTTTAGATGTGCGTAATTTGTTTAATTTATACTTAAAAGTACGCAGATTAATTTTTTTTATTAATTTCCCTAATTTCATGGTTATGAAAACGGTTCTATATCCTTAAGACAAATTTGGCCTTCTCTACAAATATTCTCATTCGTGACTCTACTAAAGCCTACGAATTATGTTTCCCAGCTATTTTGGTTTCCCATCTCGCTCCAATCTTCTTCAAAGCAGTGAGTCCACATATTCCTCGGTATGTCTCTGGTTCACTTCCACTGGGACAGTATTGGGGCGTACCTACACTTGCTCATTACTTTTAGCATCCTGTCAACTAGTCTTCCCATCAGTATTATTTTCTTTTTTCCTTCAATATCTCTTATTGATTGTAAAAATCTCACATATCACTAACGTCTCTTTTCTTCAATAGGTCAAAATCTGGTTTCAAAACCGCCGTACAAAATGGAAGAAGCAGAACCCCGGCATGGACGTCAATAGCCCGACAGTACCTCCACCGCCCTCGTCTTTCCCTGGAGGCCCGCCCTTTGGAGGCGCGCTGCTGTACGCGCCGCACGCCGCCCACTACGGCTTCGGAGGGGCGGGGGCTGCCTACGGACCCTCGTACTTCCACCACCTTGCTGGACATCACCATCATGCGCTGGGACACTCGCATAGTGCGTGATCAGCGCTCAATGCCGAGAGGCTGAACGGGGGGAAGTGAACAGTGACAAAAACAGAAGTGAACAAAATCAACATAAAAGGATATTTAATTAAACGGATTCTTAGAAAAATAACTCTTTAATCTATTACTGGATTTCAATAAATTGTAAAATGATTAAGGTGAAATACAAGACTTTCAAAATCAATAAAAGCTTTCAAAAGACAAACAAAAAACTTGTTCTAGCAAATAAATTTTCAACCTACTGCTTGGAACCATTGACTTTTCTTGTCTGTAAGTTTTTGACCATCCAAAGAGATCTGATGACTTATTTTCGGGACATAACGATAACAAGATCTATCTTTAGAGGATTTTTTTAACTGCAGGTCGAGAGGAAATATTTTTTGGTACTAGCGTTTGCTACTTAGACGGAGAACAGTGGCTGCAAGAGTTTTCTTTCAAATGACGGCCGAAGTTCACTTGGACCTATTTAAATTATTGTGATTTTTCTGGGAATGAGGATTTCTCGAATTACGTGCCTGCTGGTTTTTGACTATCAAAAAGTTTTGTCATGAAGAAGTTAATTTTCAGGGCAAAATAATTAATTTTGGAGGATCCCCATGAATTATCCCAAGGTTTACAAGATCAGAAAGATTTGTGTTCCATCTAAAAATTTATCTTAAGTCTTTTTTCAAGTGACGGCTGGAGTTCCACGGGGAACAGTTCTAGGTCCTGTTCTAAATGTGATATTTCAGAAGTTTTTTGATTAAATCAATCGAATCATAGGACATACATGCAGTATGTTATAAAAATCATCGATTTTTCCCATTCTTCTAAAAAAATTTTCCATTTTGTAAAATAAATCACGAATTCATTAGGTGCAATATAATAGGTTCCATGTGTGGTAGTGAAGAATTTATTTTCATTTTTATTTGTGTTATTTTTTTTAACAACCAAAATGACAGAAACAAAATAAATATTTGTTGAAAACTTGTAAATGTATGTTAATGATAGATCGCGTTAAAAAATGTAAAATAAAATGGTACTTGAATCAATTCATATAAAAGTTATAAACACATATTGTAACTTCTTTATTACCTATATAAGTAAGTTAATTAAAAAATTAGAAAATAATTCCGGTCTAATCCAACAATCTGAGATGTATAAATTAAATAATAATAAAAATATTTCAAACAACATAGAAAATACCAAAAAAAATATTAGAATGTAACACAATCCTAGATTCTCATTTTTTAACCTGAAAGTCATTCTATCATCGATTTGATTTGTTTGTAAATAAATTTTGAGATAATATTTTGTTTTAATTTTAAAAGTTATATTGGTGTTTTTTTTGTTTGCTATTATGTAAGCTGATATCTCTCAATGTGAATAAAATGATAAAAGATAAATGCTTCATGTTTTTACGTGCGTACCTGTAAAGTTATATATAAGTGAAAAGAAATATTAAGAAAATAAATAATCAATTAATAAAGGCAAAAGATTTGTAAAATATTTATTGTGTTTCTTTTTAACTAACCATTAATCTAGTAATTTGAGAAACAAGAAAGTTGAAGGCCCCATTTAAAGGAAATAATTTTACAAAATTAGGTCGGCGATGTAGTTGCAGAAAAATAAATAAATGGAAGTTGCGGATACGTTTCATTTATTTATTGACTCGCCAATAGAATAAATCACAGAATTATTACAATAATAGCGATGATTCCAATTATGTGTGAGCACACCATTCATCACAAAATTCTTTGTGCAACGATAAAGTACAATAAGTAGTATAAAATTAAATTACCAGTTATAAAACAACAAGGACCGAAATCAAATATTAGTAAATAGAAACAAAAAATATATACACACATTTATATGCATATACGTACACACACACACACATGCACAAATGTTTATGCATTATATAACCAATGCATAAGTACAATAATTACAAAGTGGCTCTAAGTGATGATACCCTCAGGTGTATGCAAGTATAAGTTAGTTCTGAAGACAGTGATTGAATTCGAAAATATATCCAAGCCTTCACAATCGCAGTGCTTATTATAGAAACGAGTGATTTTTTACATTGGTTTTAAAAAAAATGTGTATTAATACGATAAGTATTGATTCAAAACGGGTTTCACGTAAATATCGGCCTTATATTAAAAATAATTGATTAATTGAAGACGAATCACACAGCTGTTTATGATTTTAAACAGAGATATTATATTTGGTCTTCTTTAAGCGAGTGAGACTACTCCAAAGGTGTACTGCAGATTTGTAAGCTCATATTCTCATGTATTTTTTTAACAGACTCCACTTTACGGCTATCAATTGAATGGTGTAGAGACCAAATCACGGAGCGGTACTCTAAGATATTTTTTACGACTACTACAAAATTCTGAAACTACTGAGGTTCTTAAACAGCTTGGCATTATTGATAAAACCGAGCATTCCATTCCATTATTATTAATTTATATTATTACTGAAGCCATCGACCAAATAAAAGATTTAAAAAAATATTATGCACATTATCAAGAATAATTCGATTTACTAGTATTACAAAACAATAGTGTAAGACAAGAGATTATATTTTATCACATTATAAAAAGAACATGCATACAGACCCAAAACAGTTCAGTAAAACCAGCATCTTTTAAGAAGGGAAAAGCAGTCATACGTTTTTAGGCCACAATAATTGACACAAAACATAATTCTTTAAACATTTTTCTTCATAAGATGTCGGAGTTATTGTAAGTATTAAAATAAACAAACAATATGTTTGGTATGTTTTAAGGTTTTCACGGCCAAAAAGTATTTTTGTTATTGTTTTTGGGGTGTTATGCCGTGTTTCGCTATCTCCTTCTTTAGCCAACGTTTCGAAACCAACAACCAAGCCAACGTTTGGAAACAGATGGAGTATATAAACTCAGCTGTTCCGGATGTGACAAGGTCTATGTAGGCCAGACAGAGCGGACGATCTCCAAAAGGATTTAGGAACACTTTCGTGCTTGTAAACTTGGCCACCCTGACAAATCGGCAATCGTCAAGCACTTAATCGAAACCGGCCATTACTTTGGATTTGTTCCTGAAGTCCTGGGAAGACCCAAAACTTACAGAGCACGCCTAATTACGGAGGCAATTGAAATCCATAAAAACCCCATCAATATTAACAGAGACGACGGAGCTAAGCTCAATAGTTCTTGGTATCCAGTAATTGACGGCTACACCAAAGCTAAACGCAAAAAACCATGCTGATTTTTTTTCTAACACCAGCTCGTAGAGAAATGGAGCTGGCAGCACGGTATCGCTTCGACACACATAAGTAAACACTCTCACCAATATCATTTACTCATCTGCCCTGATGATGGACACTGTAACGCTGTCCGAAACGTTGGCTAAAGAAGGAGATAGCGAAACACGGCATAACACCCCAAAAACAATAACAAAAAAAAAAAACAATATGTTTAGTTTTAAACAAATCTGGAAATTTGCAAAAGAGGTTGGTTTGGGGCACAGCCAAATCCCTACTTTGATGAGTCAAATTTATTTTATTAGTAACAGAAATAAGAGTACAAAACTCCCGGATTTTAACTTCACGCAGAAGCCTTGAAGAATAAAATTTCTCTCAGAACCTTTCTCATCTTTGGTAATGCCGAGTAGATGGTATTTTTAAAGAAAGAAACGAGAGGAAGTTCCGGGCAGTAAAAATAAGAGGGGTGAGTAGGAATCTAGAGGTCAGTATGTTCATGAAACACGTGCGAATTCAATCTTCCCATGCAGTGCAAGGCTTTGCATTGGATCGAGAGAGTCCGGCTGTTGAAGTCAAAGAGTCTCCCTAAACAGGCCTCTCCCGATCGGGTCCGCCACGCAGCTGGTGGGCAGACGCTCCGCTTCCAAACGAGACTCATAAGCCGGGCATCCTCGCTAAAACATCAAACGTAGATAATCACTTTGGGTGATTTATGATAAATGATTTCCTTTTTATCGCGTCGCTTTATGATAAATTTCCTCGAGGGCACTCCATTCGATGGTCTCCATGATCGAGAGGTAAGGCTCTCGAGTAGGAATCCGAAGGGCGTGCGATCAAAACCCGACGTGTGGGAATAAATTTAATTGATTAATTTGTGTTACTTCACAATTTATTCATTAAAAATAATATATAGTGTACTTGCGGCACGTTCCAGAGAGGAAGATTTTTTCAATGTCGCCCTGGTGTGAGACCACCATTCATAATTGAAACGCTTCTTGAAATGCCACCTATGTTTAACCCAGATCTGAATAGCTAGTGACTTCCTCATCTCATCCCCTCCTCACTGCCTTCGGCCTCATGATATACCCCCAGTGGGGAATGCAATAGTCTCACTGACTCCAGACTGGAGCAGTTAGGATTCTAGTTCGAAATTTAAAAAAAAATTAAAAATCTTTCCAAAAACAACAGTTTTGACTTTCTTATAATGCAAGTAAGTAAAATTCATGTCCGGTTTTTCTTGACTCGGGAATGATTTTCTTTTAAGTAATCGCTGGTCAAACAATTATAAAATCTGTTTCCCACCCAGGAAGTTTTTAATTCTCAAAGGCTCCGAATTAACTTCACATTCCCAACAACCATTCTCATAAAAATTCCTCGATGGTCCCTACACCACCAAAACTGACCCACTTCTATCGTCATGAAGCAAAGAATGAACATTGAAGAAGAAGATAACATTATAAATCTAAACTAAACATGAAACAGAACAAATACTACTAGAGTCAGTCAAAAAGTAGTGCCTCCTGTTTTTTTCTCCTTTAAAATTGTCAAGTAATAAAAAAATTCAATTAGATGTCGCTGCCCTAGTTCTTGTATGTTCAGTAGACCATTTTAGTTTTTGTTCAATCTCCACTTTAAAATTAACAATAGAGTATAAAAAAGTATAGTTAATCACTTAACTAAGAATTATTTCAATTAAGGAGACCTTTACCTTTACGAAAATAGCTTTATCTTAAACACCTTTCATAATGTTTCATTGAAATAATGAAAGAAAACCTTCTCTTCCTGTAAAATTTTCTAATGGTCTATTGAACATACAAGAACTGAGGCGACGATGTGTTGAAAACCGCACTATTAATTAATACGCACGCCACCATAAATTTGTTACATTTCAATATAATATCCGTCCATTTCCACAGCTTTGGTGAATTTTTTAACAAGGGCATGTTTCACAGCCGATAACACAGTTTTGATTTTTTTTTGTCCTTGGTGAGTTTGTGTGATGTCATTCCATTGACTGCCTTTTTGATAAAGTTTAAAAAAATGAACCCAGATTTCGTCTTCGGTCACAATTTTTTCCAGAAATCAAGCGCTGCAAGTGTTGTGAGCCTATTTTTTTCTTATTTCTTTTTTCTGGTCGATTAACTTTCTTGGTACCCACCTTTGCACAAACTTTTGTTGAATAATCAGTTGTCAAATAGGCATCGCAGTGGGAGGGATGGTCCTCTCCTTTCTTTACTAAAAATACCCTCCACACTAAATTCTAAGCTACTGGAATTCTAAGCTAAGAGGAATTATTTTCTTCAGGAACTCCTGTGTGGAGCGAATGTAAAAAAAGAGCGCGTTTTTAAATATTGATAACTGACCATTGACGACTGACATGATAGAACTCCTGATGCTAAAAGCCATATAAAAAGGTGAACCCATTTACCCGAAGTAATTTACGGGTTAAGATAGATCATCTAGGGATAATTATATCGCTGATCCATTTTCCCAGAGACTAATTAAACTAATTCCCTACAATAATTAAGTCTTCAATCATTCTGTGACAAATCAGGGCCTTTGTGGCAATGGTGGAATTTCCATTCGGCATCATTTGTCGGCTTCTTCTGCACTCGATCAATACAAATCGAAGTCATCAATTGGTCGAGCTCCGATGACTTTATAAGAAGGACTGTGAATTGACTGGGAAGGTCTTCGAAAATACATAAGAAATTGTTTATGTAGTAACATTTGTTCTCACAGTAGAAGGAAATTTCTTCGTTGTCATCGATTTTCGTACCTTTCCGTATCTGCGATAGGTTCTCATGGAAAGGTGGGAAAATGTTTTACGGAGACTACGAAAATAAATAAATAGAACCAATAACGCCGTTTCGCGCTCCCTCCTTTTATGGACTACCTTTCGGACAGTGCTACAGTGTCCATCATCAGGGCAGATGTGTGGATAAGATTGAATCTGAACGATTCGTTCAATCGCTCACCATGCGGCTAGTTATTACAACTAACTCTTGGCTTGTCATAATATCAAGGTTATAACAGTTCGATGAATCCGTAGGTTAAAGTGAATACCTGCTACAAGTAACACTCTGACGTGTGTTAAGGCGGTACTGTACAACCCTAATGATTTTTGTTTTGCTCAAAACTCATATTTTAATAATTTCCGGCAAATTCGTAACTATAATAACTTTTTTACTCCAACCGATACCTGAAGATGTAAGTTATTTATATTTAAAATGATTAAAAACAATATCTTACCATTAATATATTTTACGTACAACTATTTTAAAACTTTATAACCAGTTTTTCAACTATAAAGTTAGCGGTAAGCACCAGATTTTATTTTTCTAGACGATGAACTAATAACTTCGGGAGGTATTCATTTAGAAACATCTTAAATATTTGTGACACGTTCTTCAGAATTAATTAAAATGAACGCGGCGGAAAGGTCGAATCTCCAGGCCCGCTTCGGCGAATTCGACCGTACGTTCGTCTAATACGCCGTGCCGCGGGCGTATATTCGTTTACACGTTTTCTTTACTTATGACGTTAAGATTCTCACATTATTTGTCTTCTTCTTCTATTCATTAATAGGGCAAATTTGACAGTAGGTCCATCCAATACACGGGTCGCGAGTCGCAATTTGTATACACGGCTTCTTTACTTTACGTCGTTAAGATTCTAAATATATTTTAGGGTATATTGTCGTCTTAATTGACATCAATTATCTCCATTTTAAAATATTATACATATCCGCTGTGAAATAGTCCACAGTTATTTAATTCTTGACATCTGCCGTGAACAAATACATGAATACGTGAACATAAAGATATAGTTAACCATCGCCTTTGTATGAGTCAAACTCGGCCATACAGCTTAAGAATTCGTCTCATTCAAATAATTAAAGTGCCTGTGACAAAGGTTGAATTACTTGATAGCATATCTATCAGAAAAAACCTAAATTTGAAGCCCCCTAGAATAACCATCGCAGATCACTACCGCCTCTGTAAGTACCATTGTGAGATACTCTATTGTTGGTTTGGGTGGCAATCAAAACGTTGGGAACCATAGGTACTCAATTGACGCTAAGCAACCACTTAATAATATATAAATAATACTAACTAACTCAAATAATATATAAATAAAATAAATTTGTTGTTGAATTTCAAATTCGTGACCTCTAGATATGAAGCCAGAAATCTTAACCGCTGGGTTACAGAAGTTATTGATTGCTGATAGTTCCTCAGAGAAAATATCCAGATTGGATGAGTTTGTATATCTGGGTAGTACGTTTACGAGAGATGGGAAGGCTGATAGAGATATTGAAAGAAGGGTAAATGCCGGTAACTTCATTAATGGAGGACTGAATGCCGTTAACGCAAATAAAAAACTCAAAAAAACGAAGCCAGCAGTCCACAATGGAGTCCTCACTACCATACCTACCCTGATGTATGGCAGTGAGGCATGGAACTGGCAGAGGAAGGATGAAAGTAAACTGAATGCTGTTGAAATAAGATCCCTGAGGCTTATGTGTGATAAAACCATGTATGATTGTGTGAGAAATGTGGAGATCCGCAAAGAATGTAAGGCTGATGTAAGCATAATGAGTAAGAAAGGGACCCTCAGATGGTTTGGGCATGTAGAGCGAAATTAGTGTAAGAAGAATATACGACGCAAATGTGAATGGTAGAAGAAGTCGGGGACGCCTGATGAAGACATGGCACGATCAAGTGAATCAGATACTTGAGTCGGGCCATGTCAAAAGTCAGAATAATAGAAGAGTATGTATGAGACGATGAATGAATGTGAGTGAAGCAAAGAGTGTGTGCCAGGACCGAGTTATTTGGCGGTCCGTCCTCTCTGCCTACCCCTGCGGAGAATCGACGTGATGATTAGTTAGTTACCTTTAAAACTAACTCAGGAATCATTATTACTAAATTTCGTCTAAATATTAATAAAATAACATTACATAAGTACATACCGACAAATGTTATTAATGTACAGATGAATTTGTAGCATTTAATGAACATATTACTATTTGGTCCATTAGCTAAATAATCGAGGCGTAATTTTCATGTCATTACGGCTCCGTTTGAGATGATGCCGCTGCTATAAACCGCGCTCAGATTCTTTAAGTGAGGTGAAATGAATCGTCCAGTGTTCTGTGATGTCTGCTATAAATAACCTCGTCAGATGTCACTAAATATTATATATTAATAACTAATTGTTGTTTTTTGGACCCTTGTTGATTTTAACGCCTGATTAACGATGAATGTTATGAAGCATAAATTAAAAAGGTTGACTGTTTAAAACTGATTACGAAGTTTACCAGAAGGCTTGAAACACGAGGTTAAATTAATATCTAGGAACTATGAAATATTCGCAAGCGACAATCAAAGCAGAATAGATTTAGTTCTTGATTCCATGCGCATCCGACCTGTGTCGGTGTGGCGATTCGTCAACCACTGCCAGCCAAAAGACTGCAGATACTAATATCTACAGCCTGTATGTCGGATGAATATCTACAGCTCATATATTGGACAAATATCTATGAACTTCAGAGTGAAGACTAATATCTACAGAGCTAAGGTCGGATAAATATCTATGACGGTCCCAGTGGTGGCGAATATCTAAGGAGCGTAGGTGGGACTAATATCTACAGAGGGCAGCTGAGCAAGAGGTTGTAAACCTAACCTAACCTAACCTAAACCAACCTCTGCCAGTGCTGTAGATATTCGTCTACATCACCTATTCCATAGATATTAGTCAGCAGTTTGAGATGTAGATATTTGTCCTCACTTTGGTTCCCATAGATATTGTTCCAACATACCTCGTATAGATATTAGTCAGAACATGGATTCTCATAGATTTAGTCCGATTTGTTCAATTTTTGGAATTCCTGTAGATATTAGTAGACGCCTCCTTAAAAAATCATGTTCCTACAATTTTTACCTTGAAGTATCATAAAATACTTCGTACATCGTGTTTTTTTTTTCTTTTTTTATATTAAGGTGATCCAACAGTCCAGGAAAAATCAAAATCGGAATTCACGCCTCTTTTTGGGCGGGATTTAAAAATACTTGACAAGACTTATGGAAAGATTGGAAAGATATTTGAGAGTTGTTTTCTACAGGTTTATTTCGTAAAGGCCCGTGAAAAACATTCTAACGCATTTTTTATTGAAATAACAAGGACAGTTGACTGTCCTAGAACGGGAAATCTTCCTAGTTGGACAGTCAAAAGCTTCCTTATACTGTAAATGTATTTTTATAACAAATTAATAAATAAATTTAAAATTGATTTCACGGAACCAAGCGCCGCAGAGTCTATTCCCCACCGCAGACGGGGCGGAACTGATACAAAATGGGTGTGACAAGTGCATAGCTCTTACAACGATGGCAGCTGGTGTGGTGCCGGCTGTCTTGATTGATATAAAAAATAACAGCGCGAAAATTCAGATTTTATTTTATTTTGTGAAGTTCAGGCATAAATTTACTTTTTTTTGGCAATTATTATTAAATAAAACTAAATTTGCCACATTATACAATAAAACCATATCCAAAAATTGGTTTATAAATAGGAGAATTTGGACTTGAAAGTGTTTTTTATGCACCTAATACTTTATTATTTTCTAGGCTTATAAAAAGATTTATAACAAAAATAATCGATATTTTCTAAAGCCAAAATGTGTTCTACAAGCAGTATTTAAATTGAAGCATCCTTAATACTTCTAAGCGATCAAATTTTCAAAACAAAAACACATGATTTTTAATGATTTTGCATTATTTCGCACGAAGTTCTAACAATAAGTTTTGAAAGCTTACATTTATTTTTAACGTCACTTTGAACCTTTTGCAATTTTGTTTGCATCTGACAGTTGATGGTTTTTACAAGGACCTAACACTTTAGTTGGATAGGGTTCTATCTTCGCCTTATCATTTTCTGAGGTGTTAAAATTTTTAAGTTAAATTCTCAAAATATATTTAACAATTTATGATTTGGTTCAATCCTGTGTGAAATGGAACAATTATTTTATTTTAGTGGCACTCTCGGTTAGGGAAATTTAGTTAGAAACTTTTTTAATGAATTATTATACCCTAGCTTGGACTAATAATTAATTCTGAAGAACGTCTTACAAATGTTTTCAGGTTTTCACGGCCAAAAAGTATTTTTGTTATTGTTTTTGGGGTGTTATGCCGTGTTTCGCTACCTCCTTCTTTAGCCAACGTTTCGGACAGCGTTACAGTGTCCATCATCAGGGCAGATGAGTAAATGATATTGGTGAGAGTGTTTACTTATGTGTGTCGAAGCGATACCGTGCTGCCAGCTCCATTTCCCTACGAGCTGGTGTTAGAAAAAATTCAGCATGGTTTTTTGCGTTTAGCTTTGGTGTAGCCGTCAATTACTGGATACCAAGAACTATTGAGCTTAGCTCCGTCGTCTCTGTTAATATTGATGGGGTTTTTATGGATTTCAATTGCCTCCGTAATTAGGCGTGCTCTGTAAGTTTTGGGTCTTCCCAAGACTTCAGGAACAAATCCAAAGTAATGGCCGGTTTCGATTAAGTGCTCGGCGATTGCCGATTTGTCAGGGTGGCCAAGTTTACAAGCACGGAAGTGTTCCGAAATCCTTTTGGAGATCGTCCGCTCTGTCTGGCCTACATAGACCTTGTCACATCCGGAACAGCTGAGTTTATATACTCCATCTGTTTCCAAAGGAAACTTAGTCTTTACCGACCTCAGTAGGTCTTGGATTTTCGTCGTGGTTCCGAAGACCGTCTGATGATGGACACTGTAACGCTGTCCGAAACGTTGGCTAAAGAAGGAGGTAGCGAAACACGGCATAACACCCTAAAAACAATAACAAAAAAACGTCTTACAAATATTTTAGATGTTACTACCTCCCAAAGTTATTACTTCATCGTCTAGAAAAATAAAATCTGGTGCTTACCCCTAACTTTATAGTTGAAAAACTGGTTATCAAGTTTTAAAATAGTTGTACGTAAAATAAAGTAATGGCAAAGTATTGCTTTTATTAATTTTAAATATAAAGAACTTACATCCACAGGTATAGGTTGCAGTAAAAAAGTTATTATAGTTACGAATTCGCCTCAATAAAATAACCCTGATCTGGGTACCAGGACATAAAGGTATTGAGGGCAACGAGCGGGCTGATGAACTAGCAAGGAAAGGGGCGAAAGCACCACTTGTGGGATCCGAGCCGGCTGTAGGAGTAGCAGCTTGCCACACAAAACTACATATTGATAGGTGGGTCGCCCAGCATTGCAAAGAATGGGAGAGGGCACCTGGAATGAGACAATCTTAAGTACTCATAAAAGGACCAGACCCTAGACGAACCACGAAACTACTCAAATGGACAGAAACTCGCTGAGGGAACTGGTAGGACTACTAACAGGACACTGCCATCTCAGGAGACACATGCAGATATTGGGAGTGGAAAACACCAATAGATGCAGGAAATGTGAAGAGGACGAAGAGACTTCAATTCACTTTATTTTTTTTTATTTTTTTTTTTTTTTTAAAGAAAGACAAACATTCCCGGGTTACGAATAACCCAACAATGTTTGAAAATCTCCTACTACCACCACAGAAAGCCGAAAATGTTGCTTGTGTTGTGATGGAGGACTCAGCCAGCCGAGGAATCGAACACGCGACGCCCGGGTGGGACCCAAACGCGATGCCCACTCAACCACTGACTGGTCATATGGTGCCAATGTCCTGCCCTGGTGGGAACTAGGCTCAGACACCTGGGGAGACACACAGTAGAACCAGAAGACATAGCCACATATCCGGTGACAACCCTGGTGAACTTTATTAAAGGGACTGGGTTGTTACTAAAGGATTGAGGTAAAATGGGAGATAGCACAATGGGCCTATGGCCTAAGTGCTCACGGGAACTATGTACTTGTAAACCGTCTCCGCCTTTTATAAAAATTTTTTTTAAAAAAATACGAATTCGCAGGAAATGATTAAAATGTGAGTTTTGAACAAACAAAAATTATTAGGTTTGTTACAAAATATTGAACCTCAAAATCAGAAATCTTTAAATACATAATGAGAAATCATCTTTGCGAACTTACATCACATCTCACCTCACGACTTACACAACACTTACACGACACCTCATTTCTGAAAACAAGTTAGAACCTTATCCAAGCAAAATGAGCTGTATAAAAATTCATTTCGGTATTTTTTTTACTGTTCAGATAAAACATTTTATTGTATTTTTAAAGACGGTAAATTCCAAGATGTTAAAGAAAACTTCTATTTTGGCAAATAGGATCTTAGTTTTTCTTCTCAAGAAATAAATGTCTGGACCACACAAGAATAATTTTAATTTGTCAATCATAAAAAAAATTCTGAATTAACTTTAAACAGTGATTCAAATTTCTATTATAATTATTTATATTTAAATTGATGCTTTTAATGTAGTCAAAGCTATGCCTAAACGCTTTAGCAATTTCCAGCCTCTTGATGTTAAATTACCAACAAGTAGAGAACTGTATGTTGTCATCCAAGCGACCATCGACAACACGTCTTTAGTCTGCAGTAATCGCGGCATTGAAGCTCGGAAATTATCCATGACAGTGTTTGATGTAAGACGTGGAGTGTTTTAATTTGGTAAGAGTCAGCTCGCTTCAGAAACAGCTTTCAAAGACGAGGAAAATCTGACGCTGATAAAATATTCCGTTGAATAATATTGAGGGAGGGAAGTGACAATAAAATAATAAACCTGTCATCCGTTGTTACGCTAAAGTTAAGCTTTATATCAAAGATCATATTATTCCAATAACTATTACCATATCATTAATACGGAGATGGCTTGCATAGCTTCCGTTAGCACTAAAGCCATACCTATTTTTCTACATTCCATGCTTCACCTTAATCTTTGACAATGACCCGATTTCTTGATCTCCTGGTTCCACAACTTGGCTTTACTCTTTCAAAGCTCCTTTCAACATCTATTCCAAGCCACCATCATCCGAAGTCTAGCATGGTTGGTCGATAAAACCCCATATCAATACGATATTGTCAAAATCCGTCATTTACGGTCAGTTACCAATAGTTGCGTGCACAGTCGATCCTACCAACGATTGATAATTTTTAGCGCGGCTTCCATAGTATCAGATAAGTTTCGTTTAACTGAGAGTTAGTACACATTTTTTTTAATAATGTCGTTCGTTATGCAAAATTACTGCCTTATTTAATGAACGGATTGATCCGACGAAGCTCTTAGAATTGAAAGAAGTAGTAAACGCAATCCATCGAATTAAATAATGCGTCTAATTCGCGATCAGTTTATTCGGTTTTATCTTGAAAATGGTTGAAATGCGACAAAGGACCATATTATCTAATTTTTGACACAAATTAGTTTCAAAAAGTGAATATTTTATTATTTCAATTCGACATTGCCAGTTGATTAATATTTTACTTAATTGATTGACGTTTGATATTTGAATTCATAGACAGATCTACCAGTGTTGCCAGCGTACATCGGTTTCTTATTTACACCCTTTCAATATCGATTCGGCTGTCAACAGTGAAATCGTGCTCAGTATATCGATATAAATCGTCGGAAGTTAAGCCTATCAATCCGATATCGATCGTTTTTGTGTCGGTTGGGGTAAATATATCTCAACATGTACTAGTTTCTCCGATAATTTTTACTTCTTTTGATGCTGTGAATGATCTTGCTGGTCATTACAGCCCATCCCTTCTTCCTCCACAAGTTGTTTCAATACAATGACGTCCTCAGTCCCCGACAATTAGACGGGTCGTTTGAGATAATAGCCGCTAGATGTCACGCTACGTTTGGCCGATGGAGATCAAACGTCAAATGGGAAAGGCGCGTCTTTAGTAAGTTAATTTGGGAAGCATGTAATGAAAAGGAAAGGCAGAGAGTGAGAGGAAATGTTGTAATAATTATTAGAACAGAGCATGCACACATACGAGTACTAATGGTGGATTGCCGTACTTGATGTGTCGATACCAACGGATGAATATGATAATATTAGGAGAATATTTTATTTCGGTTTGTTTTCGCTGACAAGAAAAATGCTGTTTGGTTTTTACACTTATTATTCTCTTCCCTTTAATTCCCCTGCATTAGGTCACCCCAAGTGGTTCCCTATGTTTGGAGGCTGGGTGAGGTTTGTCTAGGTCTTGGCGGGAGAGACTGGTTGAGGGAAATCTTTTGAACTCTCCAGCCTATCTCGCCTTGCACCACCGTGGGATGGATGGATTCTTACGTCCTTCTCTCCTGGACACATT
This sequence comes from Glyphotaelius pellucidus, assembly GCA_936435175.1. Classification (NCBI taxonomy): domain Eukaryota; kingdom Metazoa; phylum Arthropoda; class Insecta; order Trichoptera; family Limnephilidae; genus Glyphotaelius; species Glyphotaelius pellucidus. The sequence goes on along the minus strand of OW386558.1, from coordinate 27,902,173 downwards.
GACCTCAGATTCCAAACTATCCCTCATGCCTTTTTCCTTCCCAGAACTTTCTCTCCTTCCTTTCCCCTAAAAGACCCTCCACACAGGATCTCCAAAGATGAAATAGGCCCTGAAGGATTTTTTTCCCCCAGTGATTTTTGTGGAGGTAATGTTAGAAAACAATTTTTTTTAATTTGATGAGTTGTCGAAATTCTTTGAATTGCACATAGTTTTTCGAAATCAGATGTAGGCAGAAATTTTACTATTATTTAGAAGGTCAAGCGTGCAAGAAATATCAAAATTCATCAAGAAATATCAAAATTCTTCTTCAAGGAATGGAAAAAGGGGTTAGGAAGGAGTTAGGAGTAGTTTTTTTCGAAATCTGACTTTCCTATTGTTTTTACGGTCAAATGTGCAAAATTTAATCAATTCCCGCCAGTACAGATATTCTTCTTAGGTACATATATAATTACAAAGAGTAGATATGGAAAGATTGATAGATTGCAGTGTTTAAAAGATTTTTGTGGTTACTTTCGTAGATCAAAAATCTACAAATTTTCATTTTTTTTATCAAAGAGTTCATTTAATTTCTTTGAATTATTTCGCCTGATATAACCGTTTCGTCCATCGAAGACATTTTCTCTCAATTTGGGAGGCGAGTATGGGTACCGCCGCCCCGGGAATCACTTATTGGTTAACCAATACCAAAGTCACCCCAAGTGGTTCGCTACCTTAGGCGACTAAGCGCGGGTGCCCGGGTGCACAAGGAGGTGATTCTCGATTCAGATTCCTTCCCTTGGCACTCCGATCCAAGGCGAAGTTCCGAGAGAGTCAAAACGTCTTTCTCAATCAGTCTCTTCCGATCCGGCCTGGCACGCAGACACATCCGACGCCAAGACCCGGTCAAACTACACCCCTATGAGACCGGGCTCTCCTGATAAGTTGCCAAACATAGCAAACCACTTAGGGTCACCTAAAGCAGAGGTGCTGGTTATCCAATAAATGGCGGTACCCATGCCCGCCTCTCGAATTATAATAATCGATTAGATCTGTGAAAAACTTTACTAAAACTTACGTAAAACTTTCGTAACTAATGTAACATGCTTTAAAATACGGTAAGTGACTTACGGTGTCATATATAGTTGAATTTTTGACATGAGTTTCTTACGTAAGCAGCTTACATGAAAAAAACTTACGAATGTAAAGGCAGTCTAGGAACAATTTTACTCTTCAGACTAAAAAAAAAGAAAATGAACAGAAAACAAAATCAGAGAATACATTTGATAAATTCTCAAATGCACACCAAGCATGAAAATTTCCAAGAAAATTTCCAAAACAACTTATTAATATTTTTAAACGGGTGTCGAAAGAGATTAAGAGCGATGTCGCCAGCGGCCGAGCTCAAAGCGATCAGAGATTAGTTCTTCTTGCTTCTTCAACATTCATGCATCGTCTTGTTTCCTTTCCCTAAGCCAGGAGACAGATGTCGGCGGGTCGGGCTGACGGGTGATGACGTTGTAATTATTTCCGACATATTTTTCTAAATATTTTTTGTCATTTTGTGACGAATTTATGTTGTTATTTTTTGTTGATATTTTGGATCAGAATAAAAAGTAACTTAACTTTGAAACTTCACTGATTTATGCATAGAATAAAGAAGAACACAAACCCAATATCCCAGCGCTCTGCGTCATTTAAGCTTCGATTACATAGAGCGAGTTTGCAAGCTACTAGCAGGTAAGTTTAAAAGCGGGTGAATCGGCGAGTGAGATTGTCATGATGACACACAAAACTGTCTACTCGCTCAGAAGCGACAGTAGCAGCTAAAATAACGACTCTCACGCGAACCAATTCGGTCGACATTTTGTAAAAAACTTAAGCTCGCAGCTAACGCCACACCCTAGCCAGTAGCGAGAATTACGGCTCCCGCGCGAACTAATTCTGACATTTACGAAATCAGCTGTTGGTAGGCCGTCATCATTATTTGCACGAGGCAAGTAAGCGAAAAAGTGGTTTTCATTTATTTTTTGCAAAATTTTATAAGAATGAAAAAAAGTTAGAATATATATACCTCAAAATTGGTCTTAAGGAACATTTTTTAAAAATTGGTTCTTATATTCCTTCGTAATTAAGTCATGAAAAAACCTTTTTTTAGTGGTTTACGCTTATATTTTTTGTAATGTAAATAATAATTTTATTGTAATTTCAATACATAGAAAAGGCAGTAAAAGCTTCATTTTATCCGTAGGATATTTTTGATGTTCAATGATTCGTCGTAAAGATTAATCTAAATAGTATATAAATGGTATTTCACGTAGAGCTTCATCTTTCTGGCCTGCCACGCTGTTGGTGGGCAGACATATTTGCCGTCAAGGTCCATACAAACCTAATCCCATGAATCCGGACTTCCCTGCTAAGTCACCAAACGAACCACTAAGGCAGAGGTGTTGGTTATCAAATAAATGGTTCCCGGGGGCGGCACTCAAACCCGCCTCCCGAATTGTAAATGGTCTATTTTATAATATACGAGGTTTGTTCAAAAAAAAAGGTGAATTTCGAATTTTTTCGAAAAGTATTTATTTATTCATCAATATCCATTTTCTCCATTTCAAAGTAATCCCCTTCAGATATAATGCACTTATGCCTGCGCTTCTTCCAATCCTCGAAGCACTTCTGGAATGCGCTTTTCGGTATGGCCATCAGCTCGTTCTTCGATTCTGACTTTATCTCATCAATTGTGGCAAAACGCTTTCCTTTCATTGGTCTCTTCAGTTTCGGGAATAGGAAAAAGTTGCAGGGAGCCAAATCTGGTGAATACGGTGGTTGAGGCATGATTACGGTGTTGATTTGGCCAAATAATCACGAACAAGCATTGATGTGTGAGCTGGTGCATTATCGTGATGCAAAATCCATGATCTGTTTTTCCACAATTCCGATTGTTTGAGCCGTATTGCTTCACGCAAACGTTACATTACTTCCTTGTAGTATTCCTTATTAACCGTACGACCTGTTGGCAAGAACTCATGATGCACCACGTCATTGTAGTCGAAGAAAACAGTGAGCAAAACCTTCACATTTGATCGAACTTGGCGTGGTTTTTCGGTCTTGGCTCTTCTGGCCGCTTCCATTGGGATGATGGGCCTTGATTTCGATGTCATAACCATAAACCCACGTTTCATCACCAGTTATGAACCTTTTGAGAAAATCTAGATCGGCGTTGACGTCATTCAACTACTCCTGAGCGATACTAATGCGACGTTGCTTTTGCTCAAAATTTAGCAATTTCGGAAAAAACTTCGCAAAAATCGAAGAACACACAAAAACGTCACTAACCTTTCCAGTTGTCAAAAACAAACCACTAATCCAAAATGGCTGATAATGCTAACATATGATAAACATATGTGTACCAACATAACAAAAAAAAATCGATAATCGAATGTACACAGCCCGCGAAAATTCAATATTCACCTTTTCTTTTGAACAAACCTCGTACACGTCACTTTGCTCCACAACCCTTGGGCCACGACATACATAACTAATTATTCAGTGACAAAAAAGCGTTTCGTTAACTTTGGCGGGATAGCTATTTAAACACGTTGTCACCGAGTAAATAAAAGAAACTGATGATATCAAATCAATAAATTTTATGCCTGAATAGGATCAATCCTGAATGTGTGTACACTAATTTCTGTTCGCAGTATGTAAAAGAAAGAAAAGATAAAAACAAAAGGTTAAGTTAAGTTTAAAGACAAATAAGAAGTGGTCAAAGAGTTTACGTACCTGGGCTCCATCATAACGCAGGACAGTGAAGACGCAGTAGAAGTAAGAAAGTACATCACAGCCGCTAACAACACATAAATCGCGTTGCTGCCAGTGTTCAAACGAAACGTCCATAGGAAATAACCAAAATAACCTTATATAAAACAATTATTAGAACGGTCTTGGCCTATGGATGTGAGGCGGGAACACTGACTGCAGTCTGCGGAACAGCTTTGAAAGAAAGGTACTTCGAAGAACCCTAGGAGCGATGGGAGAGGGAGAGGCATGGAGAATCCGCCACAATAATGAATTCTATGACATCTGCCAAGCTCCCAGACTCTCCACCCATTTAAGGCTCCAAATACTAAGATGGGCCGGACATGTGCATCGAATGCCAAGCACACGAGTACCGAAGAAGGTTCTAACATGACGCCCGGCCCGGGAGGTAAACGAAAGGCGGGCAGACCTAGGCTGAGATGGGAGGATGATGTCAGGAAGGATACAAGGGGACTACTCCATGTTGCAGATTGGAAGACGACCGAGGACAGAGGGCGGTGGAGGCTTATCCTGAAAGAGGCCAAGGCTCGAAATGGGCTGTAGCGCCATTGAAGAATAAGAATAACAAAAGTATTAACGACACCTCCCTTAACATTTTTCACCTTCAAAACCGTAGCTTTTTCGTTCACATCTCGGTCACGCTTTTGATGACTTAAATCGCGCACTAAAAATAAATAAAATGATGATTTAACACATAATTCCACCGCAAACTCGTTTTATGCGTAATTTGTCCCATTATTTATATCCTTGTGATTTAGTGTTATTGCTTGGGGCGACAGATCAAAGTACCGGGCTTGAAATTGTTTCAACATTTCGAATTTAAGTTAAATCGATTGTTTTATAAGTATATTTCTGTTCGCGATGATATAGAGTTGTTTTCGTTTACATACTTTGCAAATAAATGCAAACTTTCTCAATAATTTTATGTTTACCAGTGTGGATGAAAAATAATGGAGAATTTTAAGTCTCACATGCATGCCGCAAAGTTCTCCAAATACATTGACAAATATAAAAAAATTATTATTTTTTTTAAGACTTAGACGGCCTCCGTGGTTGAGGGATAAGGCTTTCGACTAGCAATCCGGTGAATGGATTCAATTTCCGGCATGTGCAAGTAAACTTAATTTAATTGATTTGTGTTATTTCACAACAATATATAGTTTATTTGCGAAAGTTCCTATCTGTATCGCCCTGGTTTATGTCCACCACAGAATCGAAACGTTACTTGATATGGTTATGGTGTTTGGTGACCAGATATGTACATTGAAGGACCCACCACTTACCCGCTCTGGTATAGGTAACAGATGGTTAGCTCTTCAACTCTAATTTTTTTTTTTTATATGAACGACTCTACATTTAAATAAACGAAACTAGACCTCCATTGCCCCTGCATACGTTGTTAGGCAGCAGTACGCAAGTGCTTGCTTGCTATGTACAAGTGTTAGTATATCGTAAAAGCACAATAAAATCTTACCTCTTATTTCAAGTATGTACAGCCAGATATTTCCGTACCTTCCTCCTGCCCATCTCCTTCCTTTCCCCACTACCTTCAGCCACATAACATACACCAATTGGGGATGCTTTATTCTTAATGGTTGTAGACGGTTGGGATCAGTTGCGACTCTTGTATTTACACAAAAAAATATAATTTAAAAATAATTAACAAAACATATACAACTTTAAATAAAGTGAAATAATGCTTACCTATGAAACAACAATTGGGTTTATTCTCTTTTTTACTTCTATTTTTACAGGTTTTCATAGAACAAGTATCATTTTTGCCGTGTTATTTCGTAAAATGTACCAATGAGAGCTCGACGCTAGTTCGCACATGAATGATGACGTCACATTTTCTAGACTCGCTCGAGGCTATTCGCGAGCCCAGCCGGCTCCAAATGGAACCGGTATGAGGAGGGGGAAATAATTATCCCAAAAGTCTATGCGTTGAACACAGTTAAAATTATTTCATGTGACCTTTCGAATATGAATGCTTAACTTTTGCTATAGCGATACTGAAAGTATCTTCTATTAAGAAGTAAACAATCTTATTATCCGAAACATTTAACGTTTTTAAACTCGACATCTAAGCGCCAGAATTACATCAAATTTTCAATGATCCCAGAATTTTCAAATTTGGCACTCGTCCAAATTTCTTTCTCTGTCGGTCAAACCTATTTGTTCTGGAAATAGTAAACTTATTTAGTGGCTAACTTTGAAAGAATAATATTATAGAGGGGATATAATTTCAATTAAAACCACTATTACTCATACGAAACATCAAAAGAATTGTGAAATGTTTAATAGAAAGAACTCCCTCGTAAATTCACTTCTGGCAAATGGGACTTAGACTAAACTGACATATTTATTGAAATTTCATTTTTATAATTTCGTTAAGTGTTATTTTGATATAGAAATCTAATTGATATGTTGTGATGAGAGAATTGGATAGATAGAAATTATTTTTTGAAGTTATAATTGAATAGGTAGCTATCCAAATAGTTTGAATTTCTTACATTGGCAACTGAACGATTTCTTAATTATTGACTAGATTTAAGCCCACGCATTCCGAATTTCTACCAGTTAATAACATATTTCTCTTGAGCACTCTAAGATTTTTAGTTCTTTAAAAAATATATGTTGTTTTTATACATATTCGTTTATAATGTCCACATGCAGTGATTCTCTACAATTCACATGTTCGTCCTCACCTGGAATACTGTTCACAGGTTTGGAACCCGCGCTATATTGTTTATGTTAACAGGTTAGAAAGAGTTCAGGAGCGATTTCTCAAATTCCTCAATTTTAAATCATTCAACATATACAACTCTTACGACGAAACCGAGAAACATTTTCGAATCACAAAACTACTCAACAGGAGGCTTGTCGCTGATCAGATGCTCCTGTACAAAATTATTAACTCAAAAGTTGACTGCCCGGATTTGCTAAACAAAATAAATTTCCACACGTCCATTCGATATAGTAGACAAAATACCCTTTTCTATATTGATAGATGCAACACCAATTCCAATCAAAATTAATTTATACAAAGGACATGTAACTACTATAACAACAAATTTGCAAATATAGACACACGTGCTGACGTATTTACTGCTAGTTACTGTCGCTACAGAACTTCAATGTATAACATTCTAGGTGCGAATAACACATGAATTAATTGTATCTAATATTTTTATATTACTTGCGTGGCAACTTTCCCTTATCCCTCTCCTCCCCTTACCCTTTCCAACCCAAATCCCTATTTTGCAGTCTATTTCAGTTATAATCACACTTATTTTAATGTTGTGTATTAGTTTACCATTTGTTGAATTCACATTTGTACTCTTATTATTTTTTTTAAATATTCTAGTTTAATTCAGTTAGTCTTGTTTCTAAATACCTATCTGTGAACATTAATAATTGGTCTGTTTTTTTATCATCCTCTTATGTTTATTGTATTACTAAGACTGTTAATGTTCCTTAAATAAATAAATAAATAAGATATTATTAAATATTACACAGATTAATCAAATTTCAGTGGTATGGATGAACACACTGACCCCCAGATTCCTCCCTTCCCTACATATCAATTTCCTATAAAGACACTCCGCACAGCATCTCCAAAAATAACATAGGCTCTGAGGGAAATTATTTTGCTTGCGGCCTTCTTTGTGAAGATAAAAAAAAATATTAAATCAATTTATTTTATTACAAGTTACCTACTTTATTGCTTGACTGAATTTTTCACACAATCGGTTCCAATTTTGATATATTGACAGTTAAATTCAAAGCAAAACCCAGTTCCAGAGTTACACTGGACAGACACAACAGATATTAGTGTTTTTGATAAATTAGTAAGTAAATAACATCGCTTTCTTGAAGATGGAAAATGCCCAGAATCCGACTTTCGTGCATTTTATTCTTATTTATTGTTGTAAAATATATTATACTTACTAAAAATAGGGAGGTACTTAATTTAGTCTCCCACTAAAAAAAGTACTAAGGAAATCTGGTAAAAAAAAAAATATGTTTTAGGTAGGTTCTTTATCGACTTATTACAATCAGTTCTATTCTCGAAAACTGAAAGACTCTAAGAAGTTGTAGAGATCTTTGAACTGGAGTTACAGACAGAAACACAAACAACATTAGGATTATTTTATGGTAAACATGTCGTTTGCTGAGGATTGGTTTGTACTCCTGTATTTTTAGGTTTTTTTTAAGGTGTGAATTGAAGCATATGTTAGTTCGTTTAAAATTCAACTAAATATGTTGTTCTTTTAATTAAAGATAGATTAACCCTTGTATTTTCTAAAAACATTTATAACAATTAGTTTGAAATAAAGGAAACAAAAATATAATTTTTTGAGACTCAAAAACTTTTATTTTTCAATACGAGTTTTTGTGGACATAGTACAAACCAATCCTCAGCAAGTGACATAACACAAATTTATCAAAATAAAAATTATTTGCGCGCACCGGGTTTCGAACACATGACCCCTGTCTTAGCCGCTTAATTAATTAACAATCTTAACCACTCAGTCACGGAGGTAAAAATAATTAATACTATCACAGAAATCATGAGAAATACATTTTGATATTTAGAGTAAAACGAGAGGTACAGATTATTTCCGCATCAAGCATTCCTAAAAATCTAACATCCATCCATTTTACCCATAATTAACATTTGTCAGTAATCCTCAAAACTCAAAAAGAATCGTACTTAATCCCCATGTCAAAATATCCTATTAACCCGCCAAAAGAATTACAGAAACCATAATTTTATTAACGAGTCGGTTTGTATTTATTTTTCCAATATAGTAGGCAATATATTACATGAGATTAGGCGAAAGATGTCATTTGAAATAAAGTCACAACTAATGTACCGTGACATCTGCTTCTGTAGAAAATCGGTGTTTGAAGGCAGTTTAAATAAATTTATATTACCATCAACTAAAGCTCTTGAAATGCAATACTGTAAGCCAATTTTATGAGCTTTTTGACAGGGATATCAACATACCACGAATTGCGGTTGATTTGTTATTTCGTTTTGGAATTGAGGGGATTCAAAAGAAATGTTAATTGAAGGTAGAGACACTTATTTCAGATTTTGACAGAAAGAATGTAATACATTGCTCCAGGATATTATTTTATCATTAAAAAAATGGTTTTTGCGTTTTTTCAAAATATTTTTACATATTGCTTCGTAGCTCAAAATGAAGATCACGCTGTAAGCTGAACACAAAATTGTCGTTAGAGCTTTCATAGATACTAATTTTATGACGCCAGAGCTCACTGTTAAGTTTTTTTATTTGAAATCCGCACAAGTTTTATATTTGACTGGTCGGTGGTTGAGTGGGCATCGCGTTTGGGTCCCACCCGGGCGTCCCGTGTTCGATTCCTCGGCCGGCTAAGTCCTCCATCACAACACAAGCAATATTTTCGGCTTTCTGTGGTGGTAGTAGGAGATTTTCAAACATTTTTGGGTTATTCGTAACCCGGGAATGTTTGTCTTTCTTTTTAAAAAAAAAAAAAAATATTTTTTGTATGTATAAATCACAAGATTCCCAGCTGCTCCCGTCTAGAGCCAGAGAGACTATGGTATTCCCAATTTGGGTATGTTGTGAGGCTGAAGGTAGTGGGGAGGGAGAAGAAATGGGGAGGAGGAAGGTGGAGAAATATCTGGCTATTCAGATCTGGTCACCAAACGCGTTAAAGCCATTTCAAGCAACTTTCAATTCTGAATGGGGCCGGACGATACAGAGAGTATCTTCCACTCTGGATGAAATTGATGATTAATTTAGTTGCTCCCAACCGCCTGGAGCCAGTGAGACTATGGCATCTCTAATTGGGGAATGTTGTGACGCTGAAAGTAATTGGGGAGGGGAAAAAGATGGGGAAGAGAAAGGTGGGGAAGTAATTGAGTTCTAGCTATTCATACCCAATCACCAAACACGACTTACGTTATTTTAAGCAAGATAGTGAGAGTGTCCTCCACTCTTGAACGTGCCGCAAATATACCTTATTTTATTTTTAATTACGAAATTGTGAAATCACAAATCAATAAAATAAAATGCGCTTGCGCACGCCGAGATACGAACCTCTGACCTCCCGATTGCTGGTCGAAAGCCTTGCCCTTTGACCACGGGGGTCGTCAATGCAACAATTTATTTATTTTAACTTTATTATTTTTTGTACTTTAATTCAATATGTTATATTTATTACGTGTCGTGAAATCTAACACACATAATTTGCAAATTTAATAGAAACAAGAAAATAACATTCCTTAAATATGATGAATTTTCAAGTAGGTGTACTTTGATGAGATTCGAAAACTATCATCAAAATCACGAATAATAATAATGTTACATTTGTATAGCGCAGTTTTGTGTCATTTCAAGTGCGCTTAACTATAATTAATTTTAAAAAATAATCCTACAGTGCTCCTTACGAGTCCATTACAAAATATTGATAAAATAATATGAAATGAAGAATAAACAGTATATACAAAACAATGAAAAGATAACAAAATTTAACAAAAACAGCGCTGTCATATCACACACTGGACGATAATAATAAACAATAACGGTGCTATTGTAGCACAGGACAAAAGAAGAGCCTTAAAGCTAAAATCTAATATACGAACAGAAGGCAGTTTACGTTCAGAAATGAGAAATATTCTGACATTAAGATGAAGCCATACTAAATAATGCAAAATTACACTGAAAATTTGATCGCTTAGAAATAATAAAGATGCTTCAATTAAATACTGCGTGTAGAACATATCTTGGCCCTCAAAAATATCGGTCATTTTTTTATAAGTCTTTTAATAAGCCTAGAAAAAAATAAAGTAATAGGTCTATAAAAAACACTTTCAAGTGCAAACTCTCCTACTTATGAACATCTTTTCGGATATGGTTTTATTGTTTATTGTAGCAAAATTAGTTTCTTTTATGATAATCGCAAAATAAATTGATATTTACGCCCAATATTCACAAAATAAAATAAAATATGAATTTTTGCGTTGTTATTTTACAATACGGCCGGCAGCCGACGAATTAGGATTTTCAAAGTGACCCTTATGTCATTTTTGTTATTGTTTTTGGGGTGTTATGCCGTGTTTCGCTACCTCCTTCTTTAGCCAACGTTTCGGACAGCGTTACAGTGTCCATCATCAGGGCAGATGAGTGATGATGGACACTGTAACGCTGTCCGAAACGTTGGCTAAAGAAGGAGGTAGCGAAACACGGCATAACACCCCAAAAACAATAACAAAAATACTTTTTGGCCGTGAAAACCTAAAAACATACCTGACCCTTATGTCGTTCACCGAAGGACTACTGGCTTGCCACACCCTACTTTCTTTCAGAACTGCCCTGGTCGGAGCAGGGAACAGACGTGTGACTCCACGTCGCTCGGTTCCGTGAAATCAATTTTAAATTTAAATTGGGATATTAAACATAAACATACAATTAGGAGGAAACCGAAACCAAACAATTCTGGAAACATGAGAAACGTGGCTTAGGTATTACGTGTATTGAAAAGATGTTAGGATTCATGAATGGTATGATTTTTTTAAATAATTTTGTTTTTTAAGCCAGCCTAATTCTGGATATTAGTAAGAGCTGAGGGAAGTTAATTCCAAATGAGAGGGCCAGTTACACGAAAAGAGCGGCCATAGTAAACGGCTCGATTTGACCTAGAAAGTTCGAATTAAGATACCTGACATAAATTTAAATGAAATTACGATAATCAAGTGAATAACTTCCTAAAAGTGTTTAAGTTCATCACAGTTTAAAAGAACAGACACTACTCACATTTAAAATACTTATTCCTACACTCGTATAATATAGTAGACAGTAGGTAATACAGAGTATAGCCAGCCCCTCGGGGTTAAATGGAAATCCTTCGGCAAAGAGGCAATTTTCCTTAAGGCAGGATTAACTATTTGAATGCGAAGAGAAAAAAACACGAAAAAGGCACCGGCATAGTTAATTGATTTGTAGCAAAGAGCTGCATCTCCTCTCTTCTTTTCTTTTATTTTTCTTCTGCTTAAAGTTTGGAGACAGGGGCGGATTCTTAAACATTAAAACAAAATTTTGATTTTTTAATTACAATAAGTACCTACATTAAACGACTTTTATAATGAAAAAAAATTTATTCTATTAAATATTAGTTTCGGTTGTCTGTGCGTTAGTCTTGGGTGAAATCTGATTCAATGAACTCAAATTTGTGTTGGCAAACGCATCCACCGCCAAGACCCAGAAAAACTTCACACCTTGAACCCGGGTACCCCTGCTAAGCCACCAAACGTAGCCACTAAAACGTAAACCACTTGGGGTGACCTATGGAAGAGGTATCGGGTATCCAATAAATGGTTCCAGGGGTGGCGGTAACTACACCCGCCTCCCAAATTGTGCAAGGAATTCGGATATAGAGGGCTTACGTCATTTTTGGGGATACTGTGTGGAGGCTCTTTTTGAGGAATGAAGTAATAAACCTGAGTCTAGAAGAGACCCAGGTTGTAGAAGGAGGAAACAGAGACCGGCAAATCGTTCCACAGCCGAAGCGTTGAACTCAAGAACGATTTTGTAGAAACGACCCGTTCTTATGTGACAAATAAATGTCAACTAATGGCGTATTTCACGACTGTGCACCGGTGCTGAAGAAATAAATATATGTAGTAAGTGTATAATTGTAAATAATATTTTTTTTTCTTGAAACAAGTTATATCTTGTGTACCTACATATAAAACACATTTATCTCGTTAGTTCGTGAAATTTTTCACTTTCGGTAGCTTTAATTAGCTTTCAATTTAATTGTCATTTTCAAAATTGGAACTGATTTTGTAAAGAATTCAGACAAGCGAAAAAACAGGTACCTACCTATAGGATACTGGTAGTTCTGTAAAAAGTAGACCTCGCGTCCGAAAAAAAAATCTAATTTTCTCCTTTTAATGAAAACCAAGATTTCCTGTGAAATAGAGCTGGTTGTTAAATAATTCATCAAATTTTCTTGTTCTGTGAAGGTTCCACTCAAGTTCGGTTTTTTTCAGAATTTGAATAGAACTTTCGCAAATTAAATTAAATTTTAAATTTGACGAATTGTTGTTTCTGTGAAAAACTATGTACTTTGCAGTGATTTTTCACAAAACATATCATCAAAATATTAAGATGACAACTTTTCTAAATTACCACCATCTTGAACCGGAACGGGAACGTAAGAAACAAATTCAAGGATAGATTAAAAGCCAAACAAAAAAATTAAATATTTAGCAGAAAATTATTTTGATCATCATTTTCCAAATTGGACTAATGATATCCCGTGATTTTCACATGTCTGCGCTATTAATAAAAATTCAAAAATCGTTTGAGTGTCGGTTTAAATGTCATTTTCAAAATTAGAACTAAAGCTTCGAGTATTCGGACAAGGGATAAAGTATCTACCGATAAAATAATTTTTTGACAGAAAATTATTTTAATTCCATATTTGAATGTTGAATTGTTATTAAGTAATATATTTAACAGTCCCGTCTTGATTTTCTCACATCGCTGGTTGGTATTTCCCGATCGTTGCTACAGACCAGTAGGCGAGAAGAATGAGATGCAGGGAGAGTCTGAGTGGGTGGGAAGGAGACAGAACACCCTGTACTTTAATCGATGCCATATTAGATTATACGCAGTATTGATCAATCCTATTTGGAGCGTTTAAATGGATATTATATACAGCGTGATTAAAATATTGCGGAGAGGGTGGAACCCATTGGGGCCAAGTCATGCGTATAAATGCTACTCCAAAACTGTTCAATGGTAGAGAAAATGGAATATAAAGATTTTTTTCGGATTTAAACACCAGCTGTAAGAAATGCTGAAAAACAAATCTAATATTACATGAATTACTAAATAAAGATAATTTATTTCAGATGTCAAACGTATACGTTAATATATTTTTTTGTGAGCATCGTGCAAGAGTCCCAACCGTCTGGAGCCAGTGAGAATATAGCTTCCCCAATTGGGGTATATTGTGATGCTGAAAGTAGTGGGGAGGAAAAACAGACGTGGAAGAGAAGGTGGGTTAATACCTGACGGCCGGCGTAGTCCAGCGGTAAGGCTCTTTACTCGCATACTCCCGAAGGTCGCGGTATCGATTCCCGGCGTGGCAAATATATTTAACAATTTATTCATTTAAAATAATATATAGTATATTTGCGGCACGTTCCAGAGTGTAAGATACTCTCAGTATCGCCCTAGTGTAAGACCACCATTCAGAATTGAAACGTTGCTTGAAATGGCTTTAGCCGTGTTTGGTGACCAGATCTGAATAGCCAGGTACTTCCCGCCTTCCTCTTCCACATCTCCTTTCCCTCCCACTACCTTCAGCCTCACAATTGCGGATGCCATAGTCTCACTGGCTCCAGACGGGAGCAGTTGGGACTCTTGTGCGGTATTCGTATAAAAAATACCTGACTATTCAGATCTGTTCAATAAGCACAGCTAAAGCCATTTCAAGCACCGTTCCTATTCTAAATGATGGTCTTTCACAAGGACTCTACAGATTATATCTTTCAATCTGGAACCTTCCGCAAATATACTACATAATATTATTTTAATGAATAAATTGTGAAACTCAAATAAATTTAATTAAATTTACTTGAAGACGCCTTTATTTGAATCCGCGACCTCCGGATTGCTAGTCGAGACCTTTCCCCTCAATCACAGAAGCCGTCGAATTTGACTACTAAAGGTGGTTATTTAAATTTGACTATTAAAGTTAGCTAAATCCAACGTTCCTATTAATCCAGCAAGCAACGTTTCTGTTCCTTAGGGTGATGTCTCAACAAGGCAATACTGAAACTATAGGCACACATTATCTCTAGTTTCCATGCGTTATACCTTCTCCTGGTTTCGGACCCGAAACCTATGCTCTTTGGGTCTAGTAACCGTTAAATATATTACTATTTTATATAAAAAATATAAATTATTCTAAATATTTGTAATATGTTCTGCCTGAACATGTCACGAAACTGTATCTCTAATCATATCGACTCAATATTCCTACAACAAATATCTCAAACCGCCAACAAAAAATTTCTCTTACCAACGATTGTAGTGTCACGGGGGTCTATAAAGACCGCCCAAACCCACCCCAAGCAGGAGGGAGGCTTTAGGTGGGGCGAAAGGAGACCCAACTGTGGGTGTCGATGCGTGAAATAGATTTAGCTGGCGGGGCTAGTCGGCACGTTCCGAAATTTAGAAATCGTTTGAAACGGTCGAAGAAATGAAGGGTTTGGAATGGTCAATGGATTTAGAAATCTAAAGATAGCTATTAAATTAATAACGTAGTTTCATAAGAAGTTTCAGGATGGTTTTTGTTTGATGAAATAATAGTATTTCGTTACACCGAATAGGATCTTCATAAGTTTGTTTTGCTTCACCAATAGTGTGGCTAGAATTCAAAGTTACGAGTTTGAATTCTAGCCGGAACCTTGGGTACCTACATCGGCCGATAGCCGCCCGCCGATAGTCGCAATCGGTCTAGTTTGGAACTTTCTATAGACATCGTTGTATTATGCAAATTACGTGATCGCTGCCTGTTGTCGCTAAGCTATGTTATTTCCTATCGTTATTGTCGTGACAAATTACTTGACTCACCAATAAAAAAATGCCTCCGTCGTATGAGTAAATCATAAGAAAAAACTATTACGAGTGCCTGTGGTTCTTCAGAATATATTGAAGTGCCGCACAAGGGATCTCATCTTACAACTTACAATAAGCAACAGAACTTTTGTTACGTATTTTGCTATTTGGTTTATGCACACGCGTTTGTCTAGATCCAAAGGCACTGCTCACATCTTCTTCTTCTCGTGTCTTGTTCGTTCAACGGACGTTGACTATCATGTTGGCTATGCGGACTTTGTTTACTACGGCCCGGAACAGCCCTGCAGTAGACTAGCCACACTACAGGCTCAGGTTTTTCAGCCATGATATTCTCCTTGTCTCAGGGCCCCGACTGCTGGTGAAGATAGGGATAGATAAACCCTGAAGGTGGTGATGAAAAATTGGCGTTAATGATCCTTACGAAGCCTTATCCAAGAGATGAATTCTCAAATATCTTTTGATATAATACCCTTAGGGATTGCGAACTTTTAGTTTGTTATTATCACGATACGCTGTTACACTAACAGCGAATGTTCTCACCGTGAAATCAAAAAAAAATCGTGATTTTTTTTAATCATCTGAAATGGTATCATGAGTATTCTATATTCTTTATATTATCACGCTTTTATAAAGAAGTTTTCATCAACATGTTGGCATTAAATGTTAAGCATAAGCTTTTATAAAGAAGTTTTCATCAACATGTTCGCATTAAATGTTAAGCATAAGCTTTTATAAAGAAGTGTATCGTTCATACAACTATTTTCCGCCACTCAAAGAAATCGCGAGAATGATCTACAGCCGCAAAGTACTTGCAAATTCACACTGTGCGCAGCACCTAATTATGAACGTATCGGCCGGCAATGTACTCGTTAGGCCGGCTGCCCGATAAATAATAATTTCGCCACCTCCGCGAAAGGTCGAGACTCGAGCGTGCATCCACGAACACAGTGACGAGTACATTCTAGCACCTTCCAGCGCACATATTGCCAGCGAACGGAAAGTTACTTGACCGGTCGCTCCTATATAAGGCGGCGCACTTAACTTCAAACTAGTCAGTCTCGCGACGCGCTAATCAACACATTAGTCAGTCTCAATCCAACGGTCACCTTTACATCTCGCCTCTCTACAGCGAAGCAGTGTGTAACTCCGAGTGCCCGGTGCATCTTCCTTCGACATCACAAGGACTACCTGCTGGTGTCTCCGCTCATCGAGTCACCGCCGTTCATCTCCGCAACGAGCGTCGAGCAACGGCCTGGAAAACGAGGTCATCCTCCACCGCCACAGTGTCGAGCATCACGCTTGTGGCTCCACTCACCGAGTCACCGCCGTTCATCACTCCAGGGCAGCTTCCTTCGTGGCCATCACAAGGACTACCTGCCGGTGGCTCCACTCACCGAGTCACCGCCGTTCATCTCCGCAACGAGCGTCGAGCAACACTCTGGTGACCTGCAGGCCCGTGGCCTGCTCCACCACAGCATCACCGACCTGCATCACACATAATGACCGTGCACCCGCCACGCCTCACTCTACGGCACTTCGACATCTTCATGTTACATCGCACCGACCTCAGCTACGTAGCTCATGATACAATAAACGACTGGACTCGCAACCAACTCGGATGCTTTTTATTTCTCTCTCCGTCTCTATCGACATACGGAGCCCGTTCCCTCAGAAGTTTTCATCAACATGTTCGCATTAAATGTTAAGCGTAAGCTTTTACAAAGAAGTTTTCATCGTGATTCAAAATGTTTGCATTAAATGTAAAGCATAAGTTTTTATAAAAAGGTTTTCATCAACACGATTGCATTAAATGTAAAACATAAGCTTTTATAAACAAATTTTAATCAACATGTTTGCATTAAATGCATTAATTGTGAAGTATAAGCTTTTATAAATAAGTTTTCATCATCATGTTTGTAAGTAACTAGTCGATACCTAGTACTTCCGTTGAATCACAATGTCCGAGAGACTTTTACATTTCTACTTTAATTACGCAACAATAATTATATCGTAAGCGGCCATTTCCGAATATATGTTGTAATAATTTAGCAGTAAGTAGTAAAATTTATTTTTTAAAAAAGCTCCATTTAAAGTCATGTTGACCGCAACGAGTATTAAACGGGTCTTCCTCGCCGTGCGTCAATGGGCACCCATTCCCCTCTCCTACCTACCTCCTCCCCCCACCCAACGCTAGACATCCCTTAGATTTTTACGCTAATATTTTAATTGCTTACTTTGCAATTCTAATTTTCCTCCAACTAGCTGTCAATTAATTAATGGAGGTGCGTCCCGAATCGGAATTACACGAATTATATTATTATTCAGAATTATAGACGGAGCGGTATTTAAATTATTTTAAAAAAATTTAACACAGGACTGAAAGGATTTCAAATGTTTTTTAATGGATCACTTCAAGTATCAAAGATTTTTATTTTTTACTGTGATAATGGTCGTAAATGCCTGGAGCCGTTAGAACTATGGCATCGCCACTTGAAAAATTTTGCAAGGCTAAATTTATTCACTATAAAAAAAATACATAAATTTGTTGCAGACCACTTTTATTTTATAACGCTCTACCGGTATCGGAAGCATCCTTTCTTCGTCAGGAGAATATTGTAACTGTTTTTAATATATTGTAACAATAGAATTTAGAATAGTGTTTGTTGTGAAATTTATGTGTTTTCTTATTGTTAATTATGGCGAGCCACAAAGTTAATGCTTTTTACAAATATAAAATATCTAAATTTATTCATTTATCACTCTTTTATATGCCCGTTTCATTTTTTACTAGGTTTAGTGATAAACATTGGTTTCAATTGGATAAAATTGAAAAAAATTATGATTTTCTAAACATTTTCAGACATAACACCAGATTTGCTTAGGTATATTTTAAACGTCGAATTTTTTTATGTTACAAATGAGTTGTTTAATTTCTAAATCCACTTTTTCAATTCTCACTGATTCGGAGAAAACTGCAAAAAACTATCACATCTCTAGTGTAAATGTACCCGGCTTCGCACAGGTCAACATTCGAGAGTGTTCTGGAATGTTCCACAGTGATGCTCTTGATTCCTTATTCGCGAACATTCCACATGTTCCGGGATTTTCTGAAATGTTGTGGAATGCTCTCAAAACCTTTTTTATACTATATATATTGATTAAAATTAAGATTATCGAACCTTTTAAAAATTTTCAGAACATTCTAGACTCACTGCCACTCATTTCTGAAGTATACTTCTAGAACTTCCTCCTTCCATAACTTTCTTGAGCATTTACAAAACATCCAGAACGTTCTGGAACCTTCTAGGCTCACCGAAATACTTTACCACTTCTTCCAGCCTTTTCTAGAGTTTTATCGAATCTTCTAGAACTTTCTGGAAGACTGTTCTTGAAATTTCTAGAAGGCGAAACTTCCAACCCTAATGCCTTCAAAAGCACGCCCTTTGGGTAAAAACGAGTCCCCCCATCCTAGAGGGGAGACAGAGATCTACCTCACCATATAACTCCCTTGATAGTACCGGGACTCGTTTCTGAGTTTTTGCGGGCCGCACGTTTTTTTGGACTTTCTTTTATAATATTTATTGATGAATTGGAGTAATATAAATTCGGAAAGTGTTAATTTTTCAATGTTTGTCTAGCAATATTTAAGTAATTTCGATAAATAAAATGGATACAGCGGGTTTTGATATTTACTTCGTGATTTACTCAGGATATAGAGGCTTTTGAAACCTAACAGACCTGACGCGCGTGTTCCTAAACTCATCATCTTGGCAAAATAACTGCTCGTGATTGTTTGAATTCCGATATAGCGGATTTTGATAGTAACTTCTTGAATGATATAGCGGGTTTTGTTTCTCACTCGCAGTTTAAACATGGTTTTTGGTCGTGACAAGGGAGGTTTTGAAAGTCAATTTTAGGTTCATCTTGTTGCTCGCAAAAATGTGAACAATATCATGCTGCGATCAATTTGGCAATAAATCGGATATAGCGGGTATTGAAATTATAGGACTCAAATATCGATATTAATTGTATGCTTTTCTTTAATCTTTTCAAATTCCCTTTGCGAAGTCATTTTAATTAAATGAAAAAAAAAAATTGTAAAAACACCACTATCTTTTAAATAGTGGTGTATTTAAAAAGTTATTTGTTTTAATTTATTTGTATGTTCGTTTGCCAAATTATATAGGCGAGGAATTGACAAATTTGCTGTATAGTTTGTTCGTGAACAATGACAACGAAATAGGTTCTTATGCTTGGTCAGTTGCTGAGAAGACATCGCGTTTGGTTCCTACCCAGGCGTCGTGAGTTAAATTCCTAGCGTTGATTGAACCATTGATGATGTGTAGATGAGATGTGAAGCGAAAAAATACGTTCCGCTTTTGTCCGTGCGATTAGACCGTTATGATCTCCAACGTTCCCAATGCTCTAACGCCGAACGACCGGAAAATACCGAATCGGCTTTAAGCACACTGCTTATCTTAAGTGACCTCCCAGTTAAGTATGGTCCTGTATATTTTCTGCACGTACAGACTATAAATGCATAATATATGATCATTTTTACGCAGCATCACTTTCGTTTATCAAATGCACTGTAAATATAGTTTTGTATCAGTGATCGATAAACTGGTGGATGCAATATTTTAATCATAAGTTGTTATAATGATTTGTCTTTTCTTTTGTCTTGTCTGTAGTTAGAAGTAAGATTGTAGAAACGTTTTATAAATTTGTTCAGCGCTCTTGAGATGATTTTTCACAAAGAGGGCGCTATGCAAATCATCGAAATATTATTATCATTATTATTATCACTGATGCATACCTATAAACCAAATAAAAAAAAAAAAAAAAAAATAGTCTTGACTTGAAAAAAACATTTTTATAAAATAATCAATATATTAATACGATTCCCATATTCATGTATTATTTATCATATCAAAACAGTCAAAATAATAATAATAGCGGTCCTTACCCGATAGAGCCGCCCGTCCCCTTGAGCTAGGGAGAGGGCAAGCGGACATTAGCCGATACAAAAGATCCGCTCGGTCATGTGACAGATTTAAATTGGAAGCAACCCTGCGACGGAAAGGGGGAGAGGGGTGGAACGGGTAAGTGGGCTAAAGAAATGACGTTTTTTCGATTTATTATGATTCCAGTAGTAACGACCCGGTTTTGCCCGAGAATGATCGCTGGGAATACACTTCAATACAAAATCGTTTTTCCAGTTGAAAAATTGAAAATTTTTGAATAAACAATATATATATTTTTTTTTTACATGAGCATATGTCATCTTTGGGGATGCTGTGTTGAGGGTTTTTTAAGGAAACGAAGGAGATTAGAGTTCTGGGAATGAAAAGGGTTTGAGAGGTTGGTAGGAATCTGGGATTCAGTGTGTCCTTGTCATCCGCCTCCAAGACCTAGACAAACCCCACTCTGTGAACCCGGGCACCCCTGCTAAATCACCAAACGTAGTGAACTACCAGGGATGACCTACGGCAGAGGTGTTGACTATCCAATAAAGGTTCCCAGGGTGGCGGTACCAATTTCCGCCTCCCATATAAGTTGTGAGGCTTCGTTTTCTATTTTCGTTTAAAAAAAAATCCCCCAGGGCCTTGGAGAATCTCCTCATCTCATCTTCTTTGGGGATGCTATGTAGAGGGTTTGTTTATGGAAAGGAAGGAGAGGAAGTTCTGGGAAGCAAAAAGGCATGAGGGGTGGGTTGGAATCTGGGGGTCAAAGTGTACAGGATTAACAGCCGTATGAATCCATTCCTCCCACTGGGATGCAAGGCGAAGGGTCAAGAGAGTCCGTCTGGAGAGGTCTAGGTTAGGTCTCCTTAAACCAGTCTCTTCCAATCCGGCTCGCCAAGCGGTAGGCGGGCAAACGCACTCGCCGCCAATATCTAGACAAACCTCATCCCATGAACCCGAACACCCCTGCTAAGTCATCAAACGTAGCGAAGCACTTGGATGACCAAGGCAGGGATGTTGGTTATCCAATAAATTGTTCACGGGGTGGAGGTACCTATACCCGTTTCCCAATCTGTGATATATAGATATTTTAATGATCCTTTGCCAAAAATGGACATATTTACATTGATAATATCATTTGATATTTAGTTCAAACAGGTTTTAGTTTTAGAGTTTACATTGGTATTTTTTATGGTTTTCATTTTTTTTAAGACAGATCAAGATTTCCGGCTTCGAAACCAAAAAATATAGTCCTAGGTGACCGTATCTTTTTCTGATTTTTCTATTTACAAATTTTCTATTGAGTTTCGCTAATATTGTCTTCAGTTAATTAAATATTCAAAAAATTATATGAAACAATTTTATTTCTTATCTTTTCAGATCGAATAACCGCCAATTATGACGGCTCCATCCCCTATTTTGACAGTCACCCGGCCGCATTGTTACAGCCCCACTCCTGTGTGGGGTGAGGGGTGCAGGGTGCAGGGTGCAGAGCACAGCGTGTGGGTGTAGCTCACTGGAGATAAGGTCTCGAGTGGATGCTGTGAGATAGGATCTTTATCGGAAAACAACGCGGTTGACTTAGCCGGTAATGGTTTTTCAATTCATCCTCATCGAAAACATTTAAATTATGGATGTTTAAAAATAAGAGAATTAATAATAATAATAATAATGTTTTTTTGTTATTATTTTTGGGGTGTTATGCCGTGTTTCGCTACCTCCTTCTTTAGCCAACGTTTCGGACTTTTTGGCCGTGAAAACCTAAAAACATACATAATAATGTTTTGTTCCAGGATGTGGGGAGGATAGTGCAATCCCACACGGTCCATGTAATTGTATACAATTATACATATTTTAATACAACAGCTTTTTTTTTAATAAATAATAAGTATATATTTAGTATTTTAATATATATAAATAATAGAAAAGGAAAAAACAAAATTATGAAAAATAAAAAGAATAAAAAATAAATAAGTAATCAATTCTATGTAGGGCGTGGTCTGGGTGAGCTCGGGCCCAGCGCTCACTCAGGAGTGGGGTTTGGTGCTGGAACGCTGCGGTCACCACTGTATTGTCAGAAGCCATTAGCCGCATCCTGGCTCCAGTAACCCGATGTCTCATTAGACCGGCGAATCCGTGCAATCCTAGTTCAGTGAACATTGTCGATGCACTACTGTATTAAATACCTCAATTCTTCCGATCAGAATATGCTATCAACTATCTAGGAATCCAGAATATGCCATCAACTTTCTGCCTACGATGTATTTTAAGATACTTTGGATTCGCTGGTCATTCCCTATTCCAAATCGTATCATTCCCTATTCCAAATCGCAACAGCAGACAGTCGCTTACTTTTAATCTCCCTCTTTGCAAAACCAACTCCAAACAGAACTCATTTATCTACAGATTCACACATTCATTTAACATAAATTATTACCGCATTGACATTTTTAACTCAAAGTTACGTGACATAAAACGAGAATTCACTAGGCAACGTGACTCAAACTGGAAAGTTCAATCTACCCCTCTCCCCCTCCCCCCCCGATACATTCCCTTCCCTTGCCACGTAATCCTAATCCTATGTTCCTCCTCCTCACCCCTCCCCCCTCACACCTAAAAAATAAACTAATTAAGAAAACACCCTTAAAATGTCACACTTTATCATTCACTATCATCATTGGAAAGTTCATAATTGGCATAATTAACTCTTTTATTTTTGTTATTTGTTTTTGGGGTGTTATGCCGTGTTTCGCTACCTTCGGTTTTCGGACAGCGTTGCAGTGTCCATCATCTGCCCTGGTGATGTACACTGTAACGCTGTCCGAAACGTTGGCTTAACTCTTCTTGAGAATCAGATCCTTAGAAGACTGTAGAAAACTCCAGGAAGATATAAACGCAATTATCGACTGGAGTATCGATAATAAACTCGACTTCAACTTCCAAAAATGTTCAGTTATGTGCTTTACGAGGTCACAAAAGACCATATATTTTAATTATAAAATGAAAGTCACGTCATTGAAACACATGGTGACTTGCAAGGACTTAGGAATTGTGTACGACGCTCGCTTAACATTTCACGCTCACATTGAAAAGATCTGTAAATCAGCGACAAAGATGCTGGGTTTTGTCATACACGATTCTAAGGATTTGACCAACCTTACAGTAATAAGGCTGCTTTACTTCAGCTAAGTGCGTAGCATTCTCGAGAGTGGATCTCAGATATGGGGACCTGAGGACATCGTCTATGTACTAATGGTTGAGAAAATACAAAAAAAATTTTTACGATACCTCTATATGAGAGTTCGGTTTTTACCCGTGGCTGTTTCCAAAAGCATTTATCTCGGGAATGCTGGGTATCTGCAGCCTTAGTTCCAGAAGAGATGTCGCATTACTGCTGATGGCATATAAGCTTCTAAATGGTTTTATATCGGTACCAGATATTCTGGCTGAAATAGGATGTCCCGGATAATTTCACGCGAGGTCGCCATCACAGGCTTTTGATTCTTCCCAGGTGCAGAACTAACTTACCCCTGATGCCCCTGGGAAGGCTTACTAGGTTAATTAACTGCTTTGCAGGAAATGTGGGTATTTTCCACATTTCCCGCAATGATTTTAAGCGTAAAATAGCACTTATTAAATAAATGTTTTAACTGTTAACGTAATGATTATGTATCTTGTACAACCGTTTTTGCAATATATTGGTGTAATGCTGTTTTTGCTTATAAATAAATAAATAAAGAAGGAGGTGGCGAAACACGGCATAACACCCCAAAAACAAATAACAAAAATACTTTTGGCCGTGAAAACATAAAAACATACCTAAACTCTTTTATTATTGTTTATAAAAAAAATTGTGATAATGTTATTTTCAAGCAACCTGTACAGATTTTACCTACAGTGGTGTAAAAAAAAATTGTCCATATATTTAATTTACGTTCACTCGAAAAGTTGTTTTTTGACACATTCTATAATTTAGGTTATCCCAGGAAAACTCTTCGACAATCGATTTGCTATTTTTAAAACATTAAATAATAACTAAGGAATTCCTCTCAATCAAACACTTATTTTAGCATACCCAAAGATAATAAGATTATTATATAAGCCATCAGTTTTTTTGCCATTTTTCCTTTTTTAAACGCCCATAACCAAAATTGAGAATCCAAGCCCCATTGTTATGCAACCCTCTTTGATGTGCCTCTCCTGTTGCCGTTACAATCATAAGCTAGTTAGAAAAGTCTCAATTAATCTGCTGGCTTTTTTGTTTGCTTTGTAGCATGCGCCACAGGCATATAATATGTACGCACGCAACTTGTTATTACCAAATTATAATTTGAACTATCTTGCTCCCGTGAGAGATCGCGGGATATTTTTAATCACAGAGAGAAAATAATTCAATTAATAGGTAACCACCAACTTTTTTAAATGCCTCCAATATGAATATATTTAGAATTAATGGCACAACTGCCGTTAACAAACATTATGTTATTTATTAAGCAGTCAATATGGAAAAAAAACTTAAACAGTAAATGTTCTTCTTCAAACACCCCAAATTTATTTTGTGGCACCATTTTAATTCTAAATTAATAGATTTCTTGTTTTAACCACTTTACGACACCATTAATTCTATTGTTATAATTAATTTTAAGTAAGCCCTGAGGAAGTGAGCACCATTCACGAAACATGTCGGTTTTTTATAAACAATAAACGTGGTTAAAACAAAGAAATCTATTAATTTTGAGTCTATGTTCATTGAACAATACAGAAAGAAGAAAGAAAAGAAAAATTAAGTAAGCAAAACAA
Source organism: Glyphotaelius pellucidus (assembly GCA_936435175.1). Taxonomy (NCBI): domain Eukaryota; kingdom Metazoa; phylum Arthropoda; class Insecta; order Trichoptera; family Limnephilidae; genus Glyphotaelius; species Glyphotaelius pellucidus. The sequence goes on along the minus strand of OW386558.1, from coordinate 27,876,963 downwards.
ATGTAAAATCAGTACGAAGTTATTGAAAGCAGGGATGAAGAGACAAAAACAGTACGAAGTTATTGAAAGCAGTGATGAAGAGACAAAAACAGTACAAAGTTATTGAAAGCAGGGATGAAGAGACAAAAACAGTACGAAGTTATTGAAAGCAGGGATGAAGAGACAAAAACAGTACAAAGTTATTGAAAGCAGGGATGAAGAGACAAAAACAGTACAAAGTTATTGAAAGCAGGGATGAAGAGACAAAAACAAAAAAACCTCATTAAAATATGAACTGCAAAGACATACTGACAACATTAGCAACAACAGCATAAAAGTTACCAATGTGTGTAATCTATTTACAACAGAATAGTAGCCTGAGACAATAGAATAATTGTCACAATAATACATACTAGGGAACCTTGATCTAGTAGAAATATGAAAGTGAATCAACCTTTTAGGGCTTTCCAACTGATAATTTACAATTTTATGTAAAAATAATATATATGATAAAAATTTTTTCTTTGGTCACTTAATTTCAACAATTTCAATGAATGTTTTTCAAAATCATAATCTAAACGATTTTCAAGTCCAAAATAGATAAACTTCGAAAAATTGCGTTGGACTCTTTCAATGATATTAATGTGATAATTAAAGACAGGCTACCGTATTGTAGAGTGATATTCTAGAATACTTCTAAAAAGAGACGCGAACAAAATTTTTAATGGGTGAATATTTATAACAATAATACGTACCTATGTTGATTGGACACTACTCTTTGCAGATAAATAAACGATTACGTTTACAAGATCCCTTAAGAAATTGAATCTAGACGAAATCAACCGTACAATTTATTTATTGTTATCAAGTTTAATTTGTAGAACTCTATTTTAATTTTTTTATTTCTTTTATATATTCAATAATATTATTATTCAATTTATAAAAACAGTTTATTTATAAACAAGTTCTGCTAGGTAATTATTATTACACGTGACAGCTGTTTCTGTAGACACAGTTTGATAATGCCTTCAGAAGGCGAAATAGCTGTCACGTGCAATCATAATTACCTAGCAGAACTTGTTTATAAATAACCTTTTTTTATAAATTGAATAATAATATTATTGAATATATAAAAGAAATAAAAAAAAATAAATTTAAAAATTTCAATCGTATAAGACAAATTCACCGTTACTCCAAAATCATTAATTCGTACAACCAGAGAGATGTTCAATAATAATTTTATATTTACTGAAATCGTTTTACATGTAGGAATTTTAAGAAAATCTTAAACTTGGGTGAAGTGAGAGTTCGTTTTAGGGCATATAACGAAATAAATAGGGGTATTTTAAAAATAACTTTCCTCGTGACGATTGTTGAGAAATCTTGTAGTTATTTTTTTCCACTGTTTGCTTCTGTACAAAACTAACATTAATCGATCAAAAATTGCGATAACGGATCATGTTTGTTTTGGCGAACCTTTCGAATGGGCGGCACGTGTTGTAAGTATGGCACAGGACTCTTAATGTTATCATAATCGTTTTTAGAAAATATTGATCTCAACGAACCACTAAACTCAAGTAAATAGTTTTGGTTATAGGGACAAACACCAAATGGGTAAACTGTGTGAATGGAATTACCTAAGAAAACCTTTTCTGCTTCAGGGCAAGCAATGATTTTGAGTTTATCAAAACAACTCCTTTCTGGCCTTGCAATGTTTTTGTTTTGAGCCATATCTTGTTGTTTCAGAACTCAGCATCTTTCTTAAGCGACACTCGGTATTAATTAACACGAGAATCATCAGGGAAAAAAGAATTTCTGTATTACGTTTTGCCTCTCATCAAAAGTCATTGCCAGCTATGAAAAAAAATTGATAAACAGCCCGTAACTTAACCTATTTAACATTTTTTTTTGTTATCTCCTTTAATTAACCATTGATATGTTTGGTGTAACTATAAGTGACCAGCTCAGGTATGGGGGCTCCATCGAAGCAAGAGTAAAGTTAACTTCTCAAAAACTGGGCGTACTGTACAGGGCCTGCAGACACTTTAATAGTACACAACTGCTAACCCTGTACAAATCGCAAGTGCGCCCCACGGTTGAATTTGGCAGCCACCTCTGGTCTGGAGCTCCAAAATACTTGAAAAATACCCTCGACTCTGTGCAGAAACGGGCGGTCCGTTTGATAGATTCCCCCATCTTAACGAACGGATTGCAATCTTTAGAGCACAGTCGTCGGGTGGGAATGCTATCCATGTTCTACCGGTATTTCAATGGAAGATGCCCTGAGGAATAAGCGTCATTGATCCCTTCGGCACCGGTGCATAGTCGGGAGACACGCCAAACGCGCGCCCAAATATGTATACGGTTGACATTTGTCGCATGAAAACGGGTTGTTTTTTCGACTCGTTCTTGAGTTCAACAGCTCGGCTATTAAACGATTTGCCGGCATTTGTGTTTCTTCCCTCCTACAACATGGGTCTCTTCAAGACCAATGTTCATTCCTTCCTCTCCTCAAAAAGACCCTCCACACAGCATCCCAGATGACATAGGCCCTGAGGGGAATTATTTTCTTCAAGGCCTCCTGTGTGGAGTATGTACCGTTTCTATCATATCGTTAAAAAATACGTTGATAAATTTAATTATCATATTATAATATCGTGTTTCACAGGGGTTATAATAGAAAAATCATTACGCTTCGTTCCAGTGAGACCAGAAGAGCAGTACTATTTCACGTAGCCGAGGTTATAACAATAACGATAAAGCTTGATTCGACACGATTGACATTGCAATAAAATCAACCTATACAAATAGTAAGGGCGCAAAAGGGCAAGCAAATCGCGTGTTTGGTGCATTGCTAATTTTATATTGTAATCCTAACTAATTATTATAGATCCGTTTCTTGTCTGAACTTAAAATGGCTCACCGAACCCCGGGCAGACCAAAGACATGAAGCCAACCAGAGGGAGTCTTTGTCTAACACTCGACTGAAAGCGGTTGACAATGGTAGTAAAATGACACTGAAGAAAGAGTTCGAAAGTAGTGGAAGTTTTTCTTGGAGATGGTCAGAAGTCACAAAGGCTTGTAGCGCAACGATGCTGATGATAATTCTTACCAAGAAGAGGGTTTTTTTTCATACATTTCTAAAATGCTGTAGTTACTGTTGAGTTTCTGAAGATACTTGTTATAAACTTTAGGCGTAACAAACTTCCCCCTTTTTTATAAGAACAACTCTCTTTTTATAACTTTTAAAGGTTATTCCCATTTGTGTTATAAATCATTGAAGAAGAAGAAAACACTAATAGTTTCAGGAAGGAGACTTTTTGATGAGTGATTGTGATTATGTTAGTAGCCTGTTTCTCAGATAAAGGTGTATATATTTATTTATAAATAAACGCCCTTTTTCGGGGCTTTTACATATATAGCATAGAAAAAACATTTTATTGTACATAACTGAACTGCCTCAATAACAATATTTTAAATTTATTCAAAGAAAGTGAAGTTAAATTGAAGATGTCCACTGACTTGGTATAATTGTTTCCCTCCATTAGTATTCTGGGCAAAGAGGAATACATATGATAGTTAGTCCCAGAATTTCTGCACTGAAATAAATCCTGACTTCTAGTATTACGAAGTGGAATTCGGAAGCTTATCAATTCAAGTAATACCGGACTATCAACTAAATCATTTAGAATTTTATATAAAAATACCAAGTCAGTGAAAATTCTTCTGTCTGACAATTTAAGCATATTCATATCGTTCAAAAGTGTGTTGTAGTTTAACATATTTGCTGAAATACCCATTTTAAAATTTAGAAAACGTAAGAATTTGTTTTGTATTCTTTCAACAGCTTGTACGTGCATATTATAATGAGGATTCCAGACAGGAGAATTGTACTCAAGTTGGCTTCTAACATAAGCAAAATATAACATTTTAATACTTTACATTGTTAAAGTTTCTAGTTAGCCTAGTATTATTGTTTATATGTGTGACGATGTGGTTATATAGGAGTATGTATGTATGTGTGAATGTGTGTGTATTTACATGTATAAATGTGTGCACCTATATATGCATGTGTGCTTGCATTCACCCACACTAAAAAAAAGGAAAAAAGTTATTACATTATTACATTACAAATACATTTTTATAATCTAATGTTAATTTACTTCTATTCTCCTTTCTACTTTTTATTATAATTTCTACTTTTTACTATAATTTTTCCAATTTTTAGCGTCATTTATACGAAATCCATATGTTCGCACTAGACTTCATATTTCATACAACGTAACTTTACTCCATTGGTCACCATGATACGGGCAGCCGCCTAGTATGGTGATTTAATATATCTTCTGTATGTAAGTGTCCCAAATATGTAACATGTGTTGTATAAATAAATAATTTAAAAATAAATAAATCTGAAATAAAATGAAAAAAATATAAAAAAAACATCATTATCATTTTTAAAATACTTAATTACCGGTTAAAACTAAACATCCACAAAAATATTTCCAAAACTTCTCCTTTATGCGATTTTTCACAAAAACTTTAATATCATTAAAGTTCAGAAATAAAATCGTAAATCACTACTTCAGCAAAGTAATATCGGAATTGTGTAAATTAAACTGGTTATTTGTACAACAAAGCAATTAATAAAAAAAGTGCACAACAATGGGTAACTTGTATTTTATACGCAAAGTTATTGACTCGTGCCTAATGTGCCCCGTGTACCCCTACGGGACCTAACTTCGGGGATGTTTCACCCCTCATAATGCAATATACAATAATAATAATGAAACATTTGTATCGCATTAATTTCAAACAAGTTAGTTGTAGGGTGTTTGCATTTGTAAGCGTGCCTCATTGTCCGAATCTAGCCCCAATTATTCGTATCGGTTGCCGGGGCACAATGGAACGTGGGGAGAGTGGGAGCAACTTGGAGAAAATCGTTTGTACTGGATAAAATGCTGGTAAGAAGTTGAAGAAAGAAATAACGAATATATTTATGATATTTTTTCACAAACTTTATCTACGTGTGATTTCTGTGTATGACGGGAAGGCTGATGAGGATATTGAAAAGGGGTAAATGCAGGATTTCAAAAGTAATGAAAATAATAAAGATGATTAAAATATCTTAACAAAAGGAAGATATATTTTGAGAAATTTGATAGGAAGGCTAGCATTTCTTGAGTCATAAACTTTAGTCTTGCTATCAATTTTGATTTGTTACATCTGTGAACAGAAATGAGAACACTTGAGAAAAGGGTATTTTTTTTTTTTTACAGTTAATACCTCACAAGAGTCCCAACTGCTCCCGTCTGGAGCCAGTGAGACTATGGCATCCCCAATCGGGGTATGTTGTGAGGCTGAAGGTAGTGGGGAGGGGAAGGAGATAGGGAAAAGGAAGGTGGGAAGTTCCTGGCTATTCAGATCTGATCACCAAACACGGCTAAAGCCATTTCAAGCAACGTTTCAATTCTGAATGGTGATCTTACACCAGGGCGATACGGACAGTATCTTCCACTCTGGAACGTGCCGCAAATATACTATATATTATTCTAAATGAATAAATTGTGAAATAACACAAATTAATCAAATAAAATTTATTTGCGCACACCGGGTTCAAACCCGCGACCTTCGGATTGTGAGTCGAGAGTCTTGCCTCTGGACCACGGAGGCCGGGTATATTTAAATTGTTTTTATTTTTAATTTATCTATTAATTAACAACTATTAGAGATACAACGATATAATAAATTCGTGTATTCACAGTCCTCTTCACGAGGGGTTCCTATTTCAGGAAAAAGCATAGGTTGCTGTGACGGAGTTAAATACATTTTGTGATTTCTTCATCTTCATGTTTATTGTCTGCGTTAGTCGATTTCCTGATCTTAACGTATGTAGACTTTATATTCAGATTTATTGACTATTGGTAGATTTTCACGTCTTCAGGTTTATTGATTTCCTTAACTTCACGATTATTTTTTTCCTGTTTGTACCTCACCTTCATGTTTATTGAATGTGTTGGTTGATTTCCTCATCTTCACGTTGATTTTCTCGTCTTCGTGTTTGTTGATTTTCTCAATTTCATGTTGATTAATTTCCTATTTGTAGACCTCATCTTCATGTTTATTGTCTGTGTTGGTTGTTTTCCTCATATGCATGTTTATTTTCTGGTCTTTATGTTTATTAATTTCCTAAACTTTATGTTTAATAATTTTACATTTTGAGACCTCAACCTTTATGTTTATTTCTCTTCACTTTTTTGTAAGCGCGATGAACAGGGTTAAGCGAAAGTGAACTCAAATGATTACGTAGTGGATTTATGAAAAAAGAAGTGCCACGAGAATGCACAATGCGCAAGAGGATGGATGTAAGAAAGGTGAGATAAGAGGAGAGAAATAAAAAAGTCAGCGAAGTCTCAGGAAAATTACGGCACGATTAAGTATACCAAAATAATTATTTCGGATAGTTCCAAGAAGTAATAGCACATATGAAGTGCAAATATGGATAAAATAAGGAGTCTATACCACGGTTATGTAGTGTTCTATACTCTGCCTATCCTTCCTGATAGTGGGGATAGGATAGGTTAGGTCCCAGCTGCGACCGTTATCTTTTTATTTTTCTGGGTCTTGCTCTCTTTCATATTTTCGTTTAGATTATAAGTGTTATCTTCTTCTTGAATGATACATATATTATGTCGATTATTATTATTTATTATTTTAACTTTATGAGTAAAACCTCATAAAGTAAACCTCTTAAATATTACAGTTTGAGGTTTTACTCATAAAGTTAAAATAATAAATAATAATATTCATCCCAGACTTGCAGAAGAGTCAATAGATGTCGCACATTAAATAAAAATGGATAATAATTTATCCAGACACCATCTAGATTGCATTTAGTTCGAGTTGAATCTTGCAATCATTCATAAAGATGGTAGCCAATAAAAATATGCGTTAAGAAAAATGAAGATAATATGGGTGGTTCTTAGTCGAAGTATGGTACAGTTAAAAGTGACCGAATTGGATATCGACACCTTAGCTCAGTGGATAAGAGCGCCCAACCCGGAAAGTAGGGAGGTCCTGGGTTCGAGTCCCAGAGGTGCCAATATCTTTTTCTGATTTTTCTGTTTCCAGATTTTCGATTGAGTTTCGCTCATAATATTATGTTGATGTGAATAACCTTTAAAAGTTATAAAAAGAGAGTTGCTCTAATATTAAGTAGAAGATTTTCATGTATCCTCATATTATTCGAAACTCGAGAATGTATCTAGATCAGTGTTATTACGCACGGAAATATGACATTAGAAAATCTATGATTATTCATCCGATCACCCAATTAGTCGCAAACACGCTTGACGAATTACCGCACAACGCCGGGTGACATACAGAAAAATCAAACAGGCGTAATTGCCCCTGTTTTATATTATCCCAACTACCCTCATCTTACTACGTTAGCAAAAAAACTATTAGAGGGTGTGTTGCGAAGGTCGAGAACGAAAATAGCGGTGGAACTAATTTATTTTTATTCTTAACATTTTTATTATATTACAAGGATATTGCAGTGTGTTCTCCTCCATGCTAGGAGTGCACGTGTGTTGCGTAAAAGGCACACGTTGTAGTACATGTATCATTAAAAAAAACTACTAAAAATATCTATAAAAAAATTACTACCTAAATTTTTTGTGGTGAGGAATATTATTTTGTAAAACACTATTTTCACCTTGTTATATCATTTCCATCGTGGCTATGGAGGTCTGCAACATAAATTTATTTTAATTTATATGCAAAGTTATGATAAGATACCAAAACGCTTGTTCTACATTTTTCGATTGTAGATTAAGAATCTCGTTCCTGCTTCATATTTACTTACATTATCTGTTTTGCAGGTCCCTCTCAAATCTTTGCGCCTCCCCCAATGACATGTGTAGGCTTGAGGCTTGATCAGGCGACCTTGACTGTCCTTTGTCCTGCCTCTGACTGCTCAATGCTGAATTTTCTTTTAGTCTTCGGGTATTTTACCCCAAATATTCAGTTAACATTCTTTGAGGCTTCACTGAGTGGTTGGCTAAGGGACACGGAAGCTAATGTGGTTTATGGTCAGACCGAATGCCATTCACATTTTTTGTTGGTACTTGCCTATTGATTTGAGATTTATTGTATTTTTTATGTTCTCCATTTAATACAGGTGCTTGCAGGTTTTTTTTACACGATGCAATGCCGCTCACGGAGTCTCATGAATGAGTTTTTTTTTCTCATTTTGCCCTGTTTAATTCATATTTGCTTTACTAACATATTTTTGCATTTTGTTTCCTGTTAAGCACTTGCATACTGCTTACTAACAACGTATGCAGGGACACTGGAGGTCTAGATTCGTTCAAAAATAAATAAATGTAGCTTCGTTTAACAAAAAAAATTAGTATCTTGCGAGAGCCTTGAAGGAGTAACCATATGTTACTTATACCAGGGCGGGTATGTGGTGGATAACCTCCAATGTAGATTAAGAAAAAGAATTTCGAAAAAAAAAGTGTTAAAACTTGGGAAAAGCTGAGTGATTTCTATTTAAACTAAGTTTCAACTTGATTGTCACTGAAGTTGTAATAATTACGCTTAGTTAGAAAATATTGTAAAAAACATATTATTAAGGATAATATCGCAGTTTTAACAGTTATCCTCACTGGGATTTCCGGTTCTAAGGCAGTATGTAGTAATTTTTATATAGTTGTACAGATTTATGACCGTACAGTTAATCCCTAGACTTTATTCACCAATTTCAAACCTCACATCGACTTCAAAAATACATTTAATAATAAGTTGGTAAGGATATCTAATGAATTTTTTTACACAATTACAATAAAATAACTTTTTTTGAATTTTTACATATTGGGAGAACACTTTGGGGGTATACGTAATTATAACAATTACAATAAAACAATTTAGTTTGAATATCTCTTTATTCACATGGCATTCCACACATTCACACATTTTCGGCAATTAAAAACAGATACCTATTTCAAAACATCAATACAGCGCAATGAGAATTATTACATAAATATTTAATTCTAAGTCCCGACGTTGCCCGGGCTTTACACAGAGTATTTTTTTAAATCAGACTTAGAAAGTAATTTCCCTTTTATTTTGAAAGTGAATTACGAAAAATTTTATCACAAAAATCATGAAAAATCTTCTTTAAGGGGTGGGAAAAAGGGTGGTTATTTGAAATTTCGTGTAGACTGTTGACGTGTAGAGGATATTTATTAACATTGTCGATTTTTTTGTATTTGTATGCTGGTATATATGGTATATAGACAAGTAGTTTTATCCTACAAGTAGTCACAGAAAAGTATTATCCAGATGCCTTCCAATTGTCTTCATAACTACTAAAAACACACTACTACAACTCAACTCATTCAATATACCTTGTCGTAGACTCAGAAATAAAAAAAACTGTTCTTCCTCAATCAAAATTCGACTTTTATTTTTTTTTAATTTTTATTTTTTATTTATTATAAATACAAAACGAACAAATACATTATTACAACAAGAAATAAAAAATATACAGAAAAAGAAAAGTCCCAATAAACTACTTTTAAGCAGTTTGTCGATGGGTACTTTTACTTTGAAGATATAAACTTATTTTACTTTGTTATGCAGTTACAATTTTTTTGTCAGTCTAATACAAATTATTTCTTTCGGCGAGCCAATTCTTCAACATAATATTTAATTTATCATTTGTACATTTTTTTAATTTCGGCAGGTAACATATTTAAGCAATTAGGTATCATGTAGTGTAATGAATTGTAACTAATTATAGTTACAATTCTCCACTGTCCAGAATGTGTAGAATGGTCAATTCACGTCAAGACCTTGATTTTTTTGTACAAGCCTAAATGACATTTGTCGCTCATTTAGCAATTGAAGTTATTTTATTTTACTCTAATTTTTGCAAGGTCTTGACTTGACTTAACACTTCTGTTTCACTTCTATTCTCTTATATTTTCTGTTTGTCTTTGCTTTAATACACCACCCCTTATTCTTACAATGTACTTTTCCCAAATTTCGTATCACTTTGTTGTAAATTGGACGTTAAGTCCGTTAATAAACAAGTTTAATAATGCATACAAATTCTAAATTCTGAATGCCATATTTAGATTTGATAGTAGGTAAGTAACTAATTATAAGCAGAGTAATTTTTTTCTCATTTTCATGAAATATGCTTTAACACCTTCAAGGTTTTTCTGCATCCTCTTTATTTATGCAGTATGTGCTAGCTTAATGCGATCGCTTATTCGAATAATAGGGGGACGAGGGGCGATTCGCGACACATTAACATTTAAAATTAAAATAAAATATAAGTCATTTTCGCCACACTGCCTCCCATTCATTCAGCACGATTCGTCTCGACATTACAACTAATTATCTGCCTGCCCAGCGAATGCTGGTAATTTGTTTAGTTTGGAACTTTAAAATAAAAATTATGTAGAATTGAGCAATTGTTTGAAATAAAGAGTCCGAATTAAATGAATGATGAAATTCAAAATGGAAAGGTTTTATTATTTTTTATTTTTGTATAGTTTATGAAAATCACTTATTTATTTTATTATTTGAGATTGCACAAAAGTCCCAACGTTAGCTCCCGAACGTTTGGAGCCAGTGAGACTATGGCATCCCCAATTGGGGTATGTTGTTAGTTAGCTGGGGAAAAAAGGTGATGGGAAAGAGGAAGGTCGGGAAGTTCCTGGCTATTCAGATCTGATCACAAAACACGACTATAGATATTTTAAGAAACGTTTCGATTCCAAATGGCGATACTGCAATCTAATCGAAAGAATCTTAAATATCACAGATTTTTTTGGCTGTTAATATATTAATGGCGCGTTCTACCTTCCACTTATTTTTTTTATATGAATACCGTACAAGAGTTCCAATTGCTCCCGTCTGGAGCTAGTGAGACTATGGCATCCCAATTGGGGTATGTTGTGAGGCTGAAGGTAGTGGGGAGGGGAAGAAGATGGAGAAGAAGAAGGTGGGAAGTACCTGGCTATTCAGATCTGGTCACCAAACACGGCTAAAGCCCTTTCAAGCAACGTTTCAATTCTGAATGGTAGTTTTACTACTGGGCAATACTGAGAGGATCTTCCACTCTGGAACGTGCCGCAAATATACTATATATTATTTTTAATTAATAAATTGTGAAATAACACAAATTAATTAAATAAAATTTATTTGCCACGCCGGGATTCGATCCCACGACCTTCGGAATGCGAGTCATGAGCCTTACCGCTGGCCTACGCCGGCCGTCATTTTGAAGGGTAAGCGTGCAAAATTTCGCCAATCTCAAAATAAAACCGTAGACATGTGTAAAAATAAACCCATGTCGGTCGTCGAAGAAATATGGAAGATGGAAGCAAAAAGTTGGAAGAAGGAAGATGGAAGAAAGAAGATGGAAGAAGGAACATAAAAAGACAGAAGAAAGAAAATGGAAGAAGGAAGATGGAAGAAAGAAGATGGAAGAAGGTAGATAAAAATATAAAAGAAAGAAAATTAAAGAAATAAGATGGAAAAGGAAAGATGAAAGACAAGAAAGAAGATAAAATATGAAGATGGAAGAAGAAAGAAGAAAAGAGGAAAATGGAAGAAAGAAAAAGTTATATGGAAGAAAGAAGATCGAAGAAAGAATGTGGAAGGAGGAAGATGTAAGAAAGAAAATGGAAGAAGGAAGATGAAAAATGGAAGAAAAAAGATGGAAGAAGGAAGATGGAAGAAAGAAGAAAGAAGATGGAAGAAGGGGGAAGAAAGACAGAATATGGAAGCATGAAGATGAAGAAGGAAAATGGAAGGAAGAAAGAAGATAGAAGATAGAAGAAGAAAGAAGGAATACGGAAGAAGCAAGATGAAAGAAAGAACATCGAAGAAAGAAAATGGAAGAAAGAATATGGAAGATTGAGAAAGAAGACTGAAGAAGAACGATGGAAGATGTAAGAAAGAAGATAGTAGAAGGAAGATGGAAAATGGAAGAAGGAAGAAGGAAAATGGGAGAAAGCAGATAGAAGACAGAAGCAGAAAGGTGATTAATTAAAGAAGGATGGTGGAAGATGTGAAATGTTTCATTCAAAATAATCCAACCTTCAAGATTGTTGTCACTGATCATCACACAAATAAATTCCACGCAAAGTACAAACATTAATGATCCACGATTGAATATATTGCCAAACTGCAAAAACGCAACGAAACGTTAAATGCGCTCGCTTTGATTCATCGTAAATAATAATTTGTTTAATCGGTAAACTAGATTATCGGTTTCTCGATAATCGACATAATCGTTCAATCGGATTTGTTCAGCCGTGAAGGAATCGTTCAGTCGTACACGTCCGATCGGATTCGTTCATCCGAGCCAACTTGTTAATTAATGTAAAATGGGAAACGGTACATGGCTGATGTACCTATTAATTGATGGGTGTATTATTGCGTTCGTTAATGTAATGGGTTTGAATAATGATATGGTTCGTTGAAACAGGTTTAAATAAGTAATTAATGGATGTGTTTATATAAATGTAATGAATGTTTACACGTATCGATTAAGTCGAGCCAAAAGAGCGCAAGAACTAAAAAAAATGTAAAGGAAGGCAATCTTTTTTTAGTTAGGTTGTAGATGGCGTCGGTGGTCGATGGGCAAAATCGCAGATAGATTGTGTGTCAATTTTTTTTTTTTTACATTGACTCCATACAGGAGGTCCTTAGGAAAATAAAATTTCCCTCAGGGCCTATGTCATCTGAGTTGCTGTGTGGAGGGTCTTTTTGATGAGAGGTGGGAATGAACATTGGTCTTGAAGAGACCCAGTTGTAGGAAGGAGGAAACACAGAGGCTGGCAAATCGTTCCACAGCCGAGCTGTTGAACACAAGAACGAGTCGAAGAAGCGACCCGTTCTCATGTGACAAATGTCAACCGTGTACATATGTTGGGCGCGCGTTTGGCGTGTTTCCCGACAATGCACCAGTGCCGAAGGGATTTATGACGCTAGTTCCTCGGAGCATCTTCCATTGAAATACCGGTAGAACATGGATAGCATTCCCACCCGACGCCTGGGCTCTATAGATTGCAATCCGTTTGTTATGTTAGGAGAATCTTTCAAACGAACCGCCCGTTTCTGCACAGAGTCGAGAGTTTTTTTAGGTATTTTGGGGCTCCAGACCAGAGGTTGCTGCGTTTAATATAAGAAAATGAGCTGAGCAAGAAGTATATTTTTACATTAACAAACAGGAGACCCTGAGAAAAATAATTTCCCTCAAGATCTACGTCATCTTTGGGGATGCTGAGTGGAGGGTCTTTTTGTGGAAATGTATGAGAAAAAGTTCTGGGAAGGAAAATGTAAAAGGGGTGGGTAGAAATCTGGGTTTCAGAGTGTCTGCCGACAAGACCTAGACAAACCTCTTCGCATGAACACGAGCACCCCTGCTTAGTCACGAAACGTATCGAACCACTTGGGTTAGCCAACGGCAGAGGTTTTAGTTATCAATTAAATGGTTCCCGGAGCGGCGGTGCCCATTTCCGCCTCAAAAATTGTATTTAAAAAAAAAAAACATGGAATCTTTCACTTTAATGGGCCCTAACACCACTCAAAATAAGATCTACGGAGAAAAGCCAAAAAACAAAAATAGAGAGCATCTCTTGAATACCGTTACATTAATATTTTGATATCAAATATTAACAGCCACATACACAATGTTATCTGGTCCTGCATCCCCCGATATCAACACTTCACCGGCCATTACCATAAATCACACTCGCAAATGCCCCGATGATGAAACGTTTCCAAAACCCGATACCTCTCATTACTACCCCCAGCGGTCCTCTGCGCCCCCCTGCGGCCCCCCTGCTCTGCCACCCTTGGGCCGAAACGTCTCTTACGTCGGTAATGAAGTCCCCAAGGACGCGTTTAGTGTTTGAACGCGACGGGAGCAAACGGGGCGCTTTTGTGACAATCAGCGACAGATGCGATTGACATTAATTTTGAACAAAAGTTTGATAAGGTTTGACGATCGTGTTCGGACACTTGTTAAATTATATGTGATGCGCACTTTGCGATGTGGATTTTAACAAGCGGTTATCGTTTTTAAAATTGACGACTTATTACTAGAAACCAGAAAATTTCAATAACGCTGTAATTGTGTAAAATTCGTCAGTTTTACTCGAAAAATCGCGAATGTTGCCACTTTCACGAGATTTTTTTTACTTTCGTTACATACAGGAGGCCCTGAAGAAAAAAACTCCTATCAGGACCTATGTCATCTTTGGAGATGCCGTGTGGAGGTCTTTTTAGGAAAGGGAGGAAGAGAGAAAAAAGAGAGGAAATTCTGGAAAGGAAGGATTTGAGGGGCGGATAGGAATCTGGGGGTCAGTGTGTCCAGGATTGACAGACATAATATGAATCTTTCCCTCCCACTGCGGTGCAAGGCGATATTCTGAGAAAATACAACTATAGAAGTAAAAGGAACTATTTTAATCATTCTCTCTCGATCCGACTTGCCATGCAGCTGGTGGGCACACGTGTCCGCCGTCAAAACCCGGACAAACCTCACCCATGTATCCAGGCACCCCTGCTAAGTCACCAAACGAAGCGAACAACTTGGGGTGACCTAATGCAGAGGTGTTATGAGGTGCATACATATGCGCATACCAAGTACATTTGAACAAATAATCTACTCTTTAACTAATAAATTAATTTCAACCCCTAAAAAATCAAACAGCACACGTCACCTAACGCCATCTGTCGAAAAAATCTCCAGACGATTTTTAAATCAACAAGTCGAGATAAATATTTATATTTACAACGATTGTTTATTTGTAAACACATTACTTGCCGGGGGACGTATTAAATGACTATCACTGGATAGCAGGCATTCTGTTCAAACGTCATCAAATATAAATAGAGGGTGATTAATGGGGGCATCCCTTATGATAATTATTCTATGTATTTGTTTGGTATTTTTATTGAATTGTTCGCCTGCGGCTAGTTGGGATTTAATAGTTTTGGGAATCTAGTGCTCTAGGAACTGAGGAGTCAGACCATGCTCGTGGTTCCATACTATGCAGAAGCCGTTAGTAGCCGGTACCGCGTCAGTCTTTCTTAGGTGTAAAGAAATGACAACAAGTCAAATACTTAAAATGTTTATATTTACCTGCTGAATTACAAATAAAACTTGCGATGAATATAGTTAAAATCTCCCATTCTATAACAATAGGTGACGAGTTTTGTTCTCCGTTAAACTCCAATATTACGTCATAGCATCTAGTCCAAATTCCATTGCCCTCTGTTGAACTCAGTGGAATAGACAGCGATCTTGGAAAAATCTTCCATCGAAGTTATGGACAGCCGCTGGTTATTAATCACTGAACTTTATAAATCAGCACTTTGGTGGAGATTGGCTTTTTGAGTTCTGTGAATTCAGCACGGCTCCTTAAAACGCGTTTATAATGCATGTGCACCGATACTCGTTTATTGATCTCGTCAAACGTGTAACGATTCCCTAAACATTCATCGTGACACTGTGTTGTATGGTTACAATAGAAGCTCCCAGTTCTTGCTTTATCCAAATGCATACATCGCTATTGTAATATTTTCTTATTCCAACTATGTACTTGACTAATTCTCTCTTCAACATGTAAAACAAAAATTCTCTTAAGACATTTTTTTATATAAGCTCCACACGGGAGGCCCTGAGGAAAATAATACAAAAATCAGAGCCAATGTCACCTTTGGAGATGATGTGTGGGGGATCTTTTTAGCAAAGGAAGGAGAAAAAGTTCTGGGAAGGAAAAATATATGAGGTGTGGTTAGGAATCTGGGGTCAGTGTGTTCAGGAGAAACAGACGTATGAATCCATCCCTCCCACTGCTGTGCAAATCTATGTTGCGAGAGAGACCGGTCAAAGGGATTCCCTTAATCATTCTCTCCTGCTAAGTCATCAAACGCAGCGAACTACTTGAGGTGACCTGTTGCAGAGTTGTTGGTGATTCAAAAGAATGGTTCTTATGTCGGCGGTACCCATACCCTTCTCTCAAATTATAAATGACTCTTCTTTCTTAGTTCTACTCCGCATATCTGCCATCTATGGGTTCCTTTATTAATTATACTAGCTTTTACCCGCGGCTTCGATCACATGGTATTAGGCGCGCATGGTATTAGGATCGCATGGTATATGGTATTACTGTAGCGCTTGCACTTATCAATTATCACCCCTCCCCCCCCCCACCCTCCCACCCTCAATCGAAACATCACAAACCGGGTTCTTCTACTAAACCTTCGTCTACTGTCTCCTTTCCATCCTCGAGTAATTCAGCCTCACATTATTACCCATTCGAAATGCAGTACTCTCACTAGTTCTTGGCGGTTGATATTCTTGTGTAGTATCACATAAAAAAAACTAACCGAACAGTCTCTTTCTTGTTCTCATCCATTCTTAATTCAACCCTCTCACCGCCCAAGCGCAAACATAAACACACTAAAACACCTCACTTTAAAAATGTGCAAAGCGATGAAAACTTGCGATTATGTCACGACAGTAAAAACTTTAGGCTTTTAACCCTTTGTACCGTTAAGGGTGGAGGAGGCTTAGATCCAGGGGACGGGGAGGGTTAGACACTTCCAGTTTTGATGCCAGGCGCTCAGTATGCTGTGATCACGTGGTTAAATTAAATGTTAAAGACGCGGCGAAAGGGTTGACACATTTTTAAACTACATCTTATTTCACCCATACTAATATGCTAATACTAATCGATACTTCTATACTAATATTATAAATGCGAAACTGCTCGAGTTTGTTTGTTACGCTTTCACGCATAAAACAATAAAACGATTTTAAAAATTCTTTCACCATTAGGAAGCTAAATTATATGCGGAGACTATAGGCTGTATGTGTTGGTAAGCTCTGGCGTTATGAAATTATAAACTTTAATGTATTAATTTCTTGTACGTTTCTTTCGCTAACAAAAGCGAGTTATTGCTAACGTCAGAAAACAAATCGTTGACATGGAAACGATGTTGATACATTTGTGGGCTCCATGCTGGTAGGTACTCAGCCCCCTACCTACTGGTCGGCTACTGCTCCAGAAAATTCAAATATTAGAAAATGCTTTGTTTTTTTTTGACAAGCTTATGTTTTGAAATAAATGTCAGATGAGAGTTCCTACATAAAAATATAATTCGTAACGATTATAAAGACAAGATATTGTGTAAAAAATAGTGTTATTTTTTATTATATTTACAAACTTCCGCGTATTTAAATAAATCTCCGAAATGTTTGTAAGCGCATAAATTCCGAACGACCGCACCAAATTGGATAATTCTTTTTTCTTTGAGCTCTAGCATTATGAAATTTAGGTGGCACGCGAGCTATTTGAAAACTGAATGTACCGGAAATGAATGTATGGAATACGGGAGGGGGAATAATTGATAAGTGCAAGCGCTACAGTAATTTCCCCTAATACCATGCGAGCGAAGCCGCGAGGAAAAGCTACTAATGTAATAACTCGAAAGTCTATATTTATGGTTAAAACCTAACTATCCTGTGATCGATAGGAACCGACCGCACTACCAATTCTATTTTCAATTGTCTTTTAAAAAAATTTATTTATTTCCTTTTTGTTGTACTGAGTTTTGAACCTTCCCCATCCAGTGATAAACCTGACAATTATTTCGTACTAATCCTCTTATTTCGTATTAATCCTCTTGATCAACTGGTGAGCCAAAGTTTAGCATCTTGATTTGGTTGCTCAAATTCACAAATACGCTCTTCCCGGTGCAATTCTCCGACCAACAGGCAAATCAAGCGTTACTAAACAAATCACTTAGCTGATCGAAGTCTCAATTTGATCAATCAAAAATCAGTCGAAGTGGGTTAATTTCCACTTCCAAGATTCCGCAGCATTCATTCAGCAAGTAAATAATATTTTCCTATTGCCGTTAGATTTGGGAGGCGGGAATGGGTACCGCCGCCCCGGGTACCTTTATTGTATAACCAACACCTCTGCCGTAGGTCACCCCAAGTTGTTCGCTATTTTTGGTGATAGCAGGGGTGCCAGGTTCATGCGGTGAGGTTTGTCTAGGTCATGGAGGCCGATGACCAGGACACACTGAACCCCAGATTCCTACCCACCTCTTAAACCCTTTTCCTTCCCAGAACTCTCTTCTCCTTCCTTTCCTTAAAAACCCTCAACACAGCATCCCCAAAGATGACATAGGCCTTGAAGGAAACTATGTTCCTAAGGGTATGTTCCTGTGTGGAGCTCATGTAAAAAAAAAACCGACCATTGTCTTTTTCTATTTTTCTGTGTCTTGTTCTCTTTCATATTTTCGTTTATATTATTAGTGATATCTTCTTCTTTAATGATATATAACATTGATGGCAATAACCTTCAAAAGTTATAAAAAGAGAGTTTTTATTATAAAAAATTAAAAATATTTTTATTTTTTTTTTGGATTACGTAGGATTCGACCCTTGGTTCGCTGAATGTCTGGCCGCTAAGGTTCGTCAGGCGCTTCATACCACTACACCACAGGAAGCTTGCTTGAGACCGTGGATTTATCGTGTTACATTGGAACCGAGTACCCATGAAATAAATAAATATTTTATTGCTACATCCTAAATCCTATATATGTATGTGTCTCTTTTTAGTGTCGCTCGCTTCCGTTTCATCGAGTTTCAAATAACAATGGTGCTTAAGAAGTTTTCACTTCAAAAAACAATAACAGTTTTTCAACATAAAGAGATATGTATATTGACAGCCCTACGCAGATGAGTACATTTAGGGGTGTAAAATGTTGGCACACTAAAAAGCGACCATTTTGCGTAAAGGGATGAAAGTTAAATATATAAATTAGCCCCTTGTTCCCAACCAAAATACTCCCTTCATCTAAAACATGAACAAGTATTATTAAACACCGTGACTTATTTAAACATTTTAGTTAGGATGTTGTTAAAATTTGATGTGTTCTGGCTCGCAGATTTATTTATGTCTATTCTTGAATACATTTTACAAATGATTACAGTGGTTTATTAGAGCTGGTTCACACTCAGCTATCAAATATAAAAGATCATAGCACGCCAAATAACGCTCTCCATACAATCCCTTCAGACCGTTCACACCTAAGCGTTTTTAAGCGCAGATCAATCATAGACAATACACGTCTCAGACGTAACCGCTCCAGACGCGATATCCCAGAAGATAACTCTCCCCTTCTCCGACTAAAACAGGAGAGGGGGTCATTGTAATTACGGAGCTGCCTAGACCAGTGGATGACAAGATGCCAAGTTGACAGATTTCAGTACAAAAAATATGCGTTCCGTTGCCGCTCCCTAATTCGACGGACCCCCTCTCCTACCACAAGAAGAAATATTTGATAGCCTCGTGTGAAAGGACAAAAGATAAGCGCTCGCGAATCAACAGATATCTGCTCGCAGATATATAGCTCAGTGTGAACTAAGCATTAAGCAGTACAAAAAACGTTAATGTTACTGTGTAGGGTGTAAGGTAGGTTTGATAAGGTAAAACTGTGTGTGAGTGATATTATTTGTTTCGTGAACACCTCACTAAGAGAACCTGTGCTGAGAAATAAATGAGTGAAACTCATTACTATAAAAACTTTTCGTATTTACACTGGTATCTATACTAATATTATAAATGCGAAACTACGTAAGTTTGTTTTTTGGAAAGATTTTGGAAAGGTGGTGAATTGTGTATTTTATTCTGACTTGGATTGGCAGCTTACAGCCTTTCCAAGCACTGTAAACTGAGATGCGTGTGTAGGGAGAATTCGCCAATAAGAACTCTTGATTATGTGGTCAAATTTATTTACAATAAAGCTTGGTACAAAATTAAATTGTTCGCGACTAGAGCAACACGGGACGGAATGTAAAACAGCCGAAGCAGGGGAACGCGAGAACCGGAATGATTTTGCAATATCATGCACTCGCCCGGAGATCGACTCTCAGGGATACCAGTCGGTAAAATTTAATTTTAAGGTTGTTCAGCCGTAGTCTGTTACCCTTTCACGGATAAAACAATAAAAAGATTTTTAAAATTCTTTCACCAATAGAAATACTATAGGCTGTATACAGGGTGTTAAGGGACGTACTAGACTTACTTTAACCAGTGATTCCTGACATTATTTGGAGTAAAAATGTAAATAAAATTTTGGTCTCCGGTGACATTTTTGGTGTTTTTTTTTTTTTTTCTACAAAAGCATAAAAAAGGGAAATTGTTGGACAGTTGGAGGCGGGTTAAGGGGTGGGTCAGCTACTCGGTGGAGTGACCAGTGATGACATGCGAAAGAATTTTTTTTTTGTTTGATTTTGAGAAAAAAATTTTGAAAAAAAAAAGTCATCAAAAAAAGTGACCGGAGACCAAAATTTAATTTACATTTTTTACTCCAAATAATGTCAGGAATCACTGGTTAAATTAAGTCAAGTACGTCCCTTAACACCCTGTATAATGATACACTCTGGCGTTATGAAATTATAAATATTAATAGATTATATTTATCATACGTTTTCTGTCCCAAAGGAAAGCGATTTATTACTAAACTAAAAAAATCGTTGCCGTGGAAACAATGTTGATATGTTTGCGGGAAATTTTATAGGGAGAAACAATTTCTAAATTAAATGGCATAGCAAAGCATGCCGGGTACCAACTAGTAGTATTATATGTGCGAAACTGCGTTTGTTTGTTTGTTACTGTTTCACGCATAAACCAATAAACCGATTTTAAAAATTATTTCACTAATAGAAAGCTACACTATTTGCGAGTAATATAGGCTGTACATAATGGTAAGCTCTAGCTTTATGAAATTATAAATATTAATATATTATATTTAATGTATTGTTGATGTTTTTGCGGAAAATTTGATTTCAGGCGTCGTGGTTAATATCTGTCTATCCATAGATATAAATAAATGTTTGAATGCGCATAACTTCCGAACGACTGCACCAAATAGGATAATTCTTCTTTTTACTACTGATGAGCTCTGGCATTATGAAATTTAGGTGGCACGCGAGGTGTTTGAAAACTGAGTGTACCGGGAATGAATGTGTGTAATGCGGGGGGGGGGATAAGGGGGAGGGGAATAAGTGCAAGTACTACAGTAATTTCCCCCTAATACTATACGAGCGAAGCTGCGGGTAAAAGCTAGTATTAAAATAATTCGATGATCCTATAGATACAGTTGCGGTGCAAGGTGGTGGTTCAAGAGGATAATTGTATTTATTCGGCGTAAGGTAGGTAGGGAAAAGTATTTGTGGAGGAATCACAATTTTGGAAAGGTACAAGGAAGAATGTTAGGTACCATCACCAAACTTATTGAACTGAAAACAGAACAGTCAGAAAAAGAAACGGTCACATTTGGGACTCGAACCCAGGACTTTCGCCTTGCCGGGGCGCAACTGAGCTAATGTGTCCCTTTCTGAATCGGTCATATTTAACTATATCATACTTCGACTAAGAACTACCAACACTTTCTTCATTTTTCAAAAATTTTGTTGACTGCTATTTTTATGTTGATTGCAAGATTCAAACCCAAACTAAATATAATTCGCTTCCAGGTATACCTACAAGGGAATCCAGCAAAAAAATATATTCTGAGTAGTGCTTGACAAAAATATCTTTTAATTACGTTTAAGAATGAAACTATGTAATTTTCGTGTCATGTTCTATTCTCTCTTTTTTCTTTTACTCTCTTTTACTTTTCCATAGATATGTAATCATCCATATTTTAATAAACTTTTTTATTTTTTTTATTGTTTGTTTCTACTTACCCTGTCTTTATTTTTTGTATAAACTATATACGAAACTTATATTTTTAATATTTGATATCTGTGTAAAAATTTTTCCTCCTATCTTTGAATTGTATGTTCTTCCTGTCTTAAAATGAGTCACCACTCTGGGCGATACTACTTGAAATGCTACACTGAAATATGTAGACAAGAATCTCAGCATTTAACTGAAAATTTCATATATACGTACATACATATGTCAAGTACCTACCCTCTAAGAGTTAATACCAAATTACTTCATCCCTTATCAAATGCATAACCCATAATAATCGCAACACGACATTACAACCTGTACTCTACAGTGGCCCGCTGCAAATGCTTTAATGAGACCAATTTATATTCTGCCCTCTATTACTACGCGCCGCCCCCGTTACCTCCCCGCCCCGCGGCACATCCCTCGGATGCGTCCAAGGGGGGCACGGGGTGGTTTGATATCACTGGTAAATGGTGTTACCTAGTTAGCGGGACTACACTGTAATTTGACTACGTTAACATTCGCGTACCTAATCGTGTGTTGGTAGTACGTTTACCAGTTGAATTTCCATCAATTATATAAAATTTACTAGCGCGGACCCGTGAAAAATCGGTTCCATCACAAGTTAACTGACAATGTGACATTTCGATAGTTCTTTGAAAAGTCATTCACCCCTCAGGCCTCAGGCTTATTTTGGTCGGAAGGTCAAAATATTTCCTCCCTGTAAACAAAATAAAATCTAAATGAAGGCGCCGCTTCCCCGCTAAAAAAGAAGAAGATGGAAAGATATGTAATTACGAATGTTTGACAGAGCGAACTAACATTTTAAATGATAAAATTGAAGCGAAAAATGTGAAAATATTTAATTAAACATGACTCGCTTAAAATAGAGCAAAAATCTCATGGAAGGCGTAAGTTTCATTTAAAGAAACATTGTGAATTTTTTCACAACTATAACTAGTAAAGTAATAGAAACAGGCTTGTTCTTAATAATTTTCGGAGCATACTTTGCGATTTTTTTCTATCGATGAAATTACATATAATTTGCGTTTCGGCGTGGAGCGCGTCTAGGTATTATATTCAAAAATAGCATATATTTTTTTAAGGGCTTAAAAACTTCTAATGTTTAAAGGAGATAATTTAAGAAATCGGTAGAAATTCGAGTAGCTGCGGGAATATTTCTGAACTCATCCGAAAACTAAAAACTTTTATTGAAAGTTGATCAAATACGCTTTCAAATTTTATAATTCGAAATAAACAAAACGGTTTTAAAAATGGGTCACAGCAGAAGGTAAAGCGGTGATCGGCTAAAAAATCGTGACGTAGTTTGAAGTCCGTGTTCCACTGGGAGATTTGAATTAACTGCAATACAAGTAGCAGTGTTTTACTTCAAGTTACTTCTAAAACCTGAATAATTTCACGCAGGAATATGTCACTTCACGCGCGTCATCGACCGAAATTAGTGTATTCAATATTCAATTCATGCTGATGGCGTGATTGACATGGATAATTTAGCAGCCCGTGCAAAAGTAAATTGGAAGGAACTTAACCTAAAAGTTTCCTATTTTCATCTACAATTCCAGTGTGTTACATCAGAACAAATCTCCACCAATTCCGACACATTAAAAGTCTGTCCATCCGCAAGTAGGTATCCAACTACCCATCATCAATATCAGCATGCATCGAACTATGAATAAATGATGTCCGATGCACCGCTGGTGGCAGTACTGCAATCACGGAGCAATTCCGCCGTGACGCTAGCGCCGCATGAATAAACTATCACGTGACATGAGCACGTGACATTAAATTGCCGCCCGGTGATTAGCAGGCTGATAAGGGCCGCCCTCATTGGTCGAGCTGTCGGCTCAATGTTTAACATGATTGGTCGGATAGTCAAGTAAATATTTAAGCGTGGTCAATTTGGGGAATTTGTTATTTTATTAGTTTTTGGTATTTTTATAATGTTTTTATTTTAGTTTTGGTTCTGTAATAAGAATGGAATGATAAAAATTTAATGAAATTATCCTTTTATGGTGAATTTACGTAGTTTCATATTTTTTATTGTTGTATGCTGTAGTAAATATATATTTTTTACTTTAAACTAGCTTCTGGAAAGCAAGTTTTTTGTTCAGTTTTTTTTAAGCGATTCCCGCACAAGATTTCAAATTGCTTCTAACCGTCTGGAGCCAGTGTGATTATAGCGAACCAAATTGGAATACGCTGTGAGACTGGAGATAGTGGGGAGGGGAATGAGATGAGGAAGTGGAAGGTGGAGGGATACCTGGATTTTTTTTTTACGTTAGCTCTATTCCCCACAGTGCCTAGGTCATATTTGGGGATGCTGTGTGGAGGGTCTTTTCGGAAAGGAAGGAGAGGAAGTTCTAGAAATAGGGAGGTGGGTAGAAATCTAGGGCTCGTTGTATCCAGGAGTGGCAAACGTATGAGTCCACTCCTTCCACTGCGGTACAAGGCGATGTTCCGAGAGAGTCCTACTGGGTCAAAAGGTCTCCCTCAACCAGTCTGCCATGTAATTGGTGGGCTTATATGAGTACCGCCGCCCCGAGAGCCGTTTATTGGATAACCTACACCACTCCAAGTGGTTCACTACATTTGGTGACTTAGCAGGGGTGCCTGGGTTCATCGGGTAAGGTTTGTCTAGGTCCTGGCAGCGGTTGCTCACCAATTGTGTGGTGGGTTGGATCGGGAGGGACTGAGACCTAACCTAAACTAGAACTCTTCAGCTGGACTCTCTAGACTCATCGCCTTGCACCTTGGAGATATTTGTATCCAAATTTCTACCCACTTGTCATACCTTTTTCATTCCCAGAACTTCCTTTCCGCCCTTTCCCTAAAAAGACCCTCTACACAAACCTTGAGGAAATATTTTTTCCTCACTCGCATGTGGAGCCAATGTTAAAAATAAATCAAAATGTATTTTACGTAAAACTTTTTTTTTGCTTAAAACATTCTAATGTAATCAAAGTTTTTTTTTTAAATAACCACAAAAGACATAAAAACAAATTTCTTTCTTTAAGTCGATTTTTAAAGTATATCAAAAAGGTGGAATTACAATTTGAATACTTTTTGAATAAATTCTGACACGTATCGAGTTATGGAGGGTTCTGTACCAGACAAAGTTTGTCGATACCTCCGATAAAACCAAAACCCGACCAAATACATGTTTACAAGATTCATCATATCGAAGATTGATTCATAAATTTGTAAATAGAATGCTAAAGCAGCGCACCAATCAAAAGGCGATGTTCTGGCAGCAGGGGTGCTAAAACTAAGTAAAATGATGATAAACCTACTTTAAACACCGGTTTTCAAGTCTATGGTGAAATAATTAGAGGTTCTAACTTTGAGATTTAAGACAATAACATTGACCCGCGACCTATTTGGACGTGTGATCAAATCAATACCATTACAAAGGTTTGCAAGTTGTTGATACATTTTTGTTGTTGTTGATACTCGTTGTCACTTCTGATTTATGCGTTGTTTTACCGTGAGCATTTTTAAACATTAACTCCACACGGAAAGCCCTGAGGAAAATAATTTCCCCCGAGGCCTATGTCATCTTTGGGGATGCTGTGTGGAGGGTCTTTTTATGGAAAGGAAGGGGTGAACCTGCCTTGAAGAGACCCATGTTGTAGGAGGGAGGAAAGACAGAGGCATGAAGCAAATTAAATAAGCAAAGAGATCGGACTATTTGAAACAGTGATGTTTATCATTGTTTAGGGTATTGAAATGAGTTCGTTGTTGCTCGGTGTCTACCATAGTCGATCGATAAATATTTTTTCGATAATATTGGTAACTTGTCATAGTTCAACAATGAATAAGCATTCTTAAATTATTTGACATGAACTCTTGTTTGCACGTTAAATTTCGTGCTCGGGAACGATTACACATCTAAATAAAAAACTAGTTTATTAGTAAAGGATTATGTACTTAGTAGATCACAATGTTGAAATACTAATATAACTTCTGTCCGTCTTCAGACATTCAGAATACCATTTTGACCAATGGACAACCCTGCGCTGAAGCAATGAGATCACTTCTTTCCCATCAAAGATTCATGTAGTTGGAAGAATAAATCAGATGGTATGGTATTACGGAAACTCCCCCCCTGGGAGGCGAGGCGACGGTTCAACTCCCGACGCCAGAGACAATCAACGCGAATACTATATGAAACTACGACCATTTTGGGCAAAGCGATATTCTGAAATTCGGGGGGCATATTATTATGATTTGGTGTTTCGGTAACGCGTTTGGTCACAATTTGCTTGCGCGATGTGCGATGCACGAATATGCCAGATGAACCCTGAAAATCTATATATATAAAAATCAAAATGTGTTTTGGGATAAGTGTATTGTACAAATCGCAAGTGCGCCCCACGCTTGAATTAGACAGCCACCTCTGGTCTGGAGTCCCAAAGTACCTAAAAAACCCTCGACTCCGTGTAGAAACGGGCGGTCCGTTTGATAAATTCTCCTAACTTAACATACGGATTGCAATCTTTAGAGCACAGGCGTCAGGTGGGAATGCATTCCTTGTTCTACCGGTATTACAATGGAAGTTGCTCCGAGGAACTAGCGTCATTGATCCCTTCGGCACCGGTGGGTAGTCGGGAAACATGCCAAATACGCGCCCAACGTTTGTACACGGTTGACACTAGTCACATAAGAACGGGTCGTTTCTATGACTCGTTCTTGAGTTTAATAGCTCGGCTGTGGAACTATTTGCCGGCCTCTATGTTTCCACCCTCTTCAAGACCCATGTTCACTCCTTCTTCTCCTCAAAAACACCCTCCACACAGCATCTTCAAAGATGACATAGGCCCTGAGGGTAATTATTTTCCTCAGGGCCTCCTGTGTGGAGTTAACGTAAAAAAAATGTGTGTTGCTATAGAATAGGAATGTTTGAAACTTTCAAAATACCTTCTGCCCCCGCGAAAGTTTCTGGATTATTACAACCACAAGACAATACATCCGAAAAGTTTTTTGATCATCACACAAATTCTTGCGAAACTGTCAAAAATTTGAGAATGACATTATGTAAAACAATGTTTGTCAAATCAGAATCCGATTTTCAAAACTCTTTACATTCATGAATTAATTGGAAGTACTTACATAATAATTTGAATCGAATCAAGAATTATAGACATTTTAAACAGGACCTGTGTGAGGTACCAAATTAGATTGATTGTTTGAAAACTGAGTGTACTGGGACTGAATATATGGAACGCGGGAAGAGGTTGGCGGGACGGGGAGCGGGAGAGGGAAGAGGGAAGGCGGGGAAGATGGAGGGAGGGGAAGGGAACGGGAAGGGAAGGGAGGGGAAGGGAACGGGAAAGAACGGGAAAGGACATGCAGGGAAAAACAATTTATTTCTTTGAATATGGCATTGCAACGCACGCCGGGAACCATCTAATAAAGAATAAATCTTTAATCATGAAGAAAATATTAGCAACTCTCAATCGAAAGTTTGAAAAAGAAAAAGTTACATTCGCATCTAGGAATCGAACCCCAAGTCTTACCGGGCTTCTGCTCTAAGCAACGCTATGCTAATTCGACCCAATCCGGTATATTGGTTTACTCAGTGTACGGAGAATGGAGAATCACCTACCTGATTAGATCTTCAAAAACTAAGTAAAACAAAACTTTGGGTATGTTCCTACCTTATAAAAATAAATAAAAAAATTCTGATTCATTCAATGAGTTTTATTAAGGGGGTTTTCTAGTCTAGAAGCATGAAATGTAGGTGTTTTTTCAGGTGCAATAAAAAAACCAATAATATTTTTACCAGCCATTACTTTACCAAATATTTATTGAACATTAAAGAAAACATTTTAAAAAAATCAAACGAAAAAAATAAAAATTCAAAAGTTACAGGGTGTTGAAGGGGGGGGGGGGGGGGGGGGTCTCAAAAAAATGGCGCGCTTTGGTTGACACGATTGAAACCCTACTACAAATCAAAAAAAAAAAAAATAATTCTTAATTCAAACAAATGTGGCTATGGCCCGAACTAAGGAAAAGTAAAAAAAAAAATCGCAAAATGGCGGCTGTCTAAGATATAAAAGACATTTTTTACTTTCAATTGTTTTTTTTTAAATAGCAAAAATTGAAATTTTGTCATAGTTTTAGTTAGAGCAATTTATAGAGAAAGCTCACACCAAATTTGAAGAAAATCGGTTTAGTAGCTTTAAATATCGTGTCAACCGTCTCGAAAAAAGGAGTTTTGAGAAAAATGCATTTTAAATTTTGTTCTATTCGGAATCTGTTTAAATTCCGTCTAAGCCGCGACATTTAAATGGTTATAACTTTTAAAATAATGCGAATTTCGAAAAATCCTTTAAAGGAAATATTTTTGAATTTTTAACCTTTGGTAATACTGTCTGTACTGCCTTAGTTTTTGATAAAAGGAAGTTATGCTGCCGCACGTTATTATCTACATAAACTGTTAAAATCTGTAAACTGTTTGTACGAAGATAGAAATAAATAAATAAACAGCCTTGTTATAATGAATAAAGTTTAATTATACATACACAGTCGACAAAACAAAATACCTAATACTTGAAAAATAATTCTAGGAAATTCATCCGCAGATTTTTCCAAGCCAACACTTTATTATTTATTCTAGAATGTAGATTACGGCACAGTGAGATATAGCCAGTAGCCAGTAGCAAGGGGTGGGAATAGAAGGTAGAACCACAGTCACTGCATTAAAAACTTTTCTTGAATCCTAAAAATGTAGCGACGACAGAAAAAACCCGTGAAAAAATAAAGCTTTGCGAATTTTGGAAGGATACGGGGTGAACAAAGCGCCACTTTGAGTGAGATAAAAAAATTATAACTTGGCTACTTGGTCACGGGCTCAAATCTCGGCGTGCACAAGTATATTTTATTTGATTAAGTTGTGGTGATCTCTGGCGTTATGAAATTTATAGATTCGTTTACAATAGGTGGCGCGCAAATTGTTGAAAAATGTGTGTATCAGTGGCGTAGCTAAGGGGGGCGGTGGGGGCGGCCCACCCCGGGTGCGTGGTAAAAAAATTACGACCGTAGAATATTGCCTCGAAAATATTTTACACATGAACACGGTCTGTAATTTATATTTTTGTAGCTCTATGGCTTGGTTGGTCAGGGATTCTCCAAAAATTCTGTTGTTTTATTTTCGTTCCTAGCTCTAACTATTGCTCGGTTGGGGATTCCCCTGAAATATTCCTCGCTCGTCACCTGTGCCATTTTCATTTCTTTCGTACATTGATATGAACTCGTGAAGGGAATTATTACCTATTGGTGAACGTGAATTAGTGAAAAATTTGTTATTCTGTTAGTGTTTTTAAAAATGTTGAAAGACATCTTTCAAAAACAAGTTAGTGGATTGGATAGTTAATTTTTTGTAAAATTTGATATTTGATAAACGCAAAACCCGAATACAAAGAATATGGCAGAATCGATCGACAACTGACTAAAAAATAATCAATCATCTGTACGTTTATTTCTGTATTTCATTGTTGTGAGTAGGTACATAAATAAATAATTAAGGCAAATAATAATAATAAGTTATAAGTAATTTCGAGGATTCCGAATTTTTTTATATAATTGACTAGCTAGTAATTTTTTTTTTTATTTTTAATGAAGTCGAAATTTCGGTTTTGAGTTTCTCAAAGTCATCTTTAATTTATCTTATTTAAGATGAAGCCATAGTAAATAATGCAAAATCACACAAAATCATGTGTTTTTGTTTTGAAAATTTGATCACTTAGAAATATTATAGATGCTTCAATTAAATACTGCGTGTAGAACATATCTTGGTCCTTAAAAATATTGGTCATTTTTTTTTATAAGTTTTTTAATAAGCCTAGAAAAAAATAAAGTAATAGGTCTATAAAAAAACACTTTCAAGTGCAAACTCTCCTACTTATGAACATCTTTTCGGATATGGTTTTATTGTTTAATGTAGCAAATTTAGTTTCTTTTATGATAATCGCAAAATAAATTGATATTTAAGCCCGATATTCACAAAATAAAATAAAATATGATTTTTTGCGTTGTTATTTTACGAATTAGGATTTTCAAAGTGACCCTTATGTCGTTCACCGAAGGACTACTGGCTTGCCACACCCTACTTTCTTTCAGAACCGCCCTGGTCGGAGCAGGGAACAGACGTCTGACTCCACGTCGCTCGGTTCCTTGAAATCAATTTTAAATTTCCTTGTTATTACAATAAACATTGTGTAAAAAAGGAGTCAATGTTTTTTTAAGGCCTTTACGAAATCAACCTGTAAAAAAAAATTCTCAAATACCTTTTTCAACCATTCTAAAAGCTTTTTCTCAAATATTTTTAAACTCCTCCCACAAAGGGCGTAAATTCCGATGTCGATTTTTCCCTGGACTATTGGATCCCCTTAAGCTCTTTCTTGGGGTGACACCACGTAATCCACTACGGATGCCACTCATGCTAGCTACGCCACTTTGTGTACTTCATATAGTTAAGCAGTAGGGTGAGGGGAGGGGAACGAAGGAGGGAGGGTTCGTGGGAGTGGTGACGTGGGAGGTAGGAAGGCGTAGAAGTTGGAACTTATTTATGGTTTACCAATAACTTCATTATGTTAAATTACTTGATCGTTATGATCAAACGATCTGGCGCCCATATTAGCTTAATTATCTTCATTAGAATCATTTAACAATGTGCATTTAACGTTAACTCAAGATATCCACTTTAAGTGCCTTGCACGCCCTGACTTTTTAATTACAATTTGTCTTTGTTAATCCATCAAATAATAACAATAAACTTATAACGAGACTTATGAATTATGACGTCTCCACTCCGGCATACATATCTTGACCTCACGACTCTGTACAAAATCTGCAACAACGTTATTGACTGTCCTGACCTACTGAAACTAATAAACTTCAAAATACCACCCGGAGCAACAAGGCTAAACGACTTATTCCACATTAGCCAAACGCGTACAAATGCTGGTGTCAGGGATCCAATCAGAATAATGTGCGAATTTTAATCAAAATCAGAATCTCAAGGATTCTGACTTATTTTTGATACACGCAGTACTTTTAGTAGAAAATTGAAAGCTGTTTTCCTGAGTACTTTTTTTTAAATTTCTGTATAACATTGTTTTTAACTATACACTTTTTTGTCTTACCCTCTAAATTTTTCGAAAAATAATTTGTAAATTTTTATAAGGAAATTGTCCATTTCTTTCATCTCTCTATTTGAAACTAATATTCTTACCTCTTTATTTTTTCCCTATTTATAAGAAAAATATTTGTGTATGTTTTTATCTGCTATTGTTAATTCGTGAAAAATAGTTTGGATGCAGGTGAGTTCTCTAATTGTTTGTATATTTTTTTCTAATGATATCTGTATCTGTATTGTCTCCTTTAAAAAAAAACTTTATATTCTTTTAATAAATTTTCATTTTCATTTCGTATAATGGAAATAAGACACAACTATTTTATTTAACCATCTTCGTATTATTTCCGCCATACGTACAGGTTAAAACAATGTGATTTTTTCGTTGTTATTCAATCACCATAATCTAATAGATAAACTACATTTTTGGATTTTTTCTAAAATGGCAGCCACATCACCATTATATTCCGATTCTAGCCACGGGTAGACGAATGATCCTTTTTATTTAAACCTACCCCTGCCCGGGGAAGGGGAGGGGCGGGTTAACCCCTTCACCCGATCCGGGCTTAAAGGATCGGGCCTGATAAAACGAAGGTGTTACTAACAAGCTGACGGCGTGACGGCTCAACGTGTTAACAGCCACATATTTATTTAAATATTCCAAAACTCAATTTTTTTTTAAAAGGTATGCTTTTTTTAAGGTTCAAATTCATTCTGATAGATTGAAAATCTTAAAAAGTTTGGTTAAATCCTATAAATAAACTTAGGAATATGGTTAAATCCAGCGAATGAAATATGTACTTGAGTCGGAATACTTCAAAAATCTGAAAAATAATTTGCAATTTTTGACCGGTCGGTAGCTGAATTGGCATCGCGTTTGGTTCCCACCCAGGAGTCCCGTGATCGATTCTTCGGCTGGATAAGTTCTCCTTCAAAATACATGCAATATTTTACGCTTTCTGGTGGTGAATGCCTTTCTTTAAAAAATATACATATATTGATATATTCAATAATAATATTATCGAACTTTCCCAAACTTGTTCACTGCTGGGAATACAACTAGATGCAAATATAAACTGGAAAGAACATGTATCCAAAATAGTAGCCTAAATCAGTAGCTTTTCTTTTGTTCTAGGTACACTGAGAAATATATCAAACATCGAATCGGTAATGGCCGCATACTATGGTTATGTATATTCAACAATAAAATACGGAATTACTTTTTGGGGAAACTCAGTAAACGCCAAAGATGTTTTTATCATCCAAAAAAGATGTTTAAGAAAAATGACAAACTCTGCTAATCGGGATTCATGTAGACCTATATTTAAAAATTTGAAAATTCTTACAGTCACCGACATATACATAATGGAGTTATGCATGTTAGTGCGATCATCTCCAGAAAAGTTTCCACAAAAAAACTCTACACATAAATACGCTACAAGGTTTACAGAAAATTTATTAATACCAAAAGCAAACAAAACAATTTTCCAAAAAGGACCCTTTTACATGGCCATTAAAGTATATAACAACCTTCCACATGATATTAAACAAATACCAGATACACTCAGATTTAAGTCATCACTAAAAACATTCCTTCTGAACAGGTCTCATTACACATTAAGTGAATACCTCACATAGGTACAACTGTTTTTATATTTATGTTTATATAATAAATTAAAACAAACTCAATTTGTATTACACCACTTTTATATTTATATTTCATTTGTGTTCATTTCTGTATAACATGTTAAGTTAACTGGAAGAAATAGGATGTAGGTACCTATAAGTTATACCTTTTGTACTAAATGAAAATTTTGTACAATAAATGATTTTGATTTTGATTTTGATTTTGATTTTGATTTTGATGGATACCTGACCGAATTAATCAGTAATAAGTTAATAAAAGCAGTCCACGAAAGAGTTTTGATAACACCCTAATGGATGCAATGATGGAATTTGTAGAAGAAGAAGCATTATAGGCCGTATTTGTTAAACATGTACTTATGTGAAAATATCTTTATCATGTTAATTCCACCCAGGAGGCCTAAGGAAAATTATTTCCATCAGAGCCTGTCATATTTGGAGATGCTGTACTAGGGGTATTTTTAAAATGTAGAGAGGAAGTCCTGGAAAGGAAAAAGTAGGAAGTGATAGTGATGTGATAAGTGATGTGATAAAAAGTTGATAGGATCCTTTGGGTCAGAAGGTCCAGGAGTGGCGTATGAGTTATGAATCTACCCCTCCCAGAGATAATAGAGATAAAAGTTTCTCCCTCTACTGGATTTCTTTTTGACAAATGTTATTAAAAAATACTTCACTTTTTTTATTAAAAAAAATTTATATATATATTGATTTATGTATTCGGCCAAGGTTTAAATTTCATTGATCTCAAGGCTACGAAAAAATACACAGTCTGCACCCAATCCCTTCAATTCTAACAAGAAATTAAGCAAAAAAAAAAAGAACTTTAAAAACAATTTTTCGCGTCGATTTTTGTGCCTTGTTCATGTTCTTTATTTTTCTAAATATTATTTTGCATCACATCTGGATATTCATCCAGATGTGATGCAAAACTACACCAAGACCTCTCTAGCAAAAGCGATCAGCACCTGTCTCCACAAACTTAAGAGATATTCGCTTTAAATTATTTAATTCACTGCTCCACCCTCTCACCCCTTCTACATATTACATTATTCCACCCCCACCGTTTCTCTACATATGGAAACAGTTTCACCAGAAGATTAAGTAGGCTTTAAAACACTCGGTTCTACTCTCTAAAGCTCGGTACAGACCCCAACTTTGCAATGAAAAATCTGCAGATTAGCAAACTAGCAAAAAAATAGACAGACGAAATAACTAGGAGCTTAAAGGCTTCCACTTGAGTTCAGAAAAATTCCATTTCCTAAATTAACATGCACAAATTCCATGTGATTAATGAAAACAAAATTGTCACAAAATTAAGTAATAAATGTCTACGCACTTTGTAGCTGCAATAAAAGTTTTTGTCTGCTCCATAGTTTTTCGGTTTTCGTTCACGAAAGGCGGAATTTGTCACATTTCTTGGCGAAGTAATGATTGTGTCAAAATGTTAAAAGGTTGTATTTTATGTGTTTTTTGAAGTAAAATTTCTTTGTGCACGCTGAGTTGGGAAGTAAGCTGGTGAATGCGTGACGAGAACGTTACGAAAAGTGTAATCGGGCGAGGCGAACGGAAATTGAGAGGGATATATAAGTTATTGAAGATAGAAAGAGAGAGAGTTACGTTTCGTATATTACTGTAGGGGCAATAGTGAGAAGTACACATTTTCTTTCTCTCTTTCTCTTTTAACCAGTTACGTTTCGTATATCTAAGACACAGTGTAGGTCTATTATCTGTATCACACTATAGTAGCAAGAGAGAGTAGTGAAGTTTTACTTCAGTCGTGTGGTCTATTTTTTATATATATATATATATACGCATACTCGTATTTTTTCAATGAAATCTATAATCGTACAAAAGTAATTAATTTTATTCTATGGCAAATCTATCAAACCGTGTTATTAATTTGGCAAAAAATGATTAAATTTCATCGAAATAAACTACAAAACTGGACTGGTAAACCTACGACAAAGTGAACTGCGAAAGTAATTAAAAAAATTGCAAAATTTATGTCACCACTTCCGACGGTTTAAGGGTTTTCTCGTAGCATTCCGAAAGCTATCAACTTTTCTTTACAAACATCACAAAGGCTTAGTGCAACAATCGATAATTTTATTACTCAATCCACTCCACATAAAATACAACCAACTCACACATCCTTCAACTTCCAACCCTTCTTGTCATTTTTCCCTTGAAAACCTTTTACGGACTACCCCTTCCCCGCCGAAGGGACCTCTCAGACCGTCCACTTTAACGAGACGCCCCGGGGGTGGTCCTGTGCACACAGCCTTAGGGATGTAATACAGCTTCATTGTGCTACACGTGTGAATATGTTCGCAAATTTGTTACAGTGGGACGCAGAGGAAATTATTTTCGGCGCTCCGCAAGGCCCTATTGTTGGGTCTGATTTATTTTTTTTATTTTTTTCAGATAAATTTTTATGTACTGCTTAGTGAATTAATGCTGAGACTAGTTAATACTTAACCATTGATTGTTTTTATGTTTTAAAAATACAGCAATTCTTAAGTTCTTGAAAATAGAGATGAAACAGATCAGCATTGGAATCTAGATCAATGGCCTGAATAAACGCATATTTTTTACAAAAACTTTCGATTCGCTCTGACGTAATGAATTATGCACAGCTATTTTTAGTATTTCTCGGTCAACACCCAGAAGACAACATCAAATCTATCATAATTGTTAATTATATATTTGCTTCCTTTCTTGTAAAAGCCCACTAGGGCGTTAATAAATATAAAATCAATAAATAAATAAATAAGCTATGGAGGCAGGCGTGGTTCAACGGTAATGCTATTGACTCGCAATCCAAAGGTCGTGGGATCGAATGCTTGGAAAATAAATTTATTAGATTAATTTGTTTTATTTCACAAATAAATTCATTTAAAATAATACGTAGTATATTTGCCGCACGTTCCAGAGTGGAAAATACTCTCAGTATCGCCCTGGTATAAGACCACCATTCAGAATTGATTGAATTGAATTGAAATAGCTTTAGCCATGTTTGGTGACCAGATCTGAATAGCCAGGTACTTCCTCCTCTCCATCTCTTTCCCTTCCCCACTACCTCCAGCCTCACAACATGCCCCAATTGGGAATGCCGTAGTCCCACTGGCTCTAGACAGGAGCAGTTGGGACTCTTGTGCGGTATACACAAAAAAATTAAAATGGAGCTTTGAAATATCCAGATGACCGTTCAAAAATAAATATGAACATTAAAAGAGGTTTTACAGAATGCAAAAAAAATTCTGCTCTTGTTAACCTTTTTGTGTCGTTGTCTTAAAATAAGGCATTAAATAAATACCTGAGTTCTATATCACATTTTAAGATATTCAGTTTCTATCGAGAATTATTGGAAAATTTGCTAGTAGAACGATATGGTAACAAAAGTTTCGATTATTTTTATTTATTTATTACATGCCCTAATGGGCTTTTACATTCTTTGTTTATAAGTTAAGTATCACAGTACTTTTAACTACTTTAAAACTAACAAAAAGGAAAATACAATATAATGAAGAAAATGTAACAACAGCAGCACATTATAGAAAAAAAAATACATTGGTAAGAAATGATAAGAAGTCACACATAAAAAGATATTCAATATGAACAAAAATTGCAGAAATTATCCAAGACTATTTGTGCCTAGATTTATAAAAGAATTGGAATAAACAATGTTTATAATCGTGAAATATATCTCCTTGATCAGAATATTTATTTCTGAGATTGTGAAGTCTCGGATTCGGGGAATTTTGGTAAGAGTGTCCTGGTGTTGTTTAAGTAAAAGGGTAGTAAATATCGGCAAGATCTTTTGGAAATGTTGATGTTGATTAATTGAAGTAATTCAGGACAGTCAATTTTGTAATGCAGTATTTTATGTAATAATATTAAATCTGTGTTTATTCTTTTTTTTTAAGTTTTAATATGGACATTTTATGCAGTAGGTAATTATAATCAATATTTTGTACAGGAATATGCAATTCATAGTTTATAAACCTCAAGAACTTATGTTGAATCTTTTCAATGCTTTCTTTTATGTGTGTATCTAAACTTTTGTCCGCCACTGTGCGCAATCACAAATTCACACGTAAGAAGATTGGGTAGACGCTAGACGTGGGGATAATGGGATGGCGGTATTTCGGAATTTAGAAATGTAAAGTGCAGTGCTGCTGTGTATCTTCTACCAGTACCCACCCTCCTCTCCTACCCCTTCCACTCTGTACTTGTGCTTACTCGTGTGTTGGTACTACCTGCCCTGGTCCTGGGAAGTCGGGCGTATGACGTTGGCTGGTTGTACCATTCGTTGTATATATTCTAGTTGTTCCATTATTATGTTGGTGCGGTGTTTAATATCTTGGGCAGACTTTAATATGATCGTAAGTACCAACCTACCAATATTTCTTTGAATTGTTGTTTTTTTACAGTC
This sequence comes from Glyphotaelius pellucidus, assembly GCA_936435175.1. Classification (NCBI taxonomy): domain Eukaryota; kingdom Metazoa; phylum Arthropoda; class Insecta; order Trichoptera; family Limnephilidae; genus Glyphotaelius; species Glyphotaelius pellucidus. Next base: position 27,839,951 of record OW386558.1, on the reverse strand, counting down.
ACTATTTTTACTGAAGTATCACCTTAAGGGTCCTTAACAATTATGGAGTATGCAGTGCTTACATGAAAAAATCTTACAGTACTTAAATAAAATCACGTAACGCTTAGGTATACAATATTTTTGAAGTGTTTAAATTAAAATTCTACAAGCTAAAAAACTCGCCAAATTAATTATTTTTACATTAACTCCATAATAGGACGGCCGGCATAGTCTAGTGGTAAGGCTCTTGACTCGCATTCCGAAGGTCGCGGGATCAAATCCCAGCGTGGCAAATAAATTTTATTTGATTGATTTGTGTTATTTCACAATTAATTAATTAAAAATAATATACAGCATATTTGCAGTACGTTGCAGAGTGGAAGATACTATCAGTATCGCCCTGGTGTAAGACCGCCATTCAGAATTGAAACGTTGCTTGAAATGGCTTTAGCCGTGTTTGGTGACCAGATCTGAATAGCCAGGTACTTCCCCAACTTCCTCTTCCCTATCCCCTTCTCCTCCCCACTACCTTCAGCCTCACAACACACCCCAGTTAGGGTTGCCATAGTCTCACTGGCTCCAGACGGGAGCAGTTGAGACTCTTATGCGGTATTCATATAAAAGAAATAAAAATAAAATCAATTTTTATATCAAAACGTATTAGGGAATCCGCTCAAGGAGAAACTGAAAAGAAACCAGTTCTCAACGCAATTGCAATCAACCTCCTGAACAAAATCGATATTTTTATGATCCGAAATGTCAAAACTTGACAGTTTGTGAGCCGCTACCATGGCAAGCTGTCAACAATGCAACCTGTCAATAATGCAACAGTTTCAGTTGCATTATTGACAGTTTGCCATGGTAGCGGCTCACAAACTGTCAAGTTTTGAAATGTCAGATCAGAAAAAATCGATTTTTTTATTGCAATTGCGTTGAGAACTGGTTTCTTTTCAGTTTCTCCATAAGCGGGGGCCCTTAGTTTTCTCTTTCTCAGCGCTTTGAATTGATGAAAAAGCACTTCCTTGAAATTGAAAAACAGAAATCAAAAGAATAACAGGATTTTAAAATACAATTTCCTTCGATAACTTACATTTTGTCGTCATATTACAACGTTAAGTTTTCTGTTAAAGCGTAAGTAACTTATTGGGATGAGATACCAGAACTCTTACCCCCTTCACTACATGTGAATAATCACCCCCCATATATAGGTAGTATAATATAAGTACTATTTGTTTGAACGTACGAACATATTAACCCTAGGGGTGCCAGGACTGCACGCCGAGGAAAACATATTGCTAATTTATTAACATTTCTCTTCAAGTTATTGATAATTCCTGTTACAAATGGGATTGCAGGTTTGACGAGTGAATTAACTGAAAATGATGGCTTAACAAATGTTGGATTATCAAGATTTACCGATAAACTTTTATTAAATTACGAATATATTATCATAACGTCGAAACATGTCTGCACGAAAAGTCTAAAATTCTTGCACTAAAATACGAATATCTTTCAGACTTCCTGATATTTTCACGGTAGAAGGCAACATTTAATTTATTTTCATGATATATCAGTGACGTCTTGTTGGATCATTGAATGATTGAGAGAGTTACATTTTTTTAAATATCCCTAACACCCTAAAAGGACTTCCTCTTAATTTATCAGTATTTTCAATTACCAATATTACCAATCATTCACTCATTTTATGTTTTATCAAATTATAATAATTGATGTATGGCAGTGAGGCATGGAACTGGCAGAGAAAGGATGAAAGTAGACTGAATGCTGTAGAAATGGGATCCCTGAGACGTATGTGTGGTAAAAGCATGTATGATCGTGTGAGAAATGTGGAGATCCACAAAAAATGCAAGGCTGATGTAAGAGTAATGAATAAGATCAAGAAAGGGACGCTCAGATGGTGTAGGCATGTAGAGCGAAGGAATGAGGAAAGGAGTGTAAGGAGAATATTTGGCGCAAATGTGAATGGTAGACAAAGTCGGGGACGCCCGAGAAAGACATGGTACGACCAAGTGAATCAGATACTTGAGTCGGGCGATGTCAAGAGTCAGAATAATAGAAGAGCATGTGTGAGACGATGTATGAATGTGAACGAGGCAAGGAGTGTGTGCCAAGATCGAGTTGTTTGACGGCCCGTCCTCTCTGCCTACCCCTGCGGAGAAACGGCGTGATGGTTAGTTAGTTAGTTAATTATTATTTATATAGCTGATGAGAACAGATCGATTCCGCCATCAGGCCAAGAAATCCAGTTTTCCTGGTCCAGGGAGATAAATAAAATATACACAGATACAATGAAGCACTTGTCCGCAGCATCTTGGAATATAGCTCCATTATTTGGGCCCCCTCTGAATTCATATTCATATACTAGGAATAGAAAGAGTTCAAAAAAGTTTTATAAGTTACCTGTATATGAGGGAACATACATACTACTCATACTACCCATTCCTGTATCCATCGTTGTTCTAAACAGGAATGCTCGATCTTAATACATTAGAAGCCCGCCGAAAAATATTTTTACACCCAAAAGCATCCTTTTGCAAAAAACAGTATGTAACAGTATATACTAGGCTAACCAGAAATTTTAACAATATGGTATTAAACTGTTATATTTTACGTATGTTAAAAGTCAACCTGAGTACAGTTCTCCCGTCTGGAATCCACATTATAGTACTCATGTACAAGCTGTTGAAAGAATACAAAACAAATTCTTACATTGGGTATGTTTTTAGGTTTTCACGGCCAAAAAGTATTTTTGTTATGGTTTTTGGGGTGTTATGCCGTGTTTCGCTACCTCCTTCTTTAGCCAACGCTGTCCGAAACGTTGGCTAAAGAAGGAGGTAGCGAAACACGGCATAACACCCCAAAAACAATAACAAATATTCTTACATTTTCTAAATTTTAAAATGGGGATTCCAGCAATTATGTTGAACTACAACACTCTGTTAAAATACGCTCAAATTGTCAGACAGAAGAATTTTCACTGACTTGGTATTTCTATATAAAATTCTACATGATTTAGTTGATAGTCCGGTATTGCTTGAATTGATAAGCTTCCGGATACCACAACGTAATACTAGAAGTCAGGATTTATTTCAGTGCAGAAATTCTGGGACTAACTACCATACATTTTCCTCTTTGCCCAGAATACTAATGGAGGAAAACGATTATACCAAGTCAGTGGACATCTTCAATTTATCTTTAAACAAATTTTAAAAAAATATTGTTATTGAGTCTTTTCAGTTATGTACATGTTTTTTTATAACTATGATGTACATTAAAAGCTCCGAAAAAGGGCGTTTATTAATAAATAAATATTTATTACGAAACGTTAGTTATTACGAAAACGGTGTCAGTCGATTGGCATTTTATCCTCGGGATTTTGAGGGTTGAGTAAGGGTAGTTTAAACGTGAGGCGTCAGACTCCGTCTGGGAGTCGGGACAACCGACTCGGAGAATCCTTAAGTAATGGGTTGAATTAATTACGGATATTAGAGTAGTTGCGATGTCGCGTGACTGATTAGTATTACCAACTGTCGGTGTGACGCAGAGGGAAGGTATCTCTTGAATTATGGAATTACCTTTCTCGCTTATTAGATCAAAATACACTGATGATTGAAGAAAGCTTTTGCAATTAAGTGAATAAGTTGAGAGATATAATTCACACACAAATACATTTTCTGTGGTCTAAAAAATATACATATTGTTGCCTATATAGGTAGATACCTATTTAGGTTTTAAAAAGCATGAAAAAGAGATTATTTGTCTTGAAAAGCAAAAAATCAATCATTTACCAGAAAAAAAATCTGTATTTGAAATGCGTATTACTTTTTTTTTAGTTTATTAGGAAACAAACAGTTAAAACATTTGTTATTAAAATAGTTGCGTGAATGGTTGCATGGACCAGCAAAGTTTGCGCAAAAACTTCATATAGATGATTAAAGAAAACGTAAGGCGGAGATCTTGAAGAGACATATGTTGTAGGAAGGAGGAAACACAGCGGCCGGCAAATTGTTCCACAACCAAGCTGTTGAACACAAGAACGAGTTGAAAAAGCGACCCGTTCTCATGTGACAAATGTGTCGAAGGGACCGATGAGGCTAGTTGGTCTCCGGCCTCCGTGGTCCCGAGGCAAGACTCTCGACTCACAATCCGAAGGTCGCGGGTTCGAACCCGGCCTGCGCAAATAAATTTTATTTGATTAATTTGTGTTTTCACTATTTATTCATTTATTTATTTATTTATTTATTCATACACGCCTTGAAGGCTTTTACAGAATCACATTATTAAAGTTACACATGTTATTCAGGAGTATAATTGTAAGCAAGTATATAACATTATAAACTGTAATTTAAGGATACAAACAGGTTTAATATGAACATAGGTATGTAGTTTCGTTATCATTAAAATTGTACAAAGGAGTTAAAAAGTTTACATAGTGTAATAATGGTAAAACAGAAGAGTGCTTGAGATACTTTAAAAGTAGTTATTGAGGAACGTGTAGGTATTTACTATGTTGATTTTATTATTAACTTGATCATGAATAAATTGTTCGAAAGCAAGTTTTTCAAGAATTCAGCAAAATTAACGCAGCGATAAATAGTACCTACACATAGAAAAAAAAAAAAAATACATGAGTTGTAATATCTTGAAAAGTTATACAGATGAGTTCAACAAGTGTATAGTGTGATAGTAAAAAGTAAAAAATAGTACAAATTATGGTACAAAAAGTACAAGATAATATTAATACAAAAGAGAGAGAGGATAAAAAGGTAAGTACTAAGGTAATCTTTGTATACATAAGTATTAAATTTTGTTTTTATTGTGAACATGAAGAGACCATCGATTTTAATTTAATCATTAATATATTATTATTGCTAGGGCACCAAGATTTAAATAGAAATATAAGTCAATGTGAGTTAGTTATTATATTTATAACAATAAATACGAGAGGATTGTTGTTAATTGTGTTCTTATTTGGCTACCTTTATTATTCACATATTTCATGTTTTGCGATAATTAATAATTTGATAAAGGTGCAATTGATTGATATTTATGGCTTTATTTTAAATATTCTAATATACTGAGTTTGAATTTAGACACAGATTGGTGACGATAAATGTCGATTGAGTTGTATTTATTTCCGAGTAAATGGAGTCTTTGGATAGGAGAGTTAATAAAATAATTATTAGCGGAAAATAAAATTTAAAATAATATATAGTATATTTGCGGCACGTTCCAGAGTGGAAGATACTATCAGTATCGCCCTGGTGTAAGACCACCATTCAGAATTGAAACGTTGCTTGAAATGGCTTTAGCCGTGTTAAGTGACCAGATCTGAATAGCCAGGTACTTCCCCACCTTCCTCTTCCCTACCTCCTTCCCCTCCTCACTACCTTCAGCCTCACAACATACCCCAATTGGGGATGCCATAGTCTCACTGGCTCCAGACGGGAGCAGTTGAGACTCTTGCGCGGTATTTCATATAAAAAAAAAAGTTAATACCGGTAGAACCAGGATAGCATTCCCACCCACGCACGCCTGCGATCTAGAGATTGCAATCTGTTTGTTAAGTTAGGAGAATCTATCAATATACATTTGAAAATATCAATATACACTTGAAAATATCAATATACATTTGAAAATATCGACATACATTGGAAAGTGAAAAATTAAATTTTCTAGAATATAGTTATTGTCAACAGCTTTGTTGATGTTTTTGAGTTTAAAATTTCTGGCCGTAACTAACTAGATCAAACAATTTTATGTCTAAAGGGACGTACACCTATTTTTAATAAATTTATACGGTAATTGTTAAGGCCTTCGCTCACGGAGAAACTGAAATGAAACCAGTTGTCAACGCATTTTGCTTGTGTGGCAGTTGCTTTTCAGTTGCCTTGTTAAAGGTTGTCATGGTAGAGCTCACGAATTCCGAATTGCGTTGACAACTGTTTTCATTTCAGTTTTGCCGTGAGCGAATAAATGCCGTTAGGCTATAAAACCTTCATGTTGGGATACGAAAACCGAATAAATTCTTAGTTGAAAATTGCAAAATATTTTAAAATCTTATTTAAGTCCTCATTTTTATTTTCGAAATTAACTATAATGGGCCAAGAATATTTGCTGGATTAATCCTAACATAATATCGAGTACATTTTCCATAGGTTAAAATCAGAATTCTAAACTTTTTACTGACCCCTCAAAGGTTTTTGGATAAATCCAAATTTTATCGGTTACTCCGAATTTACCAAAATTGTATTGACTATAATTTGAGTGATTCAATTCCTTTCTTGCATAAATATTTATGTTTACATTTATCCCTTCGAATCTCCTTTCCCAAATAACTGACTCCATTGACATCAGCTGTACTAGATTGACTAAGATTTCAGGTTTTCATGGCCAAAGGTTTTTTTTTTAAATAGGCAATGCTTCGTGCCGATAAAATTAATTGCAATTTATATTTTTTGTTTGTATTTGCCAAATGATTTGAGACTTCATTGTTTACCGTATGTTCTCTATCTATTTATACAGGTGCTTATAGGGTTTTTCACATGATGCAATACTACCTAATTGAATTTTTTTTATGTTTGCATTAAAAAAAATTCAACAATTATGTGTGTATTTTTAATATTAATATTTGAAATATTTTCACAGTTCTAAGATCTCGGTTGCATTCAGAAATATTCAAATATTCCGCTTATTTGGATTTTATTGCAAATCTGAAATTTTCCGACCTTTTGACAGAATATGGCTAAGACCTGAGGAGTTAATTTATTAGTTTCAAGCAAATCAAATATTCCGTGACAATCTCAAATCAAATCAATTTGACAGTAATAAGTGCGTTCATAGTTATAAAGGGTTTTCATTGAGCGTTTCCAACCTTTAAATTTAAATAAAACAAAGAAATCAACAAAATGTTTTATTCGTTTGAAAGGCCTGTTGATGCCATTGTGTGTGGAATATAACAGCGTTCAATTATTCGCCGCGGCTTTTCTGGGTGGCGCGCATCCGACATGTCCAATTTTCCATGACTCTGGCGCATAAATCAGGCTGAATTTGACCGATAGCACGAGTTTTGTTAGCTTTGAGGACCGTTTTGGTTTGTGGCTTATTCGCACATCCTGCGGCCTAAGAAATTCCCACAAGAAAAAGTCTAACGGGGTTAAATCGATCTCGGTAGCCCGTTCACATCACCTCCAGTTGAAATTAAACCATTAATTAAATTTTAAACAATTTTATCATTTGCACGCGTTGTTGAACGCTATATCCGTCCAAGGTGATTTGGAAATCTCTATTGGAAGACCCTTAACCTGGTTTCGTCTCTGAAGGCCTGGAGTCGTTTGTAAGTAAGAAACACTTATGTTGATTTAATGATATATTGTTGATTGCGTATAAAAGTTCAGATAAACTAGCAACCAACAAGAACGTGAAATGAATTTTGATGATGCCTGCAAGGCTTTGCAGAAAAGGAATGGACGAGTTTTAAAAAGAAATTGATAGTGAAAGGTGAAGAGGCTTAACATTGTTGCTTCCAGTAAAATCACTGACAAAATGATAGAAAGACAAATTTGTTGTCGAAAATTGAGATAAAATGCAACACAGACGTTAAATTAAAAGTAAAGGGGTCCACAGACGGAAACTAATCATTATGAATTTAAATATAAATGACCGGTAGAAAATGAAGATAAATGTTTCAAAATGGGACGACCTAATACTAATAGACATCAAAGGATTACAATGATTAATTTTTGGGTTATTTTACCGTTTCAGTGCCATTTTCAGAAGAGATGACACTGAAATGCGTATTTTCTGAGTATTTTCTTGTATGTAGGTTGCTTCTAGCAAATTTTATATCAAACTAGAGCCAATGTTGAGGTCGCAGACTTAAAGCCCAAATCGAACCGCGTTTATTTATTTTTATTTGCCAAAGAACTCTCCGTAAAACCTCTGGGCGAATTTTCAAATCGAGTTCAAATACATTTACGGGGGGTAAATGTTGACTGAGGTGGCGAGGGGCGAGGGGTGAGGGGTGGTAGGGGGCTGGTAATATGGTAATGCGGGAGAAATCGCCCACTACAGGAATAGAGGTGACTTGTTTGGACTGCGGGCAACACAGTTATCGAGATTCTTTTCAATTCGATTAAAGAATGTCGCATTCTAAATTCTAAAAAAAAAACTTATGGACCAAAGATATTGAAATATAAGGAGATGGGCTATCGGCAGTATTTACTGGGTAGGACTGTGCTTCCTGGTGTCGCCGATATTTTTATCCAATACTTTTGTACGCGTTAAAAAAATCAACTAAATGAACGAATTCTTTCCGTATTCAAAGCATACTGTTAACCAATACTGCTGCACACCTACGAAAAATCAACCAAATTCCGTATTCAAACTAATCCCGTTAGACCATAGTCCGCCGACAGTCGGGCGGCCATAATAGCATATCTCCTTATATTTCAATATCGTTGATATGGACGTACATGACTCTTTATAATTGCTTCCTGACGTTATTTGGTGTAAAAAATGTGAATGATATTCTGGTCACCTATGAATTTTTCTACGTCTTTTTTTTCTTCAAAATCAAAGAAAACGCATTTCTTCCACATGTCTTCACTGGTCACTCAGCCGAGTAACCACCCAACCGATCTTCCCATACTGATGTTTGATGATGATGAACTAATGTACTGATGTTACGTACTGATTTTTTCAATGTTTTTAATTGAAAAAAACATCATAAATGCAACCCGAGACAAAAATATCATTTAGATTTTTTATTCTAAATAATATCAGGAATCACTGGTTAAAGTAAGTCAACAATTCTGAGATACCTGTATATGAGAAAGCATGGAGAGTACCCGCAATTCATGCATCATGAAGATCTGCTCACAGAAACGCATTGCCAAAGTCTCCAGTCGAGGAGGAGTGGGGCCCTTGCAGTAACGGCGTACAAAATAATAAATAATTTAATAGATAGCCCATGCCTCCTGGAATGTTACAAGTTGTTTGTGCCAAACAACTACAGTCAGGGACGGTACCATGAACTTCTATGTATACCACATAGCAGAACGGACGTACTGTCTCGGCATAGCAAGACACGAGGTATGGTGCTATTAAACAACGCTTCCAAAACTATTGATATATTTAACTGTAGCCTCGAAGAATTTAAGAGGTATTTAAGCGCGACAGATTACCCGCTATGTATAAATCTTCTTTCTACTATTCTATTTCTACTATTTATCTATAAATGTGTAGTTTGTATCACATGTGTATTGTAAATGGACACACAGTCTGTAATACATAAAAAAATAAAAAAAAATTACATCGTGTAAATCAGTTTTATACGTGGATTCCTACATTAAATAGTGAAAATTATCATTATCATTTAACTATTAGAAAGTTTTTTTTTTATCAAAAAAGTACCAACCGCCCGGAATCAGTGGGCTTTGGAATGTCAAGAAGGGAGTCGGGTGGGGGGGGATTAGAAGGTGAAGGTTAGGATGTACTTTGCTCACCAAACGTGACCAAAGCCATTTCAAGCAATGTCTCATTCTGAATGGTGGTAAGATAAAATATTGATATTTTGGATGTTTGCCAATTGTTTTACAAATTATATTCAAAATATATGTTTGGGATTTTAGTACATATTTTGAAAGTTATTTTTTATGTTTATATATATGGTTTAAAGAATCTGATATTGACTTTATACTAACGCACTACTACTAACAGCTCGTAGCTCTCGACTAGCGATCCAGCGGTCACGGGTTCAAATCCCGATGTTGCAGATAAATTTTACGGGATTGATTTGTGTTTGTATGGTTTGTTTTAGGTATGTTTGCGGTACGTTCCGGCATGGAAGATACTCTCAGTATCGCCCTGGTGTAAGACTGCCGAGTTTTATCTGGAGATCCAGGTCCTTCCCCACGTCTTCCCCATCTCCTTCCCCTCCCCACCTACTTTCAACATCACAACATACCTCAAATGGGGATATCATAATCTCACTGGCTCCAAACGGGAGCAGTAGGACCCTTGTTAGGCATTAACGCAAAAAAATAGTCATGATAACACCAATTTATTTTACATTCAATCTTATCTTTATATCAATGAAAACGTATTATTGGAGAATGATTGAATGGGGAGTTACTCACAGTGAAATTTGATAGAAGGAATACTGTATCGCATTGTAACCTACGTACTGTTTTCTCTTTTTTTACATTAACTCAAGTTAGTTCAAGATGATGAATCGAGAGACACGGGCTGAAGAGGTCAAAAGGTCTCCTTCAACCGGTCTCTCCCGATTCGGCCCGCCATGCAAGACAGCAGGACGCTCTGCCGCTAACACGTGAACAAACCTCACCCCATGAATCCGAGCACCCCAGCTAAGACGCCAATGGCAGAGGTGTTTTTTATCCAACAAATCGTAAACATATATATTTTTTTTAATAAAAAATTATACCCAATCTATTTTACCAAGAACGACGATGTTCAGTGGAGATGTAAAACACCAAATCTCAGGTCATTCCGGGTCCAAAACTGCCCACTTTAATAATAATAGCAGTAATCAGACCTGGAGAAAGCGAACCCTCCGAGAATAGATAAGGGACCCTTCGTGAGGGGGGGTAGAGAAGGGGCGAAACAAAGACTAATGCGGGTCTAGCGCTGATTAAACTGCCTAATTATATCAGCTACTAAAAGTTTCAGGCGGGAAAAGCGTTTAGTTTTGCTGTAAATGAGAATAGTAGTTGCTTTGGGTTAGTTTTGGGTCATCTGCCTATATAACATATACGAAATAGATATCTATTTAGGTTTTTACTTCTTCTTACTAATATTATATGTTTATTACTGTTTCTTACTAATATTATATACTTAGTTGTTTCTCTTATCTTTGTTTTAATATGCAATATTTCTTTTTAAACATTAGCGAGTTTGCAAAGCCACTCAAAGGAAGAGAGTGTTTGTGATTCAATTCTGTTTATTGAAGTTTGAAAATATGATTTTCTTTTTCTTTTTCCGTCTGGTGTGTGCACGAATAAATCAGTAGGCTTTCCGACGCTTGTACAGATCCCTGCTATCCCCTACCGCTACTATTTCTCCTTTGCAATCCCTCTGCCCCTCTCTCGTCCCTACCACTCCGCCACCCTTTCTCTGCGTCTCGTTTCCCGTGTGTTCCGCGTTCCCTTCCCCCCCCTTCCTCGTCCCCGTCACATTAACATGAACAAATTTCATAATGCCAGATCTCACCATTATAACCACTGGAGCGAGAGCGCAATTTAAAACTTTTTTCTCCGATTGCTCGACATTTTTTTGGAGATCATTTTGAACATATTCCGCCCAAATTTTAAAAAAAATCATACCTCCGAATTTTAATCTGGAGACGTACAAACTGATTATATTCTATATAGCCAATGAATTCACCTATCCTTTGTCGATTATCACATATTATATAGCCAATGAATTCACCTATCCTTTGTCGATTATCACATATTATATAGCCAATGAATTCACCTATCCTTTGTCGATTATCACATATTATATAGCCAATGAATTCACCTATCCTTTGTCGATTATCACATATTATATAGCCAATGAATTCACCTATCCTTTGTCGATTATCACATATTATATAGCCAATGAATTCACCTATCCTTTGTCGATTATCACATATTATATAGCCAATAAATTCACCTATCCTTTGTCGATCACGTATTATAAAATGTTATAAAATCGTACACTTCTACTTAATTACTTACAAATAAGGGAAAATTTGTCAAAATTGGCAGCAAAGCAATCCGAGGTATTTTAAATAGTGCCATATTCTGACAAAAAGCCTCCAGTGGATAAACAGACACCTTCGCGATCATGAGCATAACAAATCACCAATGTTTCCAGAGAAACGCGTTCATACTTTTGAACTCATTTTAGTTCAAAAGCATATTCTTAAAAAATCACGACCTTATTCCCTAAATAATTGATATACCAATCTAAACATTAACATTCCTTATTCCTTCGCCCTTGTTCTTTTAAACGTACAGGTAGTTAACCCCAGATTGTTCTCCATATGTTTTATGGGCCTTGTTAGAGTCTTGAGAGGCCCACTTTCTCACTTTCCCAGAGCTTACCCTCTCAACAGGGTCTTGGCTGACTTTGGTGCTTTGTAAAGGATCCCTAACTGGAAAAGCCGTAGATCGATTTCAACAACTTGTACGAGAAAGTTCTGATTTTGAAGATTTACATACAATGTGTTAAGGAATGTGAATTATGTAGTATTAACTCTGTAAAAGAGGTATTACCTATGGTTAGAATTAATTATAAATAAAGGTTTTAACCAGTCTCGTCGGCCCTAGACTAAATATTATCACGATGGGTCTATTATATGATCTTTGGGGATGCTAAATGGAGGGGCTTTTTAGGAAAATGAAGAAGAGGAGGTTCTGGAAAGGAAAAAGTCGATGGCTCAAGAGAACCTGGCTGGAGAGGTCAAAGGGTCTCCCTCAACCTGTCTCTCCCGATCCGGATTGCCACGCATCTTCACCAAGGCCTAGACAAATCTCACTTCATGAACCCGGACACCCCTGCTGAGTCACCAAACGTAGCGAACCACTTGAGGTGACCTATGGCGGGGTGTTGGTTGGTGTCCAATAAATGCTTCCCGGGGCAGCTTGACATCCAAATTCCAGAAGATTAGCTGTTTTTTAACGTATCCCAAAATGAAATACTGTTTTTGAAGGCAGATGAACGACTCTTTCAGATATTACGAATGCTTTATGCAATTAAAAATATTTAAATTTTAAATGCAACCGTAGCAAAAGTCTTTTAACTTGTAAACTGTACTTACCACTATTTTACTTGATGTATGAATGTGAGTGAAGCAAAGAGTGTGTGCCAGGACCGAGTTGTTTGGCGGTCCGTCCTCTCTGCCTACCCCTGCGGGGAAACGGCGTGATGGTTAGTTAGTTAGTTAGTTTTTTTATTAAAATATATCTGTACTAATATTATAAATGCGAAAGTGCGTCTGTTTGTTTGTTACGTCTCCACGCCTAAACCACTAAACCGATCTTAAAATTCTTTCACCAATAGAAAACTACATTATATGCAAGTAATATAGGCTATATATAATGGTAAGCTCTGGCATTATGAAATTAATTATTATACGTATATTGTCCCTTGCAAAAGCGAATTATTGATAACGTTAGACAAAAAGCAAAACAAATCGTTGTCTTGGTTGGTAAATATGTTGATATATTTGCGGAGAATTTTACTTCAGGTGTCGTAGTTAATATTTATCATGGGAGGGCTCTGCGGTAAACTTTTAAATGCAAATAGAGAGCTTGATATTCTCTTTTTCTAAATCTGATTATTTTAAATGTCTACCCATAATATAAACAGAAATAGAACAATGGATTGACTTTGAAATTTGACAAATTTTTCAAATTCTTTGAAACAACTTGCCTTTGTAATATATCTATTTTGACCACTCACATTCAACGGGTAACGTTAAAAATAAAACTATTAATATTTTGGTAAATTCTTAAGAAAAAAAATAATAAAAATAAATTTCAGAGCAGGTGATGCAGATGATATAAATAAGATAATAATCTACCTCAAATTCAATCATTCGTTTATTTGCATTCGCCGCGAATCGAACCCGAGTCTTTCGAACCCTGTTCATCTGGTTGTTGACATCCTCAATCAATTCACTGCACGCAAACAAGTTCAATTTATAGTTGGTAGTCCGTGGGGTGACCGGCCGGGGGCGTTTAGGAAATCGGCCTCCATTTCATGCAATAAATGGTTCAAATCTTCTGGCCGTGTGGTCAACCCACCCCAGGGACACCCTGCTGCTGAGGGTTGGTGGAAGACGTATTAGGGTGGCGCCAGAAGGAAATTAACGAAAAAGAAACAAAAGGTAGTTTTATTTGGAAAATATACACATAAGAAAACAATACACAACTGAACAAAAATATTGTGAAACCTTTTTGTATGTAGCATTAAGTTTTAGCCCTTGTCTTATTAGGATTTGAAAATTAAAAAAAACTAATTTCGTTTGTCTGTGCGTCAAATGTTACTTACTGATTCCTGTGTGGTATTTTTCACGTTCAATGAACCCAAATTTTCTTGGTGTTAAGTGTATTTTTCAAAATTGAAACTGAGTTGGTGTCTACCTACCTATAATCGTAACATAATTTTATTTTTATTAAGTAACTAGCTAGGGTACCCGGCTTCGCTCAGGACAACATTCGAGAGTTTTCTGGAATGTTCCTGCAAGAGCATTAGCGAACCATCCAGAACGTTCTCGAAACTTTTAGACTCACCGACATAATCCACTACTCCTTCTAGAACTTTCTAGAGTTTTATCGAACCTTCCAGAACTTTCCGAAAGACTATTGTTGGAATTTCTAGAGGGCGAAACTTCCAGCCCTTATATCTTCAAAAGCACTTCCTTTAGGTAAAAACGGGACCCCCATCCTAGAGGGGGGATAGAGATCTACCACACCATATAACTCCCTTGTTCGTACCTGGACTCGTTTCTGAGTTTTTTGCGGGCCGCACTTTTTTTTTACTTTCTTATATAATATAAATTGATATATTGATTAATAAATCATAAAATTAAGACAGAAAAATCCGAAAAAGGTACGGTCATCATCAGCCCTGATGTTGGACACTGTAACGCTTTCCGAAACTAAAGGCCTTGGCTAAAGAAGGAGGTAGCGCAACACGGCATAACACCTCAAAAACAAATAACGAACATAAATATCTTCTTACAATAATGTATTCTTTTTCTTATCACGAGCAGTTTAATTGCGATTACATCATTTTTTTTACAATAGTTCCTTCTTTTTCAATACAAAAACTGTATTTACTTTATTTTGCTAAAAACGCGGTTTTTATTGTGTTTTTAGTCAGCGGCAGTACTCTTAAAACATACAAGTGAAATTGGGATTGTTTCTATCGTTAGTTCTACATGTAGGCAAAGAAAAAAAAATGGTTTGTCGGGTTGATCTTGATGGAAAGCAGATTTTTATAAAAAGTATTTTACATTTAAATTTAATTTAAAAAAACGTTTGTGTGTTTCATTGTCTTTTATCGGATTCAAACCAAATCCAATATTTATATTATTTACCATAGACAGTAAGGCAGTGGGTACAGAGTACAGAGTACAGAGTTAATGGAATAATCTTGTTTTGATATGGTTCTGGAAATAATCGCAACAAACACTTATGGCGGACCTTTCCGTAATCCAAAAAGAAGACGACAGCTGTATAAATACAGATTTGCCAAAATACACCCCTCCAGCTTTTTGCGCGTAGGAGAGAGGAGGTTGAGTACAGGGGCAGACAACTATTGTTGAGGTGATCCACTTGTCCTTAAAAAATTTGAAATCGAAATCCCCGCCTCTTTTTGGGATTTATATATTTTTTTTTATTTCCAAGGCCAAGATGTGTTCTAATTGCAGAATTCAATCGAAGCATCTTTAATATATCTAAGCGATCAAATTTTCAAACCAAAATCACGTGATTTTGCATAAATACGCATGGCTTCATCTTAAAAATAAATTTGTGAACCCTTCTTTGCTTTCTGTTTCGGCATGCCATACACCACGAATAAATTTGAAATGCTGTAAAGGACAATAAGTCAAAAAAATTAGTTAAAAATATCATTTTTCTCAGTTTTTTGTTTTTTTTACGATCTGAGTCGTCTCAATATTCCTAGAAATATAAGTGCGTCGTTTAGGACTTGTTTTGTAAAAGGATTTTTTTCTGAAAAATTTAAAAGAAATTAAAATGATACTGTTTTCAAAGAAATTAACAAAAAATGTTTGGTATTTTGAACGATATATTCAATGTTATTTTACAATAAACAATCATTACTATAGGTCTACAAAATCAGGAGATATGATTTTTTGAAAAAAAAAATCTTTTCGCTCTCCTGAACAATTAACATTTTGTCCTTTACAGGATTTCAAATTTTCATAATCGATTTCGCAGAGATTGAAGATGTGGTGTATAGGTTAGGCATGTAGTTTCAACATCCTTCAACAGATGTCAGTTAAGAATTATTTTAGAAAAGTATCATGTAACGTCGTTCGTGCCTAATGTACGAATGGTTATGATAATAGCCGGAGGCATCTGGTGGACGGCTAGACTCCATCAGAGTCGCAGTCAGCAGCTGCAGAAAAACTTAGAGCCTTCCTCGGAAAGGACGTCTGGTCCAGTTAAACATTAATTGTAAAAATTATAGTAAATTTAAATAAAGTAATTTGTAATCTCAACAAACTTCGATCATATTTGAAAGTTTTCCGACACAATCGTGTAATCTTAACAGCTGGAATTAATAAACACTACGGAAGATGCAGAGGGGAGGGGAAGGAGATGGGAAAGAGGAGGGTGGGTAATTACCTGGTTAATCAGGACTGGTCACCAAATACAGATAAAACCATTTCATTGGTCGAAATTCGAGCACGACCTGCAGGTCAGCAGAAAGCTGGCTGCCTGCCCGCATGGTAGCAGAGCGTTCTGGTCGCTTGCGGGCTCTATAGGTCGCAATTTCTGCAAACCCAGTCTGCCACCTCTTACCAGACCTGACGGCTCTCTAGCAAATACCGCCGCCGAAAAGGCTAACTTATTAGGCAAAATGTTCGCGGAAAACTCGACCCTCGACGACCAAGGTGCTATCCCGCCGTCGGTTCCTCACTGCGGTTTTCGTATGAAAAAGCTGAGGATTCGGCATCGGGATGTACTCCAAGTCTTACGAGGGCTTGATGTTAATAAAGCTAGTGGGCCTGACGGAATACCTGCCCTGGTATTGAAGAGGTGCGCTGCAGAAATAGCTCCAATTTTGACGAAGCTTTTCAAAATGTCCCTGAAGTCTGGGTCTGTGCCCTCTGGTTGGAAAAAAGCGATCATTCACCCTATTCTAAAGAAAGGTGACCGCTCTAACCCGGCTAACTACCGCCCCATAGCGATCACATCTGTTCTGTCAAAAGTGATGGAACGTGTGGTCAACGACAAACTACTCACATACCTCGAGAAGAACAAAATTATTAACGACCGTCAATACGGATTCCGGCGGAACCGCTCGTGCGGTGATCTTCTCGCGTATGTGACACATGTTTGGGGGCGGTGCCTGGAACGCTTTGGTGAGACCCAAACCGTTGCACTGGATATTTCCAAGGCCTTTGACCGGGTTTGGCACCGAGGGCTTGTCAACAAACTGCCTTCTTACGGACTTCCCGCTTCCTTGTGTACGTGGATTGCCGACTTTTTGAGAGAGAGGTCGATTCAGGCGGTTGCTGATGGTTTCACCTCTTCCTCGCATTCGATAAATGCTGGCGTCCCACAGGGATCGGTTCTGTCTCCGACTTTGTTTTTGTTGCACACCAATGACCTCTTGACATGTGCACCAATTCATTGTTACGCGGATGACAGTACAGTCCATGATAGCTTTTTGTTTGACAAGCCTCCAAAGGGCTCACAAATCCCAATGGCTCGGAGGGCTTTGAAACAAAGAATGGACGGTTACCTCGAGAGTGTTTTCTCTTGGGGTAAGAATAACCTCGTCGAATTTAATGTTTCAAAGACCCAATCATGTCTGATTACGTCTAAAAGGGATCGGAATGATAATCTAGTCTCCTTCAACGGAAGCAATCTCCCGAACAGGCCTTCCATTGATATGCTTGGTGTAACTCTAAGTGACCAGCTCAGGTACGGGGGCTCCATCGAGACCAGAGTTAAGTTAGCCTCTCAGAAACTGGGCGTACTGTACAGGGCCCGCAGATACTTTAATAGTACACAACTGCTAACCCTGTACAAATCGCAAGTGCGCCCCACGGTTGAATTTGGCAGCCACCTCTGGTCTGGAGTCCCAAAATACCTGAA
This sequence comes from Glyphotaelius pellucidus, assembly GCA_936435175.1. Taxonomy (NCBI): domain Eukaryota; kingdom Metazoa; phylum Arthropoda; class Insecta; order Trichoptera; family Limnephilidae; genus Glyphotaelius; species Glyphotaelius pellucidus. Next base: position 27,822,084 of record OW386558.1, on the reverse strand, counting down.
AAAAACCCTCGACTCTGTGCAGAAACGGGCGGTCCGTTTGATAGATTCTCCTAACTTAACAAATGGACTGCAATCTTTAGAGCACAGGCGTCAGGTGGGAATGCTGTCCTTGTTCTACCGGTATTACAATGGAAGATGCTCCGAGGAACTAGCGTCACTGATCCCCTCGGCACCGGTGCATAGTCGGGAAACACGCCAAACACGCGCTCAACATTTGTACACGGTTGACATTAGTCACATGAGAACGGGTCGTTTCTACGACTCGTTCTTGAGTTCAACAGCCCGGCTGTGGAACGATTTGCCGGCCTCTGTGTTTCCTCCCTCCTACAATATGGGTCTCTTCAAGACCCATGTTCACTCCTTCCTCTCCTCAACAGCACCCTCCACACAGCATCTTCAAAGATGACATAGGAGTTGACAAAGTAGGAGTTGTTAAAGATGACATTTCCAGAGTGGAAGATACTATCAGTATCGCCCTGGTGTAAGACCACCATTCAGAATTGAAACGTTGCTTGAAAATGGCTTTAGCCGTGTTTAGTGACCAGATCTGAATAGCCAGGTACTTCCCCACCTTCCTCTTCCCTATCTCCTTCCCCTCCCCACTACCTTCAGCCTCACAACATACCCCGATTGGGGATGCCATAGTCTCACTGGCTCCAGACGGGAGCAGTTGGGACTCTTGTGCGGTATTAACTATAAAAAAAAAAAAAAGGCCCTGAGGGAAATTATTTCCCTCAGGGCCTCCTGTGTGGAGTTAATATAAAAAAAAAAAAAAAGCAACTTTCAAATTTTAATGGTAGTCTTTTACCAGGGCGATACTGAAAGTATCTACCACTCTGAGAGCCTTTTCGATCGACAACGGAGGTCGTCTGACCAAAAATCTGATGGTTTTCTGACGCCTTCAAAAATCACGCAAGACAAAAGGCAGGATTTTTAAATTTTCTGTGCAACGATATTTTTTATCTAACACCAAAAGGGTTGTCGACCTCTTCCAAGGGGGTGTAATTTCAAGGGTGGAGCCACTTAATTTAAAGTGACACACCCCTCAATATTTTATATTTTAGCTTGTTTATTTGCATGTTATAACGCTCTCATGATAATAAATAGACTGGCGGACTTTATAATGGACTTCAGGCAATTTCTTTGTGCTGGGGACTGGAGGGTTGACGTTTATTTTGATTGTTTTGTCTTTATGCTTTTAATGCGATGGGTAAATTGAGTTTTGATTTAATAAAATTATTTTTTATACAACATGTGCAAGACACTTGACTGCTTGAAACCGATAGGACTAAAGCACTCTGTGTAGAAGAGGTCGCTACTCACTTTTTTGGACTGCTGCGAGACCGTACATTTTGGAACGCGTAAGTCTTTGTGTTCCAGATGGCAGTCTTAGACAGCGTCGTCATATATTATTTGATCTTCCTGCTAGTAGGACCAACCTGCCAATGGTTCTTCCAAAGTGGAGGAGTATTTTGCTCCTGAACAAAATTTCTTCGGATATAAACATATTTTGCGTCAGTGGGGAGATATTCAAAATTTTCGTGATAAAAACCGAGAGTATTCAAACATAATCCCACACTTAAAATTCTCTAAATGAGTACCCAGTTTCTATACTTATCTCTTACATGACCCCCGGCCCCGGCATTGCACGCGCCACAGCCTACACTGAGAGACCAGGAGAAGTTAGGTGGGTGCATACAGCACACAGCCCGCCCCGGTAGAGATCGGGTCGTCAATAATGCAAGACGTACAAGGGCGGGAGCTTTACAATGCAAATTCTCACGTACGAGTACATTATTTGGGGGTTTTGGTTGGCGGCAGATAAAAATGTGCTCTACTTGTCATAAATTTTATTTTAAAAAACTACTCTCACTGTAAATTATATATTTTTTAAATGCATGTTTTCGTGACGTTCATGATATTAATGCAAAATTCAAAAGAAATTATTATATTTTAAAACTGAAGTGCATTCTACCAATGTTAGCAATGTATTAAAAATACTTATTTCACTTCGACCTCTGTGGTCGAAGGGTAAGGCTCTCAACTGGCAATCTGGAGATCGCGGATTCAAATCCCGGCGTGCGCAATAAATTATATTTAATTAGTTTATGTTATTTAAGAATTTATAAATTTTAAATAATATATAGTACTTTTGCAGTACGTTCCGGAGTGGAAGATACTCTCAGTATCACCCTGTTGTACAAGACCACCGTTAATAATAGAAAAGTTTTTTGAAATGGCTTTGGCCATTGGTGAACAGATCTGAATAGCCGGGTGGTAATGCGCGTTTTCATCCCTGGACAAAATATCCCCGACAAAATATCCTACGGACAAAACATCCTAACAAAATATCCACTAAAACCTAACCTTACTTAACTTTACAGGATGTGTTTATTATTTTCCATTTAACTAAATTTTAACAATAATTTATTGTCTTTACAGGTTGTCTGTATTATTTTTGTCCCATTTTACTATTTGTATCGATATTTTATCGGGGATATTTTGTCAGGGATATTTTATCGGGGATATTTTATCGGGGATATTTTATCGGGAATATTTTTTCGGGTATATTTAGTCGGGGATATTTTGTCGGCGCTATTTTGTTGGGGATATTTTGTCGGGGATATTTTGTTGGGGATATTTGGATATTATATAGGATTAAAACGCGCGAAACCTAGCCGGGTAATATTACCCACCTTCCTCTTCGCGGTTCAATGATCTCCAGGCGGAACTCGGATTTACTTTGAATTTAAGTGCCATTTTCAAAATTGTTAATATTTGTTGAACTAATTCCTACCTATAATATAATATGTTTAATCTTTTAACAGAAAATTTTTCACCGTTCCGCGCTAATGCAACACAATAGGCTAGACCCTCAATAGCTCCTAATTGTATAAAGGCATCGGTGATCTATAGAAACCGAAAGAAAAACATTATAATGTTGAAACTCTGGCGGGACCGGGTAGGTAACAACTAGTTAAACTAAGCATAAATATTGAAAAGCAACTTTTAGTTTTCCGCCGACTGTAAACCAACGTTTATCGTGTGGGGTGAAATTTCTCAAAAATGGTTTTTCTTAAAAATACTTCTTTTCTTTCCCTCTTCCTCTCTCCCCGTCTCTTCCCCATAATCCCCGGGGAAATCTTACTTTTATGGGTGTAAAGGACATGTAAAGTGTATTTTGTTCGTTTCTTATTTTAAAGGCGTTATTTTATATCTGGAGATGTTTTATTCATTGAGATCGGAAACAAATAATAATGTACAGTGGGCTGGAGCAAATGTGGGAATTACAGACAGCTGCGGTAGCCTTGTGAGCACTAACACTCTAAATAGATCGAATGTAACTTTTTATTACAATAAAAATCCAACAATCAAGCTATTGTTGCAGAATAACTACCATTGATCAAACAAAATACCTAAGGAAAGGACTTGGCATACCTATCCAAATACATACCAAACATTTTGACGGCCGGCGTAGTCCAGCGGTAAGGCTCTTGACTCGCAATCCGAAGGTCACGGGATCAAATCCCATCGTGTCAAATAAATTTTATTTGACTAATTTGTGTTATTTCACAATTTATTCATTTAAAATAATATATAGTATATTTGCGGCACGTTCTAGAATAGAAGATACTATCAGTATCGCCCTGGTGCAAAACCACCATTCAGAATTGAAACGTTGCTTAAAATGGCTTTAGCCGTGTTTGGTGACCAGATCTGAATAGCCAGGCACTTCCCCACCCTCCTCTTCCCCACCTCCTTCCCCTCCCCATTACCTTCAGGCTCACAACATACTCCAATTGGAGGAAAAAAAGATAAATAAAAATTAACTAACAAATGTGAAATAAAACTCACCAAAATAAAATGTCTCTCAAAAATAAGTTATCCTTAAGTTAATTTTATCAATTGAACCCTTTTTCAAAGTAATAAAAAAAAAGTATGTTTTTTTAAATAATTCCCTGTTTATGGTTTCTATCCTTCTTGTACGATTTTATTTATTTATTCACATTTAATTGTGAGTTTACAAGAGTTCCACCCTTCTGGAACAATTATTGTGAGGCTGAATGGAGTGCGGAGAAATTGCGATTAAGTTAACTAGAATTTACTCTCCGTAAAAAATTTCTAACACCTTTTTAAATATATTTTTCGTAGATTTTGATCAATTTATAACATAACTACCCAGTTAATAATCCTAACATTTTAATTGGGATCAATTGTACAGCGCAATCGTACAGAATTGAAACGTTGCTTGAAATGGCTTTAGCCGTGTTTAGTGACCAGATCTGAATAGCCAGGTACTTCCCCACCTACCTCTTCCCTATCTCCTTCCCCCCCCCACCACCTTCAGCCTCACAACATACCCCAATTGGGGATGCCATAGTCTCACTGGCTCCAGACGGGAGCAGTTGGGACTCTTATGCGGTATTTCATGTAAAAAAAAAAAAAAAAAAAACAGCGCAACAGATAAAATCATATTATTATTATGTAGCCAGTTACCTTCAGTTTCGATAGGTGGCGGTGGCGGTAGGGTGGATAAATTAATGAAATAGATAGTGTAAGATAAAGGACACCCCCGCTGCAGGGGGTTGGGGTGTCTATTGGATAATCAGATAAACCCCACTCGACTAACTTACCCTCTCACTGGGGGTAGCTACACACTTTATCCAAAGGGAGTGCTTAAATTATGCCAAACTGTTTTTATGCAATAGACGCATACCTAATGTGATATTTCGATCTTCGAAACATGTATTTTTTTTTTAATTGTACACAGATTAATAATCTAATTACCGTGCATTTTTCTCATTTTTACAATTTTAGCACCTAGGAAGATGATTATTATACAAAAAAATCTAAAGAAGAGTTATACGTATGTAGTGTTTTCAATATTTCGTTCAACAGCACCATTCCGTGGTCCCGAGGTAAGACTCTCGACTCACAATCCACAAAAGGTCGCAAGTTCGAACCCGGCGTGCGAAAATAAATTTTATTTGATTAATTTGTGGTATTTCACAATTAATTCATTTAAAATAATATATAGTTTATTTGCGGCACGTGCCAGAGTGGTAGATACACTCAGTATCGCCCTGGTGTAAGACCACCATTCAGATTTGAAACGTTGCTTGAAATGGCTTTAGCCGTGTTTGGTGACCAGATCTGAATAGCCAGGTAACTTCCCACCTTTCTCTTCCCCATCTCCTTCCCCTTCCCACTACCTTCAGCCTCACAACATACCCCAGTTGGGGATGCCATAGTCTTATTGGCTCCAGACGGGAGCAGTCGGGACTCTTGTGCGGTATTCATATAAAAAATAAAAAAAATCTAGCGTTTTCGGTATTTCGTTCAACAGCATCATTCCTCTTGTCATGCTATGTTGTGCTAAAACACCTGTTCTGCTGTATTGTAGTTTGTACAAATTGTGTCGACGACGACGCGACGGTTGAAATTGCATTCCGAGCCATAGCATTCCAAGAGGAATGGGCTGTCAATATAGTTATGGATTATGTTAAAACTAAGAATTGCAAGATTTGCGTAACGTCTAGTTTCTAAGCTAAATCTATTTGTTCCCTCAAGTAACTCTATATGGTGCACAAACCTCGGATAAGTTCCATGCATTCACATATAGACATACCTTATGATTTTTTTCTGGATTTGTTCCAGCATATTAATATATTTAGTTTGGTGCGGAGTCCACACATCACTAGCATACTCCCGCTTACTTCTTATGACGCCATCGAACATATATTGCTCAAATGTAGATAGATCATAGATGTTTTAGAGTTATCCAAAAGATGAGTCACCCCACCATGGTGGGTACCAAAGTGTGAGATTTGAGAGCATCATAGAGGGAAGGTTGGCCTCCAGGCTGTCCTACGCGCTCATTTCTGATTATAGTTTTGCTCTAAACAAAAGACACGTAATTTGTTGTGAATGAGTGTTTTATTGTCAAGAAACATTCACAGAAATGTGAATATAATTTATATGAATGTGCTTTTACATTGACGTTTTTTTTATTAGTAGCACGTTAGTTCGGGAAGCAAAGCTAGCAGTTCGGAATGACGTTCTGAATCCAAATCTAATATATGTATGGAAGGCATGTAACTGGCAGAAAGATGATAGTAGACGGAATGCTGTATAATAAGGAACTCCAGGCCATTTTTTTAATGAATAATGGACCTTATAATTTAAATAACTGCATTTTTATTTTTATAGTTAGTTTTAATAGTTAAAATAAATGTCAAAGTTTTATTTTTTCAAGATCCCCGAAAACCACCGTATCTAGTGTGAATCGTGTGACGTCATCACTCCCAAAAGTTTTAGTTATTTGCTTTTAGTTTTGTCATTTTTTATGGAAAATCAATGGAGGAATGACTTTAGGTGTCGGAAGTCGAGGCGTTTTTATTCAAGATTAACTGCTTTTAATATAGAAAAACATTAGGTAAAATGTCAAAATCTCATCGCTAATGTTATTTTATTGAACCAAAGAACAATAACACATCTGTGATCGCACCTGATAAACAGTTTATTAGTGTTCCACGATCTGCATTATTAATATTATAAGTAGGCAACTGAATAGGTACAGCGCCGAATCAGTTGTTCGACGTCCGCCATTGTCGAGTTCGGAGTTGGCAGCTGAAGAACAGTAAGTGTTCTGAGAATTATGGAGAGCAGTAACGTCAGCACTAAAAATGCAATAACACCAACTTGACAGTGTATTTTAATGACACAATTTAAAATGGACTTTTTAAATATTTTTAATAAAACTTATGTATTCACAATCAGCGTTTATTGGTCTATTTGAAAATATTTTTTCAAGCCGTAATATTTTTCACTGGAGTTCCTTATTGAGATCCCTGAGGCGCTTATGTGGTAAATGAAATGCAATGCTAATTATAAGAGACAATAAGATTAAGAAATGATCACTTAGATAGTTTGAACATGTGGAGCGGATAAAAGAAGAAAGGAGTGTAAGAAGAATATAATATATGACGTAAAAATAAAATGTAGAAGAAATCGTGAACATCTGAGCCGGACCATGGCAAGAATGAGAATAAGAGAAAAGAAGGTATGTTTTTAGGTTTTCACGACCAAAAAGTATTTTTGTTATTGTTTTTGGGGTGTTATGCCGTGTTTCGCTACCTCCTTCTTTAGCCAACGTTTCGGACAGCGTTACAGTGTCCATCATCAGGGCAGATGAGTAAATGATATTGGTGAGAGTGTTTACTTATGTGTGTCGAAGCGATACCGTGCTGCCAGCTCCATTTCTCTACGAGCTGGTGTTAGAAAAAATTCAGCATGGTTTTTTTGCGTTTAGCTTTGGTGTAGCCGTCAATTACTGGATACCAAGAACTATTGAGCTTAGCTCCGTCGTCTCTGTTAATATTGATGGGGTTTTTATGGATTTCAATTGCCTCCGTAATTAGGCGTGCTCTGTAAGTTTTGGGTCTTCCCAGGACTTCAGGAACAAATCCAAAGTAATGGCCGGTTTCGATTAAGTGCTCGGCGATTGCCGATTTGTCAGGGTGGCCAAGTTTACAAGCACGAAAGTGTTCCGAAATCCTTTGTTGCAGATGCAAACTGGGAAAACTGAATCTTGGATTAAGGATTCCACAGATCTAATCAGTAAGCTCAAGAAGGTAAAGACTGATGAAAGAGATATCCTTGTCAGTTTTGATGTAGTGTCTCTTTTTACAAATGTTCCTCTAGAAGACTCCATGACTTTGCTCAGGGAGATTTATGAGGATGACATTTGCAAACTTTTTGAACACTGCCTCAAAACAGGTTATTTTGCTTTTCAGGGTGAACTTTTCGAGCAAGTGGAGGGAGTTGCGATGGGCAGTCCATTGTCGCCAGTTCTAGCCAACTTTTTTATGGAGAAGTTTGAAGAAGTGGCACTCGACACAGCTTCGGCTGTTCCTAAAGTATGGTGGCGCTATGTCGATGATGTCTTCGCCATCTGGCCTCACGGAACAGAGAAACTGAACGAATTCCTGGACCATCTCAACTCACTACACAGCAAAATTAAATTCACGATGGAGCTGGAAAATAACCAAAAAGTCCTGCCTTTTCTGGATGTGGAGGTGATGCGAAAAGCGGATGGTAGCCTAGGACACACAGTTTATAGGAAACCAACACATACAAATAGGTATCTCCACGCTGATTCGCATCATCACCCCGCTCAGAAGAGAGGTCTCATCCATACTTTGGTAACCCGAGCGACCAGAATATGTGAGGAGCCAAATCTCGGATTAGAACTGACCAAACTCACCGATGCACTGGAGCGTACTGGAGATGGAGTATATAAACTCAGCTGTTCCGGATGTGACAAGGTCTATGTAGGCCAGACAGAGCGGACGATCTCCAAAAGGATTTCGGAACACTTTCGTGCTTGTAAACTTGGCCACCCTGACAAATCGGCAATCGCCGAGCACTTAATCGAAACCGGCCATTACTTTGGATTTGTTCCTGAAGTCCTGGGAAGACCCAAAACTTACAGAGCACGCCTAATTACGGAGGCAATTGAAATCCATAAAAACCCCATCAATATTAACAGAGACGACGGAGCTAAGCTCAATAGTTCTTGGTATCCAGTAATTGACGGCTACACCAAAGCTAAACGCAAAAAAACCATGCTGAATTTTTTCTAACACCAGCTCGTAGAGAAATGGAGCTGGCAGCACGGTATCGCTTCGACACACATAAGTAAACACTCTCACCAATATCATTTACTCATCTGCCCTGATGATGGACACTGTAACGCTGTCCAAAACGTTGGCTAAAGAAGGAGGTAGCGAAACACGGCATAACACCCCAAAAACAATAACAAAAAAAAAAAAGAATGCTTAAATAGGAATTAAGTTAGAAATGTATGCAAAACAGAGGTATCCTGGTTCTGAGTTTCAGGACGATCCTTGACTAAGAATTCGGAAGTCGCGGATTCAAAAGCCGTAAATTGCGTTTGGTTAATTAGAGTTATTTCCTAATGATTTATTAAAAATAATACATTCTATTTTTGCGGCACGTTCTAGAGTGGTAGATACTTTCAGAATCGCCCTTTTTTTGTGCGTATACTGCACAAGAGTCCCATTTGCTCCCGTCTGGAGCCAGTGAGGCTCTGGCATTCCCAACCGGGGTATGTTGTAAGGCTTAAGGTAGTGGGGAGGGGAAATAGGTGGGGAAGAGGAAGGTGGGAAGTAACTGGCTATTCAAATCTGGTCACCAAACACGGCTAAAGCCATTTCAAGCAACGTTTCAATTCTGAATGGTGGTCTCTTACACCAGGGCGATACTGAGAGTATCTTCCACTCTGGAACGTGCCGCAAATATACTATTTTTTTTTAATGAATTATTTGTGATATAACACAAATAATAATTCCCCAATAATTGAGGATGCCGTAGTCTTACTGGCTCCAGATGCTTCGGAGAAGTTGCGACTATTATGCGGCAATCACATAAAAAAAAACTTCAAAATTAATCTTAAAACATCCTGTAGTAGCAGCATAGTACGAAAAACAGGGTGTTGAATTTAGCGGTATCAAATATCTAATATGAATCTGTGCGGTTAGTACCTTCTAATAATATGACAATAGGGGCGCTAGTAACCTAACCAACTTGGCACCTCGTTAAATCATAACTGCTGTGTCAGAATAACACCGACTCTCGCTATTTACAGGGGCGACGCCGGGAGAGGGTGGTCCACTCCTATTCCAATGCATTATTTCATGACACCGAGAATGGAATATGGATAAGTTGGGAAAGTACTCTCAGAATCGCCTTGGTGGAAGTTCGTTTATTGCTAAAAAATGGTTAAGAACTTATCCTTCCTTGGCAGAATTACGATTTTTTTATTAAAAAAAATATTTAACTGATTATTTGCTTTTTTACAATAACTCCAAACCGGGAAAATATTTTCCTCGGGTCCTACGTCATCTTTGGAGATGCTATGTGGAGGGTATTTTTGAGAAGAGGAGTGAGTGTACGTATATCTTGAAGAAACCCGTGTTGTAAGAGGGAGGAAACAAAGAAACCGGCAATTCATTCCACAGCCGAGCAACGAGTCGTAAAAGCGACCCGATCTCATGTGACAAATGTCAATCGTGTACAAACGTTTGATGCATATTTGGTGTGATTCCAGACTATATCGGTGCCGAGGGGATTGTAACCGGGGATGAGGTGGCAACAATGTACAAAGTAGATTTTTTGAGCAAGACAATCTCGCGTGGCAGATGTAAGGTACAGGATGTAGATTTTGAAAGAAAAGAAGGTATTGGAAATACAAAAATATATTAAAATAAAATGGAATTAGCATTTAAAATTAAAATAGGATAAACTATGTATTTCAAAGAAGTTTAAGAGAAACTGTTAAAGGGGGCGTGCGAAATGGGCTAGAACCAAAATGTATTAAGTCAATGGCGACATTATTTTCCATTAAAATCTACGCAGATAGTATTTTTTGTGTGAATTATCTATTCAGTAATTTTTTAAAGTTTTAATTAATGACTATTAAATTATTTTGCTTATTATTATTGCTGTTATTTCACAATTGATATCTCCACTTAGTAAACATTTAATTTTGATTTAAGCATACTGTGAACATTTTGAATTGGAAATCCCCAATTAGAAATGTTCACAAATTGCACATCCCCATGGCGATTAGATTAAAGTAATGATTGTTAACGCTCGGTAAATATTTTAAACGATAAATAAATAAAATAGTGCGGTAGTTTTCCACAATCCTCATTACTGTTTTGAGGCGGACTGTGGGTAGTTGTGTGTCGACCTCATCTTCGTGTTTATTGATTTTTTCATCTTTATCTGTATAGACTGTGGGTTGTATTGATGTTACTTCATAATTTTTATGATTTCCTCATCACAAGTTTTATTGTTTCCTCGTTCCATGCAATGTTTAGATTATTTCACCAGTGCGATGCTGCGAGTAGCTAACACACCGGAACGCGTCAAAAATTGAAAATTGAATTAAACAAACCAGGCCCAGAACATTAAAAGTTAATGGTCGCAATTGGGAATGGAACCTAGGATCTCTCTCTCACCGGGACAACGGCTTAACCACTCGGCCACTGAAACCTGGTTAATTTATGTCATACTTGTCGATCTCATGTCTTCATGTCACAATTACCAATACTATCTAGTTGCGACTGTTACTTTTTATCATCAAAAGTTATTCAAAAATTTGTGCCAATAAATTAATTTCTAAAAATTACGCACTTCGGGATTTGAACCAGCGAACTCTGAATTCATAGTCGAGAAATACTCCATCACAATAATTATAACTTACCACTAAACTATTAAGCGTCGTTTACCTATGCACAAATTTGCAACAATTTGCAATCATTATTGCCACTGCATTGTTATACGTAAATATGAATGTCGTTCGCCTTTTGAAAATAATCCCCTGCCTTACGGCCCCACCATCCCTCGAGAGGTTATTTTGCAAAATTAGTAGGGGTGGTTGTTATAATATCCGTTATAATGTCGCCCCAGGGGCGGGGGAGGTTTTGTTGGGTGGATCACGTGACAAGTTGATACCTATATTTTTTTCGACTTTTGAAAATTTTGAGCAGTTGTTCGTTTATTTATTGTATTTTATTAATTAATTTATTCTTAATAAATTTTAATAACAAAGGTGTAGTATATTGTTTTTTTTTTATTTATTTATAACTAGCGATTTCCCGTTATGCCACTTAAATAAAGAAATTTCTTCACCTTGCGTGTCCTTTCCCGTTCGTCCCCGTTCCTCTTCTGCCTCTCCTTTCCCTTCCCCTCCACCTTCTTCATCTTCTTTCCCTCGAACCCCCCCCCCCCCCTCCTTCATCTTCCGCCACCGCTCTCGGATTTCCTACTCCCTCTCGCTTTCCCCCCTGTCACTAAACTACATGAAATACACACATTCCTCAAACTATTCACGCGCCACCTATTTTTAATTCAACCACAGTTGACCAGGACATATTTAGAAACCATCGTGGGTGCGCGCACATCATATCCCCAAAGTGTCATCGCAATCGGATGAATGATTTAGCAACGCATGATTACATGACGCCAGAGCTCTATCATATAAGGAAACCATTGCGGGTGTGCGCACATCAAATCCCCAAAGTTTAATTGCAATCGGATGAATGGTTTAGCAACGCAATAGGGACAAACAAACAAAAAAGCAAACAAACAAATGTACACAACATAGATTTTATGGACAATCTGTCTGTAACATCACATGAATGGAAAAGAGAACAGAGGTGACTGTAAAACGAGAACACTTTCTTATTTATTTCTGTCAATATGGGTTCAGCTGTCAACAATGCAATCGTATCAATTTAACCGTCAAGTACAACCAAAATAAAACTTATTCAAATGTATAATGTTTTAAAGGCTGGTTGTGTAGTATTGTATATGTAAATTTATAACGTGGCTTGAGGGGTAATTTCGGCTCCACGGAATTGCAACAACTACATTATTTCTATTACTCTGAACGCCAATATTGTAAGGTTCGGTTTGCAGAACGATTGGACTGATAAGAAACCGGTATGTATGGTAAAGAGAGGCATGGACAAAAGCATACTTCAGGAGGTCTAGCATGGACGATCGATAAAACCCTATATCAATACGATATTGACTAAATCCGTCATATAGGTCAGTTATCAATATTTGTCATCACGGTCAACAATTATTGGTAAGAGATATTCGTCTCGGCCTCTGTGGTATCAGATAAGTTTTAGTTATCTTTCAATATATGCATTTATTCGATTAATTTTGTTCGTTGTGGTTCGTATTGGCTTATTAATAAACGGAGTTCAACTAACGAAGCTTTTTGAATTGAAAGAAGTCGTATACGCGATCCATAGACTTAAGTTGTTAGTAGACAATTTGGGAGGCGGGAACGGGTACCGCCGCCCCGGGAACCTTTATTGGATAACCAACACCTCTGCCGTAGGTCACCCCAAGCGGTTCACTACGTTTGGCGATTTAGCAGGGGTGCCCGGGTTCATGGGGAGGTTTGCCTAGGCGGATGAACAGGACACACTGAACCCCAGATTCCTACCCACCCCTTAAACCCTTTTCCTTCCCAGAACTCTCCTCCCCTTCTTTTCCTCAAGAAACCCTCCAAACAGCATCCCCAAAGATGACATAGGCCCTGAGGGAAATTATTTTTCTCAAGGTCTTCTGTGTGAAGCTCATGTAGAAAAAAAATCGTTAGTTTATTGATCTATTATTGTTCAAGCATTTGCTTGAAGTCAAATAATTAACTTGTGTTTAAAATAATTTATTTTTGTTATTTAGAGTCTAAATAAATAAGTCTAAATTTCAGACAACTTCATAATTTTTTGTTAATTTATAAAAGTTTTTAATATATCGATCAGGGAAATTTGAAATGTTGTAAAGCTCAATAAACCCAGAAATGAGTAAAATATATACATAAATATTTTTTTTTTAGATTAACTTCACACAGGAGGCCCTGAGGAAAATAATTTCCCCTCAGGGCCTATGTCATCTTTGAAGATGCTGTGTGGAGGGTGTTTTTGAGAAAAAGAAGGAGTGTAGGAGGGAGGAAACACAGAGGCCGGCAAATCATTCCACAGCCGAACTCAAGAACGAGTCGTAGAAACGACCCGTTCTCATGTGACTAATGTCAACCGTGTTTGGCGTGTTTCCCGACTATACACCGGTGCCGAAGGGATAAATGACGCTAGTTCCTCATAGCATCTTCCATTGAAATACCGGTACCACAGAACAGGGATAGCATTCCCACCTTACGACTGTGCTCTAAAGATTACAATCCGTTTGTTAAGTTAGGAGAATCTATCAAACGGACCGCCCGTTTCTGCACAGAGTCGAGGGTATTTTTCAAATATTTTGAAGCTCCAGACTAGAGGTGGCTGCCAAATTCAACCGTGGAGTGCACTTGCGATTTGTACAGGGTTAACAGTTGTATACTATTAAAATATCTGCGGGCCCTGTACAGTACGCCCAGTTTCTGAGAGGCTAACTTAACTCTGGCTTCAATGGAGCCCCCATACCTGAGCTGGTCGCTTATAGTTACACCAAGAATATCAATGGAAGGCCTGTTCGGGAGATTGCTTCCGTTGAAGGAGACTAGATTTTCATTTCGATCCCTTTTAGACGTAATCAGACATGATTGACGAGATTATTCTTACCCCAAGAGAAAACCTTCGTTTTTTTCCCTTTCGATCTTTCCGAAATATTTTTTGGAAAATATCTACGAATTACACAATCCGCGTCCATTAAGCACAATCGTACACATATTACATAAACATGATGTAATTTAGTACCTCTAGTGAAGTGGGTTTGTTTGGGCCGACAAGTTGGTTGGTCGGTTGGTAGTTTGGTGGAGAGGCAACACCTCCATAGTCCATTGTCCGCCAGGGGTAGTTGCGTAATTAAGGTACCGCACCTATTACATAGTCCATTGTCCGCCAGGGGTAGTTGCGTAATTAAGGTACCGCACCTATTACATAGTCCATTGTCCGCCAGGGGTAGTTGCGTAATTAAGGTACCGCACCTATTACATAGTCCATTGTCCGCCAGGGGTAGTTGCGTAATTAAGGTACCGCACCTATTACATAGTCCATTGTCCGCCAGGGGTAGTTGCGTAATTAAGGTACCGCACCTATTACATAGTCCATTGTCCGCCAGGGGTAGTTGCGTAATTAAGGTACCGCACCTATTACATAGTCCATTGTCCGCCAGGGGTAGTTGCGTAATTAAGGTACCGCACCTATTACATAGTCCATTGTCCGCCAGGGGTAGTTGCGTAATTAAGGTACCGCACCTATTACACCCGTACTACAGGGATATGTGTCCGCCAGGGGTAGTTGCGTAATTAAGGTACCGCACCTATTACACCCGTACTACAGGGATATGTCCGCCAGGGGTAGTTGCGTAATTAAGGTACCGCACCTATTACACCCGTACTACAGGGATATGTCCGCCAGGGGTAGTTGCGTAATTAAGGTACCGCACCTATTACACCCGTACTACAGGGATATGTCCGCCAGGGGTAGTTGCGTAATTAAGGTACCGCACCTATTACACCCGTACTACAGGGATATGTGTTTATTTACACTGTGGCACAATGAAAACAGCAACACTTTCAGACAATTTAAAAAATTGGTTGTCTGTAAAGTCGGTTTCCGGACGATAATTTTACGTGATGACGTCATAAGAAAACTTTTACATAGAATTTTACAGTCACAAGCCGAACGCTTAGGCCGATCGTGCCTCTCTATGGCTTGTTCCGCGCTCTTGCCGAACGCTTAGGCCGATCGTGCCTCTCTATGGCTTGTTCTGCGCTCTTGCCGAACGCTTAGGCCGATCGTGCCTCTCTATGGCTTGTTCCGCGCTCTTGCCGAACACTTAGGCCGATCGTGCCTCTCTATGGCTTGTTCCGCGCTCTTGCCGAACGCTTAGGCCCATCGTGCCTCTCTACGGCTTGTTCCGCGCTTTTGCCGAACGCTTAGGCCGATTGTGCCTCTCTATCGCTTGTTCCGCAATCTCGCTTGCACGCTCGGCTCAGGCGGAACGTGACAACGTTGACAATGAGTCATACTTTTTCGTGAGTGCTGCCGGCGTTCATCGATTTATAAGACCTTACCACGTCAAAAAATTAAATAATTCTTTATTCATCAATAATAATTGACGGCCGGCGAGCCTTACCAGCGATAAGGCTCCTGACTCGCAATCCGAAGGACATCGAATCCCGGCGTGGCAAATAAATTTTATTTGATTAATTTGTGTTTTCTTATAAATCGATGAACGCTGGCTGCACTCACGAAAAAGCATGACTCATTGTCACGTTCCGCCTGAGCCGAGCATGCAAGCGAGAGCACGGAACAAGCGATAGAAAGGCACAATCGGCCTAAGCGTTCGGCTGGTGACTGTAAAATTCCATGTAAAAGTTTTCTTATGACGTTATCACGTCAAATTATCGTCCGTAAACCGACTTTTCAGACAACCAATTTTTTTCACAATTTATTCGTTTTAAATAATATACAGTGTATTTGCGGCACGTTCCAGAGTGGAAGGTACTCTCAGTAGCGCTCTGATGTAAGACCACCATTCAGAATTGAAAAGTTGCTTGATATGGCTTTAGCCGTGTTTGGTGACCAGATCTGAATAGCCTCAGGTCCTTCCCCACCTTCCTCTTCCCCACCTACGTCCCTTCCCCACTACCTTCAGCCTCACAACGTACCCCATTGGGGATGCCATAGTCTCACTGGCTCCAGACGGGAGCAGTTGGGACTCTTTTAAAAAATTATGCAAATACTACAAAAAAACAATCCAATTACACCACCTGGAGATCGCACCGACCGCATCGATAAAACCCAATGTCGTTACGATATTGACTAAATTCGTCATCCGTGGTGAGTTTGTGTTATTTGCGAGCATGGTCAACAATTGATAAGAAATATTCCGATCGACGATTGACAAATTTTGTCTTGTTTTCATCGACATCAATCATCAACAATCATTCTACTATGACTTCTAAAACACCCTTCGTACATTTCTCTAATTTTCTATTACATTTAATAATTGTATTTTCATACCAACAACGTATTCAAATGACGTACAAAATAATTTCAATCTAATTTCTCAATCTAGCGTGGTAGGTGAAATAATACAAAAAAATGAATATTACCATACACCTACTTTTTTGGCGTGACATAACTATTTTTCAAAAGACAATAATTTATAATTTTAATAATAATCAGGCATTAAGGGTCCACTATCCGAATTTCGACCGATTTTTTACATATCTCCGTTAAACATTTGAAGTTTTTAAGCTCTTAAAAAAATTTATGTTATTTTTGAAGATAATATCTAGATACGTTCCATGCCGAAACGCAAATTATATGAAATTCCCTCGATAGAAAATTATTTAAAACAAGTCTATTTCTATTATTTTTTATACATTATATAAGTTATCTTTGTGAAAAAATTCACAAGGTTTCTTTAAATGATACTTAAGATACGTTCCACGCGATTTTTGTTCTATTTTAAACGTCATGTTTTATTAAGCTTTTTCGCCATTTTCGCTGCGATTTCATCACTTAAAATATTAGCGCGCTCTGTCCAACATTCGTTATTTCTCCATCTTCTTCTTTTTGAAGTTGAGCCCAAGTTCACGGGTTTGAAAAAAGTATTTTTTTAGCTAAATCTACTTTTATTAATAAGATTTGAATTTGCCCAACCTTATTTTTCCCTCTTCATCTGTTCTGCATCAAGGCATTCCACTTCCACAAACGGGGCTGCAGTTCATGAAGGATTTTGCAATTTTTTGTAATCTAGAAAAACCTCGTAATGTTAGGTGTCATAGCAAATAAGGGACAGAAAATAAACAATATTCTGGTCACGGAAATGCCTTGCCAAATGAAGTAACTTCAGTCCTGGACACCAGTTAACATAAAAAATTTGGACGTCTTACCAACGCCAAAACTACATTGCCACTTCACAAAATTCACTCTATGCGAAAGAAATAGTGAAAATAGTTATTTTTATTTCTGAATGCACGAATTCAAGTTATGAAGTATGGTGGTGCTGTTTATTGGGCCACCTTGAATATACATTTTATATAAGCTGCATTGTGTGGGAATAATTATGTGCGACAACTACAGGTAGTGCAAGAAATTATTTTCAAAAATTATTCAATGCGGATGCCAAGTTGTTAAATTTATCAACCATGTCTGATTCGAAACTCCTAAATAACTGTAAAAAACACCTGATACCTCTTTCTTAGCTGACTGATTTCAATTCGTGTAGCACGACGACGTGCTACATGGATTGGAATTAGTCAATAGCAGTGCTCTTTACCGATATTTTCACGTTAGTTACCATGATGGATTAGCATGATTCATCCAATTAGCGATTATATTTAGATATAAATTATTGTATACATTTGTGGCGACTAGTGGAGTACCACATGGAACCCATTTAGGGCCTATTTTATTTTAGTTTTTTAATGATTATAAGTACGCAACGGATAGTTAACGTAAAAATAACGAATAATAAATATTAATGCTAACCGTCCAATAATGGTATACAAAATTAAGGAAACATAAAATAGCAACAACAAAAAACAATAAACAATAAAATTTGAGCTAAGCGAAATCAAGCCAAACCAAGAGATTTAGCAAATTTTGTAAATATCCCTAGTATTTCTGAACTTTTGCCACTATAGTGTTTTTTTTTTTTTACATGAGCTCCACACAGGAGGCCCTGAGGAAAATAATTTCCCTCATGGCCTATGTCATCTTTGGGGATGCTGTGTGGAGGGTTTTTTTTAAGGAAAGGCAGGGGAGGAGAGTTCTGGGAAGGAAAAGGGTTTAAGGGATGGGTAGGAATCCGGGGTTCAGTGTGTCCTAGTCATCCGCCTCCAAGACCTAGACAAACCTCACCCCATGAACCCGGGCACCCCTGCTAAATCACCAAACGTAGCGAACCACTTGGGGTGACCTTTGGCAGAGGTGTTGGTTATCCAATAAAGGTTCCCGGGGCGGCGGTACCCATTTCCGCCTCCCAAATTGAATGTTATACAGTCGAAACATTTGCACACGAGGATGGAAGAAGGTTAAGTTGATTCTTTGAAAAGGAAAATGGAAAAGTTTCATGATTTCTTAGAGGACGATGATTGATATTGATTTATTAATCTTTCAAAAATATAACTTATTATGGGTTTCATCCTTGTGTTAAGAAATGAACAGAATTACAAAAAAACAGTAATACATAATACACGAGCAATAAGAAGAGACGATGTACGTAAAACAATTTAAATTCATACGTATACACAACAAAAACACAAATACGTTGGTACTTCAGTGACTTTTTTCTTACGCGAAAATATTTTGTTATGTGTGTAAAATCTATTTTGACGCAAATATATTTAAATAATTCTGAAATACATTAGTTAGAGAATAGTTAGTCAGATACCACCCTGTGTCAACATGGCCGGCAGGGGCGCCTCGTGACAAAGCGAAGCAATTAATGCTTTCATTAACGCGCCGGGCTTTGTGTCACCCGCTCCGCCTAATTATTATTATGACTATTATTATTAGTGTTGTTTTGTCGCCTAACGCCTCACGCCTCTCGCCTCACGCCGGGCGAAGCGGGGGTCGCACCTTTCTGTCGGATTAGTGCGGCGGTCATTCGGGTTTTGGGTTGGAGTAACTACCACTGAAACTGTAATAGTTCGTAATCTGCGGACATAGAAATGGGATTAGGAAGTTAATTTTGCTGGATGCCTTCATCTTTTGGGCGAAGATTTTGGTTCAACGATTTTTATTTTGATTTTTTTTTGTTTATGTGGGTGGATATCTCTACGAGCATAATATGTATATATACTTTATTAAGTTTTATTTATTCATTGAATTGTTTGTTACATGAATTGAGATTTTTCGACCACTATGCTAGACACACGCACGGTTGTGCTGGTCATGTCATGAATTAATCACAACATGTTAATTTCGATCTTTGGTCTGTCTGTGAATGATTGTAACTCTGGTTCAATTATCGGATTTGTTTTGAATTTAAGTGTCATTTTCAAAATTGGAAAATGAAAATTAAAGCCTACCGTTATAATACTATATTTATAAAAGAAAATCAATATATTAAGGGTCCACTATCCGAATTTCGACCGATTTCTTACATATCTCCCTTAAACATTTGAAGTTTTTAAGCTCTTAAAAAAATATATGTTATTTTAGAAGATAATATCTAGATACGTTCCACGCCGAAACGTAAATTATACGAAATTCCCTCGATAGAAAAAAATCGCAAAGTATGCTCCGAAAATTATTTAAAAAAAGTCTATTTCTATTATTTTACAAGTTATATTTGTGAAAAAATTCACAATGTTTCTTTAAATGATACTTAAGATACGTCTCATGAGATTTTTGCTCTATTTTAAACAAGTCATGTTTTATTAAGCATTTTCAAAATTTTCGCTTCAATTTTATTATTGAAAATATTAGCGCGCTCTGTCCAACATTCGTAATTTCATGTCTCTCCATCTTCTTCTTTTTGCGCCGAGAAGTGTGGCCTTAATACGTGAAGTAAAAACTTTGTACCCCTTTTTACGAAAATTGCGCGGACGGAGGAGTATGAAATTTCGCACACTTATATTTAAATAGAGAATGAGTGCAGAATGCTACTTTTTTTTAAATTATGCATAAAAAATACATTAAAAAAAACGTTACAATTGTGGTCGAATTTCGACCATTGGGCGACCACTAGTTATTTTTAATTTTGCCTTTTTGAAAACTGAGACAGAAAAAAAATTATTATGAATACTTTCTCATTCACACAACCCTTCGCATCTTATTAATTAGGGCGAAGGATGATATTGGTTTGTTTTTCACCTCGCTGCTCACGTTTAAAAATGTGATCCCTGAAAGTTGAAGAGTGAATTTATCTAGGGCAGTTCGTGAAAACCTATATTTGAAGAAATGAAACAATTTATCTAGGGCAGTTCGTGAAAACCTATATTTGAAGAAATGAAACAATTTTCAACAATATATTTCTTGAGGAAAAAAAGAGCCAGATGCTGTGCGGATGGGTCTTCTCAGGGAAAGGAAGGAGAGAAAGTTCTGGGAAGGAAAAGATATGAGGAGTAGGTAGGAATTTGGGGGTGAATGTGTCCAGGAGTGACGGACGTAAGAATCTATCCCTCCCGCTACGGTGCAATCCGATGGGTTGAGAGAGTCCAGCTGGAGAGGACTAGGTTAGGTCTCCCTCAACCAGTCTCTCTTGATCCGGCTCTCCACGTAGTAGGTGGGCAAATGAATTCGCCGCCAAGACCTAGACGCACCTCACCCAAATCCTAAATCACCAAACGTATCGAACCACTTGGGGAAACCTATGGCAGGGGTGTTGGTACTCATCAAAATTATATTATGTTTAAGAATTAAATCATAAGGCTTTACTTTTAACATGCATGGACACGAATTACAATCATGTAAATAGGATCTGTGTATATTATTTATTATTTAAAATGAACTTGTATAAAATGAGATATTATCATGTACACAAAAACTTTACAACTGGACGTATAATATAATTTTACATATAATTTATTATCAAAGCTTAAACTACTAAAAGTGTAAACAACGATTCGAGCTGAAAGTACTTATATGCATTTTTCTAAAAAGTATTTGTTTTAGTCCCTGACTATTTAAGAATTGAGGGTAATTCTCTCGTTAAACTTGGAACAATCTCTAGTTCTACCGCTGGGTTGCCACTGGTGCGCCGGCACTCAGGCCAAAATAATCACAAAAAAATAATTTTGTAATGCGATTTTAACCCTTATGTATAAAGAAAACGTATGAAGAAGAAGGTCAGAATCGCTTGGGGCATTCTTGTTCATAAGGTATAAGATACCGTGAACCCACCTAGCGCAGCGATATTTTTTATGTGGGATTGTTTATGATCACGGGCCTAGATTTTTTTCCCGCCTCTCAGCTGTCAGATTGGCGTCCCTCGGTGTCGCGCCGTGGTCGATGAAAAGATCGTAAAACGTATAAATTCATTGAATAAACGCAAGTAATTTTGTTTTTATGCATAGTTTAGTATTCAAGGAATGTGTTTCGATAAATATTACATAAGATAGCATAAAATAATAGCGCAAAATATTACGTCAAAGTCAAAACATCGCGAAATTTACCCGTTTGTTCCTGTGGTATTTAAGAGGAGATTGTTCCAAGTTTAACAATCGATTTAAACTTGAAACAATCTCTAGTTCTCTTAATTAAGATTTTAGAATTCGAATCTTCGACGACTTCTCGTTCCTGGGAAGAAAATTGGACAGATAAGAAACCCAAATTGGATCTTTCCATACTGGAATACAAAATCATATTCCAAGTAAACCTTGGTTCCCCGGCAAAAAAAAATACAGAAGATATATTTCCTGTATTTTGAGAATGAGAATTGATCACTGCTCTATTGCAGCTCATTTGTTTAAATTCCGAGTCCTCGATAGTCCACTATGCCAGTGCGGTGTGGAGAGGGAGACTCTTGACCATGTCTTCTTCAATTGTAACAATTATTCTTCCTTCAAAAGCATATACCATTTGCTTGTTAAAACCACCCACCATTCTGTTCTTAGTATTCCATATTTGCTGTCTCTCGACAATTCTCACCTTTTTCAGATCTATCTAAGTTCGTAGATTTGAACGTCTTCAATATATATTTTTCTTTTTTACATTAACTCCACACAGGAGGCCCTGAGGAAAATAATTTCCCTCAGGGCCTATGTCATTTGGGATGCTAAGTGGAGGGTCTTTTTGAGGAGAGGAAGGAATGAACATTGGTCTTGAAGAGACCCATGTTGTAGGAGGGAGGAAACACAGATGCCGGCAAATCGTTCCATAGCCGAGCTGTTGAACTCAAGAACGAGTCGAAAAAACGACCCGTTCTCATGTGACAAATGTCAACCGTGTACATATGTTGGGCGCACGTTTGGCGTGTCTCCCGACTATGCATGAGTGCCGAAGGGATCAATGACGCTAGTTCCTCAGAGCATCTTCCATTGAAATACCGGTAGAACATGGATAGCATTCCCACCCGACACCTGTGCTCTAAAGACTGCAATCCGTTCGTCAAGATGGGAGAATCTATCAAACGGACCGTCCGTTTCTGCACAGAGTCGAGGGTATTTTTCAAGCATTTTGGAGCTCCAGACCAGAGGTGGCTTCCAAATTCAACCACGGGGCGCACTTGCCCCAGATTTGTCCTGACTCCTAATAGATTGCCCTCAAAATTATAACCATCTCAATTTTAACGGCACAAAACACTCTATTTATGGTGAATTGCTTAATTTAAAAAATAAATTAAGCCTGAAGACATTGTACGAAACACACAGCGAGAGAGCTCACGTACCTGGAACAGATTTTCAGAAACTCTGATTTTAAAAATCCAAGAAAAATTATTACGCGCCACTGGTAACTAGATTCCCACCTTCCAATAAAATTCCCCCGATCTAACCCCTCGCCTGCGGTGTGCTCGATGACGCGTTCGGTCAAATAATCGGCGGACTCGGACGGATAACGGCCGCGGTATATCCGGACAGCCGATTCCTGATTCGGACATGCGGTCAAAGCGTCCGGACATTATTTCACCCTATTGGCCGCAATTCATTTTTAGTGGGCGCTTTGTCGTTGGGGAATTTGTGAAACCAGAACTCTTCACTCTGTTCAGTTTATATTTCACAATAATTGAAACCGCCACATCGCGTAGATTGCTTAACTATTTCTTTTTAACGTCCATACTTAATATTATAAATGCGAAACTGCTCGATTTTGTTAATGACCTTTTCACGCATAACACAATATAAAGACTTTAATAATTCTTTCACCAATATAAAGCTAAATTATATGCGCAGACTACAGGTTGTATATGATGGTAAGCTCTGGCGTTATGAAATTATAAATATTAATATATTATATTTGTTATAAGTTTTCTGTCGCTAACAAAAGCGAGTTTTTGGTAACGTCAGAAAAAATTTTTTTCCATGGAAACAATGTTGATATATTTTTGGGCTCTATGCTGGTACTCAGCCCCCTGGTCAGATACTGCTCCAGAAAATTCGAATATTAGAATTCGTTTTTTTTTTGGACAAGCTTGGAATAAATGTCAAATGAGAGTTCATATATTAAAAATATAATTCCTAAAGATTATAAAGTATTGTATTAAAAATATAATTCGTAACGATTATAAAGACTGAATGATAAATAGAGTATTTTTTATTATATTTACGAACATCCAAATATTTAAATAAAAATAAACATCTGAAAAGTTTGTAAGCGCATAAATTCCGAACGGATGAACAATATTGGAAAAGTAATTCTTTTTTTCTTTGAGCATTATGAAATTTAGGTGGTAGGCGAAATGTTTGAAAACTGAATGTAAGGGAATGAATATATGGAATGCGGGAGGGGATGGGGGTGGGGGGGGGAGATAATTGATAAGTGCAAGCGCTACAGTAATTTCCCGTAATACCATGCGAACGAAGCCGCGGGGAAAGCTAGTATTTTATAATAAAACAAACATGGAACTTTTTTCCACTTTAATTTTATTGAACCTGACCGGTTTCAGCTCGCTAGATCCATCTTCAGACAGGTACAAATTATTCTTAGTCTACGGTTTTTGCTGTTTGATGAAAAAAAAAACTAAAATAAAAATAAATCCCATGCATTATAAATATAATATCGATTTGTAAGACCAACATTCAGAATTGAAGCGTTGCTTGGAATGGCTTCAGCCGTGCTTTGTGACCCGATCTGAATAGCCACGAATTCCCCACCGTCCTCTTCCCCATCTCCTTTTCCCTCCCCACTGCCTTCAGCTTCACAACATACCCCTAAATGATACCATAATCCCAATGGCTTCCGGCAGATGTGACTCGTTTGCTGTAATTTTTCAAACAAAAATCGATCTTTACAATTTGATTGGGGATGCCATGGTCTCACTGACTCCAGACGGGAGCAGTTAGGATTCTTGTGTTGTAGACAAAATACTTATAAAAAAGCCTCACAACATACCCATATTGGGGATGCTATAGTCACACTGGCTCAAGACGGTTGAGAGCAGGTGGGACTCTTGGGCTATTAAAAAACTGTTCGACCAATCATGCCTCTATAGGTACCGATTCGTGGTTGGGTACTGAAAATGCCACTTAAGTACGAAATTGTTTCTCCCTGCGTGTCCTTTCCCATTCGTCCCGTTCCCCTTCCACCTCCCCTTCCTCTCCCGCGTCCCCTCCCCCTCACGCGTTCCCACCCCGCCTTCACCGCCTTCCCTTTCCCCTCTTGCCTCTCCGCCAATCCCACTCCCGCGATCCCCACCCTTCTCCTGCTTTCAATATTATATTCAGACCCGGTACATTCAGATTTTCAAACAACTCGCGTGCTACCTATTGCAATTTTTTTTACAAATTTTCTATCAAATTTGGTACCTAACCTAGGTACCTATTTAAAATAGATATAAATGTAGATAAGCTTCAAAGTCTTCGATTATGGTTATTATTTATTTAAAATTTACGGCACAAAGTGCCATTTACAAGCTTGTGTATATTTAATTACAGTCATAGTACATTATACAGGCATTAAAAATAAACAATAATATCAAAAAATCATTATGTAGTGACCTCGTTAACGTATAATTGGCTGAAATATTCGATCAGTACAACCTTACATTTCAGTATGGAAATATTAAAAATATCAGCCACATTGGCATAAAAATTTCCAGTGGTGTGTAATCTATTTACAACTGAATTGGAGCCTGATACCGACATATAGTTGTCACAATAAAACAAACTAGGGAACCTTGATCGTATTGTAGGTATATGAAAGTGAATCAGTTTTAATATATCAGGGCTATCCAACTGAGTTAAGGATTTTATACAAAAATATCAGATCAAAAATTTTTCTTCTGTCACTTAATTTCAACAATTTTAATGAGTGCAACAAAAAATCATAATTTATTGATTCTAAGGGAATTCCAAGTCTAAAATTAATACACCTCAAAAAATTGTGTTGGACCCTTTCAATGGTATTGATGTGATTGTTGAAGACAGGTGACCAAATTGTTGAATTATATTCAAGAATGCTTCTAACAAGAGATGTGAACAGAATTTTTAATGTGTAAATATTTTTAAAATCCTTGGAAATCCTTAATATAAAACCTAACATTTTCATAGCCCTGTTAGCTATAGAAGTTACATGAGATGCAAAGCAGAGTTTCTGATCAAAAATGATGCCCAGGTCAAGTATTTCGACTACAGAGATTAAGTCAACATTACAGAGTGCATAATTATATATTATTGGATGTTTAATTTTGTGGAACCTCATAACTTGGCATTTGTTAATATTTAGCTGAAGTTTATTATCTGAACACCATTTGAAAAAGTTATTAAGGTTTTCTTGCAAGATTATGCAATCGTGCACATCATTTATGACTTTAAACAGCTTCATGTCATCAGCAAAGAGTAAGACTTCAGGTTAGTACCATAGGTGAGAATAAATTCATTAATTTATAGTTTTTCGAAAATTTAATTTTAATTTAACAATGAATGTTTCCCAAATTTTGTCATTCTCAAGTTGTGACAGTTTTCTAAAAGTTTTTGTAATGATAAAATAAACTTTTCAGATGTATTGTCATGTGGTTGTAATAATCCAGAAACCGTCGCAAGGAGAGAAAGAAGGTATTTTGATACTACCAATCGTCCACATCAAATCCCCAAAGTTTCATCTCAACGCATAATTTCATGATGCCAGAACTCACTATTGTATATAGTAAGAATCGCGGGCATGCGCACATCAAGTCCCCAAAGTTTCATCGCAATCGAATGAATGGTTTAGCAACGCATAGCATACATACATAGACAGAAACGAATATATTTTCATTTTTGTGTATAGATTACATTATATTTTTAGTATGAAAGAAAAACAGCTATCAAAGGGAATAATGACATGAAATCTTACGGCATTCAAAGTCTGCAGTATCAAGTAGGTATAAACACATCAGTTCGACATCATTGATTCCCTCGTCACATTTATTTCTTCAACCGTTCTGCAAAAACTACCCTTAGTTCTGAGCTGCTGGTTGCTAGGCAATTAACCGAGCGCAAAGTGGCGGAAGGTTCTATTAAACAGCACGTAAGGGTTGTAATCGTCCATTCTGATGAAAATAAACACCTGCGTTGCGCTTTTCTCTTCCACCCGTCCCATTGTGAGATGGGTAATCGCGTTAGCTGACGGTTGACAAATTGTTGCAACAGATTGGCAGGTGCATTAGGCTGCAGATTGCAGGTCATTTAAGGGATGCTGTTGGTTCGTAGCGCAATTAAAATGGTGGAGCAAGTCTTTCTTTTATACAATAAAAACGTATAAATTTGTTACAGGCCACTGTAATTTTATTTTATTCACACTCTACCGGTTTTGGAAGAACCCTTCCTTCGTCAGGAGAATATTAGAACTAACCTACGATACACAATTTTGGCAGACATATGCACAAATTTTTAGGTGTATGAGTGAGAGATAAACAAACGGGAAGGGATAATTGTGGAATTTCCGGCAAGAACAGAGCGGTTTATTGGAAATATGTCTAAATTAGGACTAAAAGATAAATTAATTTGGTTATTCTAAATACTAGAGTTATTTTTTTTTTATTGAGTAATAAAAGATACAATATAATAAAATAATACATAACAATCTTAATTAACTAATTTCAATTCCAGTGAATTATATATTTTTTTTAATGTTCTCCCTTAACAAGAAAATGCTTATGTGTATGGGAGGAGGTATGATTTGTTTAGTTATTTAGTAATTTTTGTTTTTATTGCTGTTTTTATTTTGTGTTTTTTTTTTATATAAAGAATAAGAGAAAAAAAGAGAAATAAAAATTTAATTATTTTTTTGATTTATTTATTTGTTTATTTATTTATTTAGTTTAGGTTTTCAGTATATTATTTTTATTGTGTTTTGAATTCTTTTAATCTATTATTAAGGGATCTTATATTTTCTGGTAATTTTTTGAAGACATTTGTTCCTAAGTATTTGTAGTTTTGTTGAACAAAAGTTTATTTACAAATCGGAATTGGTAACGTGTATTTTTGCCTGAGATTTGCTGTGTTTTTGAAAGGTACAATTTTGTTTAGGATATCCTCTTTGTTAACTTGTAAGGTTGAGTGATACAGGAAGAGTATTTAATTTTCTGAATTCAAATTTTTTAATATGAGTTCAGTGAATACACTTTTTTTATTTTTATATTTCTATGTTTTTTATACGTTTTTGCTTTCTTTACTACATACTATTAATTTAATTTGGCTTAATTCAATAAAAAATCATTATATATTGTATACTATGTACCTAACATAACTGTATTACTTGTTTACTTATCTTGTAAAAGCCCACTAGGGCGTAAATAAATAAATAAACAGCTAAAAATATAGGTCAATATTAGCGAAAATCAATCGTTGGGCGGTTACTTGGCTGTGTAAGGCCATCCGCTCACAGAGAAACGCAATCGCTGTCCACAGGAAAGGAACTTGTGAATATCATTGGCGGTCCGCACACAGGTCGGGAGCCGTTACCGTGGCAACCTGTCAACAAGGCGATTGAAAGAGAAGCAAGTGAAGAGCGTGCACTAAGACACAGAGTTTCATTTCATTCCATCCTCTCTGCCTACGCCTCAGAGGAATGGCTTAAAAGTTAGTTGATTCATCTGGTGCCCTTCAACAGAACACCAATCCAATTTCAGAACTATAAAATAACTATAAACACTGAATATAGATGACCGTATCTTTTTCTGATTTTTCTGTTCTCAGGTTTTCGATTGAGTTTCGCTCATAGTGTCTTCATTTAATTACATATTGAAATTTTAATTGGTTTACTCATAAAAGTTAAAATGCGGAGATTTGAAACTGCAATCTCCGGATTCGTGGTCATGAATAGAAACCACTCAACCACGGAGGACGTCACAAAGGAGGTAGAAATAAATTGTTCATAATTACTGCATCCTTTATAAATAATGCAATCTACTTGGACTTGGTAGTATATAGTAAGTTAGTGAATAAATAAGCGGTAACCTGTAACTGCGTGGCTGGCGGGTGATTTACTAAGCGGCCAGTTTATATTAAGCAGCGCAGGATGTATTACACCGCCGCCGGAACCGGAACAGGAACCCAGTTAGCGGTTTAGTTGCGTAAACAGAACCAATGGAAGTGGGGGAGGGATTTGGGGGGCGGTGGGAGGCTGCAAAGGACAGGAGCGGATTGGTGCAGTGTGGAATTTTCTAATGCGTTCAAAACATAGACGTCAGTAGATTTAGATGTTTAGATTGATTTGAATAAACTAGGCCTAAATTAATTGAAAGAATTAAATTGAGAGTGCCCTTCCCTGTCGAATCTTCTCGACTCCACCATCTTTTCGGAGCATGAAAAAGGTTTTTTCTACTGTAATACGGCTTGTGAATTTTTAAATGTTCTTTTTGAGAACTTGAATAGATGCAGTCGGAACATGAAAAAGGTTTTTATCCACACTGTAATACAGCTGCAGTCGGAACATGAAAATGGTTTTTCTCCACTATGAGTCAACTTGTGGGTTTTTAAAGTCTCCTTTCTAGCACATAAATAATTGCAATTGGAACAAACAAAAGGTTTTTTCCTATGTGAGACGGCTTGCGGACTTTTAAATGTTCCTTTAGAGAACATGAATAGTTGCAGTCGGAACATAAAAAAAGTTTTCACTGTGATACAGCTAGTGGACTTAAAATGTTTATTTTGAGAACATGAATAGTTGCAGTCGGAGCATGAAAACGGTTTTTCTCCACCATGAGCCAACTTGTGGGTTTTTAAAATCTATTTTCTAGCACATAAATAATTGCAATCGAAACATACAAAAGGTATTTCTCTTTTAAATGTTCCTTTCGAGAACATGAATAGTTGCAGTTTTTTTTTTATTTTCTGGGTACAACGACTTCCTGCATATATATACACTCTTAAATTAAAACCGTTTCGAGATAAGCTTTAAATTTGAGGTGCACACAACATTTTGCGAAATTCAGAGGAAAGTCATTGCTTTTTCTATGTGTAACTATTCTTTAAGCTTGTGGAGTTATAAATTTCTAGTTGTAGATTTTATGAACACTTAAAGGTGGGACCCAAAAGCGATACCCACTAAACCACTGACCGGTCAATGTTACATTATTATTATTATATTTTTTTTTAAAATGCTGTTATTTAAATTGAATTTTCATTTTAATAGAATTCAATTTATTTTTTTATGTATTATAGATATTTTGAAATTGAGTTGAGAATTGGTACATAATTTCAGTATTTCATCCCCTTTCCAAAAACCGATACAGCTCTGTCTTCAACGCCACTTCAAAGGGAGGTTTAAGCATTTCAGTGGCTGAAAGCCCCACGTACGGAGGCTGCGGCGGGTAGTTACTCAGTTAGCGAGGGTAGGTAGGGTAGTAGGTGGGGGTGGTAACACCAGAAGATGGGGTGGGGGGGAACGGCAGGGGGTGGTCATGTAAAAAACATGGCGTAAAAGCCTCCGCGGCGAATCCCTATTGGCCGCGTGGGACTGCGCGAACAATGACAAAATTTGACTTTTATGCGATATAAATGTGTGAATTTGCAAAAAATATATGCGAACGTAGAGAGAACGTGGAAAGAGAAGATAACAATTTTTTTTAAATTATGTACTTAGTGTGCCCACATTTTCAGGTTGTAAAAGCCAATCTTCCTGACACGTTAAGTTTGCATCATCTAATACATTGACTTCACAGTTATCTAACGATGTCGCCTTCGACAAGGTAAAACTAGGCCGTAAAAAAACAAAGTTTTTTAAATTAATTAAATGATTTTTACAATATATCCATTTTCAAGTGACTTTTAAAACTTAAAAAAAAGGTTTGACATAAAATCGAACCTTCGCATTCGGGACCCGGAATGTGTGTGCACCCGGAGTCTACCACGCAGCCAATTGAGCCAAATGCCTAATATTTATTTTGTGTTATAATGTCTGTTACATAAAAGTATTTGTAACAAGGTGTGTATATATATACACATCGTATTTATGGTCTAGGTGGGTGTCACCCTTGGTGCTTGCTCATTAACATTTGGGCATTGATTATATTGTGAGCCCTGCAATATTTTAAAATGCAACAGTTTTTAATCCTGCACAGATTCAAATGAACAGATTTGAAAAGAAAGCCAGTCATTCTTTGTGGAACCGCCGAGAGCTTTGGACGGTCCTCTAGACCGCAACACGACGGATCCTTTTTTTGAAGATCGCTACGATTCTGATCGTCATACTCGCCATCTTAGAAGCTGACTGGAAATCATCCTGAAGGGATGATTGGCATCGAGAATCACCTGCCTCTACTGCTTCTGGAGGGTCCTTTCGGCTGGGAGCCAATTCTCTGGAGCCCTTCTCACGATGTGGGATTCGTTTCACTAAAGAAGATTTCATCATGCGTCATCTCAACTTACGTACTATGTATCAACATGAACTATTTAAACCTAAGCAAGCCCTTTGCCAGACAGCCTTAGTATCTGTTAGGATGTCATTTTTGTTAAATATATTTTTGTATTTAAAATATCTTCTTTTCTTTGAAAATCATTAACCTACTCCTTACATCTGCCATGCGAGTTATTTTTTGCTCATAGTAATCTACCTTGTACATTGTTGCCACCTCATCCCAGGTAACATGTCATCTAATTTAGGAGAAATACGCTTATGTCCGTGTGTCCGTACGTGATTGCCACAGTCGCGTTTGACAGAATGCATTGCCATTGATAACGAGTCCATCTGCCAATTTTCAGTTCAATCAGATGAGTGGAAGTAGGTTAATTTCTACATCCAAGATTCCATTTCATTCATACAATCCTTGTAGCAAGTCCATATGGTGCATGAATCTCGGATAAGTTCCGTGTGTTGGAATATGGCGTAAATATGCGCCCCACGGTTGAATTTGGCAGCCACCTCTGGTCTGGAGCTCCAAAATACTTGAAAAAACATTTTATTCGGATTTGTTTTAGCATAACATTACATAAGTTTATGAATCCAGTTAGGGGTGGAGTCCATAAATCACTAGCGTATTTCAGTTTGATTCTTGTTTAATGTTTTCAGTAAAATTATACATAATTACGGAACCAGAAACTTGAACAGAACACAACACGGGCATGTGCCTAGCATGGTGGTCGAAAAATCATAAAATTCATGTAACAAACATTTTAATGAATAAAGAAAACAAAAAAAAAAAAAAAAAAATTGTCCTTAGCATACGCGAAAAACAGAGTCGCAGTTTTGAGGACTAAAAATGTATTATGTTTTTACTAAAAACATTATATTTTTACAATATTTATTGAGTATTTTACTGTAGTATTTTATTGATTGTACTGACAATTGATTTGTTATGGTTTTTAATTTTTTTTAAATCCGTTTTTTTTATAAATACAACAGGATTCTTGGAATCCTTCGTCTTCCTAAATCTCAAGCGAGACACATAATTTCCACCGAGAACTGTCTTCACTGGTCTCCAGCTAGTTAGAACAAAAAGTGCAAAATGTAAGCGTGTATAGATGCTGCGATGTGTGACTTACCTAGAAACTCCATCCTATAAAGATTGCGGGAATATGTAAAAAATATTAACACTTGGCGATTAGTGATTATATTTATTATAAGTGTAGTTTGAAATGTCCTCAACGCGAAGTATAAGACCTAGAACTTCTGGGAACATATATGTACCTAGATGCAACACGACAGCTGCACAACACCATTATGAATATGTAGGCCCAAAGTTATTTAACGATTTACCGGATACAATAAAAAGTGAGAAAAACTATTCTAAATTTAAAAAAAAACTTTCGTTGTATTTTTACAGAGAAGATTGACTCGCTTTTATCGATGATTTTCAGATATATTCAGATATGTTGCTATTATTTTTGTTGATTTTTTGTTGATTTTTGTTGATATTCTGTTTCTTTAATTATATGTTATTTTCTTATTGTACAATATTTTTGTAATATTTCACAGTATTTTTGAAAATCTTATTTTTCTATTTTTGTAACTATGCATATTATTTATTATCAATATATATAATTACATAGACTAGCTCCCCAGTTGCACCCGAGAATATTTCTCTACTAATTGGGTAACCAAAAAAAGTCTGATATGAAATGTAATATATTATTATTTATTGTAAATATTTACTTTTTTTTCTAATAAAAAAAAAAAAAAAGGTTATTCACGAGTTTTTATTCAACTGCGACAATTCTATCAGTTTGTTTTTAATTTCTGAAATAACATGTATGCTCGACTCTAGTACTGAAATTGCAATGACCCTTCTAGTTAACAATCGGAGCTTCTCGAAATTTTGGTGTGGCCAGTATGTGGAAAATAATGATACCATTTTATAAATAACTAATTCGCCCCATAACTAATTCGCTTCACGTGTTATTGTAAAATAAACTCGGAAAACTTGCCTAAACGGAATGCGTTTTTAATGAAAATCTAACAAATGGTTTTATCATAAAACAAACAACTTTATAAAACTGATTTGCTTTTAGTATCGCCACGGTTCATTAGTTATTTGTGCGGAACAGCGCGCTAATTGCAACTTGTTTACCCGAACCATCGGAGCTCGCATATTAAACGTGCAATTTCCTAAATTGCCGGCGGAATAAAAAGTTTTCTTTGAAATTGAGATGTAAGGTAAAATGCCAAACGAAGTAAACACACCTCGAACCGATCGTTCTCAAGCTTTTACCAACAACGGGATTTATGTTTCAGAAATGGATTGTGATAATGTAGATACAAATGTCAAAATTGATTCTCAAAGATCGCCTCCGCGGTCGAGCATTACAAAGTCTTGCGCGCGCAAAATTTATTTGACGCGTTACTCGCAATTTAGTCATCTTATATATAAAAATCAACATTTGTTTGTTTGTTTGGTTCGTATTTTATGCGCTGCCATACCATTCATCCGATTACGATGAAACTTTGGTGTTTTGTTGTGCGCATGCCCGCGAAGGTTATAGGCTATAATGGTAAGCTCTGGCGTTGTGAAATTTGTATAAATGAAAATGGGTGCATTTTATATATTTTAGAAGCAGGGAGGAAAGGGAGGAGGGGGAGGGGAACAGGGAAAGTGGAGTTAGCGGGAGAGGTGATGAGGGAGGGGGAAGGCGGGGAAGGTGGAAGGTGGAAGAGGAACGCGGGAGGGGAAGGGGACTTTGGAGTTGAACAGAGACCCACGGGAAAGGACATGCAGGGAGGATCAAGTTATTTCTTTGAATGACATTGCAACGCGTGCCGGGTACCAGCTAGTTCAAAATAATATAAATTATATTTGCGGCACGTTCCAGAGTGGAAGATAGTCTTAGTATCATCCTGGAAGAAGACCACCATTCAGAATTGAAACGCTGCGTGAAATTGCCGTTTTTTAGCCGTATTTGGTGACCAGATCTGAAAAGCCAGGTACTTTCCCACCTCCCTCTTCTCTTTCTTTTTCTCTCCCTTCCTACAGCCTTACAACATACATTAATTACGGATGCCATAGTTTCAATTAGACTCTTCTGTGGTATTCACAATACAAATTGAAATGGTGTTAAATTAAAAAAAATTAAGAGTAAATAAAATCGAATAAATAAGTACGTTGAATTAAAAACTAACTTCCACCGTAAATTTTAAACATGTCGCAAAAACGACAATAGAAACATCCATACTAATATTATAAATGCGAAACTGCTCGAGTTTGTTTATGACCTTTTCACGCATAACACAATATAAAGACTTTAATAATTCTTTCACCAATATAAAGCTAAATTATATGCGCAGACTACAGGTTGTATATGATGGTAAGCTCTGGCGTTATGAAATTATAAATATTAATATATTATATTTGTTATACGTTTTCTGTCGCTAACAAAAGCGAGTTTTTGCTAACGTCAGAAAAAAATCTTTTCCATGGAAACAATGTTGATATATTTTTGGGCACTATGCTGTTAGGTACTCAATCTACTGGTCAGCTACTGCAGAAAATTCAAATATTAGAATTCGTTTTTTTTTTGGACAAGCTTGGAATAAATGTCAGATGAGAGTTCCTATATTAAAAATATAATTCGTAACGATTATGAAGAATGAATGATAAATAGAGCATTTTTTAATTATATTTACGAACTTCCAAATATTTAAATAAAAATAAACATCCGAAATGTTTGTAAGCGCATAAATTCCGAACGAATGAACAACATTGGATAAGTAATTCTTTTTTTTCTTTGAGCTATAGCATTATGAAATTTAGGTGGTAGGCGAGATGTTTGAAAACTGAATGTAAGGGAATGAATATATGGAATGCGGGAGGGGATGGGGGTGGGTGGGGGGGAGATAATTGATAAGAGCAAGCGCTACAGTAATTTCCCGTAATACCATGCGAGCGAAGCCGCGGGGAAAAGCTAGTAACTTTATAACTGTGTGTTTAGATAACTGCTCTACGATATTATATTTGGCCAAAAAAAGAAACAAATTAGAAATTATTCAAAACAGAGCTAGGAGATGTACCTACATACACTAAGGAGAGGCAAATATTAAAAAAAAATCAATGACAGAAGAGCTAACTTGAAATCCAATAAAAAAGAGACAACTGTATAATGTACCTATTACTTAGTATACATAAAATTTTTAATTTAACCAATTATCATATTTGGGAATGCTGAGTGGAGGGTCTTTTTAAAAAAAGAAAGGATAGGAAGTTCTGGGAAGTAAAAAGATATGATCTAGGGGTCAATGTATCCTGGAGTGACGGACGTATGAATTCGTCCCTCCCGCTTGCCGGTGCAAAGCGATGGATCGAGAGTGTCAATCCGAAGAAGTCAAAGTGTCTCTCTAAACCGATCCGGCCCGTAACGCATCTGGTGAGCAGGCGCGTTCGCCGCCAAGACTTGTAAACATCTCAACTGATGATAGCGGGCACTCCAGCTAAAACAGAAACGTAGCAAACCACTTGAGGTCTCCAGAGGTGTTGGTTAGCTAATAAATTATTCCGCGGTACCCATACCCGCCTCCCCATTCATTATAATCTTCTTATAATATAAAAAATTGTTTTTTTGTTTGTTCGTATGTTATGCGCTGCCATACCGTTCATCCGATTGCAATGATACTTTGGTGATTTGTTTTGCGCACGCCCGCGAAGGTTATAGGCTATATATAATGGTAAGCTCTGGCGTTATGAAATTTATAAAAATGAATATGACTGTATTTTATATATTTTAGCGGCAGGGAAGAAGAGGCAGTAGAGGAAGGGTAGTGAAGGAGGTGGGGTTAGCGGGGAGAGACGACGAGGGAGGCGGAAGGCGTGGAAGGTGGAAGAGAAAGGAAATGCAGGGAGAAACAATTTATTTCTTTTCACTGCAACGCATGCCAGGTACCATCTAGTTATAAATAAATAACAATTAAAATAGCTTCGTCTAAATAATAAGCTAGAGTCATTTCGTGGAATATAAAAAAAACGAATAAAACCAAAAAAATTTGGTCGGTTTACGGGCGATAATTTTACGTGATAACATCATAAGAAAAATATTGATGAAAAATTGCATTGGTGCGTCATAAGCCGAACGCTTAGGCCGATCGTTCCTCTCTATCGCTTGTTCCACGCTATCACTCGCACGCTCGGCTCAGGCGGAACGTGACAAAGAGTCATGTGTTTTCGTGCATGCAGCCGGCGTTCATTGATTTATAAGACGTTATCGTATCAAAAACCTTTAAAAAAATAAAGAATTTCCCAAAAATAACGTTTTCCACATTTGGAGAACTGCTGAAAAGCAAAATGGCGCTTACTCGCGACCCGTGTATGTAAATTTGCCGCTTTTTCCGCCGCCCTGGCTTCCGTAAGTATAAAAGGTGATTCATATTTAATACCTCACTTACCCAGCAAGCCGGCACCACGGATACAGGGTGTACACATTTATATATTTATATGTACGTAGGCATACGGGCGCACAGTCAGTCCACTGAAGAGGTAGACCGAAAGAAACGAAGAAATGTATGCCCGATATAAGGTCAAGTTTACTTCGGTGAAATCGAGTATATTTTTTCAAAGGTCAAAATTTATTTTTTAACATGAATACCTCACAAGAATTCCAACTGCATTTTGGGAGGCGGGTATGGGTACCGCCACCCCGGGAACCATTTATTGGATAACTAACACCTCTGCCATAAGTCACCCCAAGTGGTTCGCTACGTTTGGTGACTTAGAAGGAGTGCCCAGGTTCGTGGGGTGAGGTTTGTCAAGGTCTTGAGAGAGACTGGTTGAGGAGGGCTTCGACCTCTGCAGCCAGAATCTCTCGACCTACCGCCTTGAACCGCAGTTGAAGGGATGGATTCATACGTTCGTCGCTCCTGACACACTGACCCCCAGATTCCTACCAACCTCTCGTACCTATTTCCTTCAGAGAACTTCCTATTCTTCCTTCCCTTAAAAAAACGCATCACACAGCATCCCCAAAGATGACCTAGGCCCTGAGGGAAATTATTTTTCCTCGGGGCCTGTGATGCGTGGAGTTAATGTAAAAAAAAAAATGCGCAAGTTGAAGTTAGCGCAGAGGGAAAGGTGACGGGAAAAGTTTGGTGAGAAATACTTGGCTTTTCAGATCTGGTCACAAAATACGGTTAAAGCCATTTCAACAAACGTTTCAGTGCTGAATGGTAGTCTTACACCATCGCCCTGGTGTAAGAATCTTCCACTCTGGAACTGAATGGTCGCTCGGCGACGGTCGTTACACGTCATATCTCTCTTCTTTTCTATTACGAAGGGCTCCAAGTATACAACAAAGATATTGAAATATAAAGAGATATGCTACGATGTCCGCCCGATTGTCGCCGGAATTACTACCTAATGGTAATAGTTTGAATATGGAATTTAGTTAATTTTTCGAAGTTGTGCAGTAGTATTGGTTAACAATATAGTTCGAATACGGAAAGAATTCGTTCATTTAGTTGATTTTTTTAACGTGTGCAATAGTATTATTACGCGACGGCCGGTGTAGTCTAGCGATAAGGCTTTTGACTCGCAACCCGGGATTGAATTCCGTCGTGGAAAATAAATTTTATTTGATTAATTTGTGTTATTTCACAATTTATTCATTTAAAATAATATATAGTATATTTGCGGCACGTTCCAGAGTGGAAGATACTCTCAGTATCGCCCTGAGGTAAGACCACCATTCACAATTGAAAAGTTGCTTGAAATGGCTTTAGCCGTGTTTGGTGACCAGGTACGAATAGCCACCTTCCTCTTCCCTATCTCCTTCCCCTTTCCAATACTTTCAGCCTCACAACTTACCCCAATTGGGGATGCCATATTCTCACTGGCTCTAGACGGGAACAGTTGCGACTCTTGTGCGGTATTAAGCCGCCGCTACCCGAATTTCTACCGATTTCTTACATATCTCCTTTAAACATGTGAAGTTTTTAAGCTCTTAAAAAAAGTTATTTTTGAAGATAATACCTAGAAGCGTTCCACGCCGAAACGCAAATTATATGAAATTCCCTCGATAGAAAAAAATCGCTAAGTATGCTCCAAAAATTATTTAAAACACGTCTGTTTCTATTATTTTGCAAGTTATAAAAAAATTGTTTCTATTATTTTACAAGTTATAAAAAAGTTGTGAAAAAATTCACAATGTTTCTCAATGTTTTTTTTTAAATGATACTTGAGACGCCATCCACGGGATTCTTGCTCTATTTTAAACGAGTCATGTTTTATTAAACATTTTCACAATTTTCGCTTCAATTTTATCATTAAAAATATTATCGCGCTCTGTCCAACATTCGTAATTACATATATCTCCATCTTCATAAAAAATAAAAAGTATTGATTAAAAATATCGGCGACACCAGGAAGCACAGCCCCACCCAGTTAAAACTGCCGATAGCCCATCTCCTTATATTTCAATATCTTTGGTATACACAGATAGATCACAGTTCTAGAGGCTCTCTGTTCAGTGCATTCTGTACGTGTACGGTGGGTACAGGGTGTCTTTTTATGTATATCCGCTCCATTTCCAACAATGCCTCTCCGCCGGAAGATACTCCTATTTGTAACAACGGTGAATTATGATAATTTTTCCCACTTTTCACCCCCGGCCTGTGAATGGTTGGTTTTGAATCAAGAATTTATTCACAATGTGGTTTATTTCCAATGGAGGTGGGGGGAGCATTATTTCGTTTTAAAAATAATATTTTTTATTTATTTTCGCCCTTAGGTCTATCCGAGTTAGTTTATGTAAAGAAACGATTTCAGAAAGAAGGCAGACTATGGTTGTCGTTCGTAGTACATATTTTTAAAATTATTTTTGTTAATCATTGAAGAAGACAATACTACAAATCTAAACGAAACATGAAACAAGACACTAACTAACCATTTCCTTCCGTTTCCTCGCAGGGGTAGGCAGAGAGGACGGACCGCCAAATTACTCCATCTTGGCCCACACTCTTTGCCTCATTTACAATCGTGCATACTCTTCCATTATTCTGGCTCATTACATGGCCCAACTCAAGTATCTGATTCACTTGATCGTTCCACGTCTTCCTCGGGCGTCTCCAACTTCTTCTATTATAAATATTTACGTCAAACATTCTCCTTACACTCCATTCAAAGTTCATTCGCTCTACCCAAACCATATGAGGATCCCTTTCTTAATCTTGCTCATTACTTTTACATCAGACTTGCATTCTTTGCGGATCTCCACATTTCTCACACTATCATATATGGTTTTACGCACATACGCCTCAAGGATCGCATTTCTACAGCATTCATTCTACATTTATCCATCCTCTGCCAGTTCCATGCCTCACTGCTATACATCGGTAGGTACCAGAACTCCATTGTGGACTGCTAGCTTCGCTTCTCTGGATAGAGACACAAAAAATAAAAAAAATTAAAATTAAAAATGTACGTATGATGAAATGCCTCATCGTGTATATGTTTTATTTTTTTCAACTTCATGTTTATTGAAAAGCCGAAGGGCCTGGGTTCCAGTCCCAGAGGTGCCAATATCTTTTTCTGTCTCCAGATTTTCGATTGAGTTTCGCTTATATTGTCTTCATTTAATTAAAAAATAATGTTGTGTTTAGAGAAAAAATATAATTGTGTGAACAATGAAATGTGCGTAACCTTGTTCATATTATTTAACCCTTCGAATAATGACAAAATAATATCTATGAACTTTTGCCTGTCAAGATTTGCGCACTAAATTCCCGGTTCTTCCCGTGCATTTTAAATTTTCCCTTTTATTGGTTATTTTTTAACCTTTTTGCAAAAACAAAAATTGTTCTAAAATCTAGATAGAATAATCTTTCCGATGTGTTTATTAGAAATCATAATTTTTGTTTTTTTATATTAAAATTTTGGTATTGAAAATGTAAATAAGCTTAAAAATACATACCTGGAGATTCCTAGAAAAAGTACATAAAATAAAATAAACTGAACATTTTAAACACAGATTCCTTTTCTTAAGAAAATTTATAATAAAACTGTCACCTCACTTTTTATGACATTTATACAATTTTGTTTTAAAATTAAATGTTTGTAACGTCACAAATTGGCGCAAAATAAAATCGTCACTTATGATCGGGTTTGTAAAATATCTCACCAATAAAGCTCGTATATTCCTAAAGCAATAAGAAGCATTATTTCTTTCGCTTTCTAACATTAAAAAAAATCACAAATGTATGCGTGACAGGAAGAGAGATATCTAACTTTTAATAATGCACCGTCGCTCTGGGACAATCTGGGTCTCCTGTTAATATAACGGCATATGATGTTTTGGGACAACCTGGGTCTCCTGTGATTAGACGGCGTAATATGCAAATCCATACTAATATTATAAATTCGAAACTGCGTGTTTGTTTGTTACGCTTTCAAGCATAAACCAATAAACCGATTTTTTAAATTCTTACACCAATAGAAAGCTTCAGTATATGGGAGTAATATAGGCTGTATATAATGGTAAGCTCAGGCGTTATAAACTTGTAAATAATAATATATTATATTTTTTATACGTTTTCTGTCGCACAAAACAAAGGCGAGTTATTGCTAACGTCAGAAAACAAATCGTTGCCG
Organism: Glyphotaelius pellucidus; assembly: GCA_936435175.1. Lineage (NCBI taxonomy): Eukaryota > Metazoa > Arthropoda > Insecta > Trichoptera > Limnephilidae > Glyphotaelius > Glyphotaelius pellucidus. Next base: position 27,781,437 of record OW386558.1, on the reverse strand, counting down.
TGTTGATATATTTGCGGGAAATCGTAGTTTATATATTTTTTTTTTAAAACAAACATTCCCGGGTTACGAATAACCCAACAATGTTTGAAAATCTCCTACTACCACCACAGAAAGCCGAAAATGTTGCTTGTGTTGTGATGGAGGACTTAGTCAGTCGAGGAATCGAACACGGGACGCCCAGGTGAGACCCAAACGCCCATGCCCACTGCCCGATGCCCGATGCCCACTCAACCACTGACTGGTCAACTGTACAACTGTAGTTAATATCAATATAAATAAAAATGAATCTCCGAAATGTTTGTTCGCACATAACTTCCGAACGATTGCACCAAATTGGATCATTATTTTTTTTTTACTACTGGTGAGCTCTGGCATTATTAAATTTAGGTGGCACACGAGCTGTTTGAAAACTGAATGTACCGGGAATGAATGTATGGAATGCGGGATTGGGGAGAGGGAAGGGGGAGGGGGGGATAATCGATAAGTGCATGCGCTACAGTAATTTCCCCCTAATACCATGTGAGCGAAGCCGCGGGTAAAAGCTAGTAAGTAATATAATATGATATTAACTAACTCAATTATTAATAAATAATATAAATAAATGGCACAAGACTGTAAAGAGCGAGGATGGGAGGTAGATGGAGAAGATGAAGGTTGGTAATAATCGCTATATTTTCGTATTTTTTGTTTTACCTTACACATTTTTAAATTGGTCCAATTATCAAACACATCAAAAAACACAATCCCAACTTTATTTTCGCAAAAAATGAAGCAATCATCATCATATTTCCTTCGGGGCCAACTTTGACACTTTTCAGGCAATTTCAGGAGACTCTCCAAACTTCGCCGCTTAACGAAGTGTTTTTGTTTTTATAGCGCATTAGCTGTCTCCAGGTCCGAGGGATGTTCAGGGGGAAAAGATCGGGGGATGAAAAGGCAGGATATTTTTTTTACAACAACCTATATTTATTTTAATACCACTCAGACCATGCGATGCTGTTTCAATGCATGCTTCAAAAGTTCTTATAGCTCGTTCTATCTCCGTCTATATTATGGTCAGACATCCATACTAATTCTTTATTCTATACTAATATTATAAATGCGAAACTGTGTGTGTTTGTTTGTTACGCTTTCACGCATAAAACAATAAAACAATTTTAAAAATTCTTTCACAAAGAGTAAGCTAAATTATTTGCGAGTACTACAGGCTGTATATAATGGTAAGCTCTGGAGTTATGAAAATCTAAATAATAATATATTACATTTATCGTACGTTTTCTGTCCCAAAAGAAGATTTAGATTAAGAAAGAGACCCTCATATGGTTTGGGCATGTAGAGCGAATGAACGAAGAAAGAAGTGTAAGAAAAATATATATGACGCAAATGTGAATGGTAGAAGAAGTCGGGGACGCCCGAGGAAGACATGGCACGATCAAGTGAATCAGATACTTGAGTCGGGCCATGTCAATAGTCCGAATAATAGAAGAGTATGTATGAGACGATGTATGAATGTGAGTGAAGCAAAGAGTGTGTGCCAGGACCGTGCTGTTTGGCGGTCTTTCTTCTCTGCCTACCCCTGCGGGGAAACGGCGTGATGGTTAGTTAGTTAGTTTCTGTCCCAAAGAAAAGCGAGTTATTGCTAAGCAAAACAAATCGTTGCCGTGGAAACGACATTAATATATTTGGAGGAAATTTTATAGGGAGAAATAATTTATTTATTAAATGGCATAGCAAAGCATGCTGAGTACCAGCTAGTATAATAAAAACACATTTAGAAAGTTAGAACACAAACATTTTTTATTGAAGAAGATTTCTCTTTGCATTTAAAAATTTACGACGGATGCTATTATATAAATTAAAAAATTCTTTAAAACAAATCCAGCGGTAGGGCTCTGGACTTGCATTCCGAATGTCGCGGGATCGAATCCCGGCGTGGCAATTAAATTTTATTTGATCAATTTGTGTTATTTCACGATTTGTTCATTTAAAATAATAAATAGTGTATTTGCGGCATGTTCCAGAGTGGAAGATACTCTCAGTATCGCCCTGGTGTAAGACCACCGTTAAGAATTGAAACGTTGCTTAGAATGGCTTTAGCCGTATTTGGTGACCAGATCTGAATAGCCAGGTACTTCCCACCTTCCTCTTCCCCATCTCCTTCGCCTCCTTACTATTTTCAGCCTCACAACATTCCCCTATTGGGGATGCCATAGTCTCACTGGCTCCAGACGGGAGCAGTTGGGACGCTACAAATCTATAAGAAATGTTTGAAACGTTCGAAATACCTTGTTCTTCGGGTCCGTTGATATATATTTTTTAAAATACACATCAATGAAAGTAGCTAATATTTATTTTAAAAATTTGATAAAGTTTAAAAAAAAAATGTGTTTTTAATTTTCTTTTATGAGTGATTTTTGTATTTTAATTTTGGGGCTAAAACGAATTTAATTAAAAAATAATTCTGCTGCAGACAGATCAAGATATTTTTTCTTGAGATTTTTAATTCTGAGAAGGACTTTTTGAGGGAGAGGTCAATTCAGACGGTTGCTGATGGTTTCACCTCTTCCTCGCATCCAATAAATGCTGGCGTCCCACAGGGATCGGTTCTGTCCCCGACTTTGTTTTTGTTGCACATCAACGACCTTTTGTCATGTGCACCAATTCATTGTTACGCGGATGACAGTACAGTCCATGACAGCTTTTCGTTTGACAAGCCCCCAAAGGGCACACAAACTCCAACGGCTCGGAGGGCTTTAAAGCAAAGAATGGATGGTTACCTGGAGAGTGTTTTCTCTTGGGGTAAGAATAACCTCGTCGAATTCAATGTTTCAAAGACCCAATCATGTCTGATTACGTCTAAAAGGGATCGAAATGAAAATCTAGTCTCATTCAACGGAAGCAATCTTCCGAACAGACCTTCCATTGATATGCTTGGTGTAACTATAAGTGACCAGCTCAGGTATGGGGGCTCCATCGAAGCCAGAGTAAAGTTAGCTTCTCAAAAACTGGGCGTACTGTACAGGGCCCGCAGATACTTTAATAGTACACAACTGCTTACCCTGTACGAATCGCAAGTGCGCCCCACGGTTGAATTTGGCAGCCACCTCTGGTCTGGAGCTCCAAAATACTTGAAAAATACCCTCGACTCTGTGCAGAAACGGGCGGTCCGTTTGATAGATTCTCCCATCTTAACGAACGGGTTGCAATCTTTAGAGCACAGGCGTCGGGTGGGAATGCTATCCATGTTCTACCGGTATTTCAATGGAAGATGCTCTGAGGAACTAGCGTCATTGATCCCTTCGGCACCGATGCATAGTCGGGAGACACGCCAAACGCGCGCCCAACATATGTACACGGTTGACATATGTCACATGAGAACGGGTCGTTTTTTCGACTCGTTCTTGAGTTCAACAGCTCGGCTATGGAACGATTTGCCGGCATCTGTGTTTCCTCCCTCCTACAACACGGGTCTCTTCAAGACAAATTCAAATTCAATGTTCATTCCTTCCTCTCCTCAAAAAGACCCTCCACACAGCATCCCAGATGACATAGGGGAATTATTTTCCTCAAGGCCTCCTGTGTGGAGTTAATGTAAAAAAAAAAAAAAAGGAAAAAGATATGAGAATATTTTCGGTTCATCAAGTTTCAAATCACAAAGATCTTGCAAGTCGAAAACAACTTTTTCAGCATTTGTTGATAGCAAACAATTATAAATTAAACCTGCTTCCGAAAATAGACGCTCACTATATACATTGCTATCGGGAGATGATAAATAAAGCTTAGTAAATTCTGCTAGGCTTGGATACCGTTTTGGCGTTTGAAGACCACTTGTAAGGAATGGTCTGCTGTCCGATATAAGCGAACAGTTTTCGTGTATTTTCGTTTGTGAAATGTAATTGATTTTTTGCGAAATGTACAAAGTGTCAGCGAATACTCGGCGCTTCGGCCGAGAGCCTAGCCGAATATTAGGTATTCGGTATTCGGAAAAATCACTATTCGTGGCATCTCTAGTTTAGAACACTTACCCACAGTCTTACGATACAAAATATAGTACACCACTACACAAGCAAGAATCTCTTTAAAATAATACTACTATGGGTACCTTCCATTCATTTGAATTAAGGGAACTCCAGTGGCGTAACCTCCCTCCGATCTTTTCGCGGGGGCAAAACTCTCTATTAAAAATAAATGAGAGAAGCGGAGAAAAAAAGGGGGTTCGGGGATATAATGTAAGTTTAAGTAGGAACCGAGTTGAGGGTGGTGGGGGTGGGGGGGGGGGGTTTGAACCGTGTGCAACGGAGTTTGTAAATGGAGCAATTTAAGGGTGTGTTTAGCAAGTTTTTAATTTAAACTTTAAATTGCTAGTGTAAGAAGCTATTAACAAATTAATTTGTAACTAAAAAGTTTTTAAAAATTCATGGTAGCTTTTCTTAATATTCTTTTTCTGTTTTTCATATTATTAAAAACACTAATTTTGGTTGGGATTCCGTCTGTAATTCTGATTCAATTAATTCTAGAGCTTGGTTTTACTTTGAATTTACGTTTCATTTTTAAAATTGGAACTGATTGTGTGAAGAATTCAGACATACGAGTATATTCCAGAAATTAAAAATTATTTTATTTTAGTTAATTAATAATTTTATTTTATTTTAGTCGTAATTTTTCAAGTTTATTAAAGTTATTCATTCGAAGGTTAAATTTCTGATGGAGCTCTGTGGTCATATAACACTCTTTTGAATCTGCAGGTCGCGGGTTGAAATTCCGTCGTGCGCAAGTAATTATTTTTGATACAATTAATTTTGTTTTACAATAAATACATTAAAAATAATATAATGGTGTACTTACGTCATGTTCCAGAGTGCGAAATATCCTCAGTATTGCCCTGGTGATAGACCGCCATTCAAAAATGTAACGTTGCTTGAAATGACTTTAGGCGTGTTTTGTGATTTCATATACACTTGTATATATATTTTTTACATTAGTTCCACACAAAGCTGTGAGAAAACAATTCTCAGTGCCTTCGTTCATCTTTGTGATGCTGTCTGGGGATCTTTTTTGGGAAAGAAAGGAAAGGAAAAATGCTAAGGAAGGAATCCATCCCTCTCTCAACGGTGAGAGACGATGGGTCGAGAGAGTCCAGCAGTGTAGGTTAGGTCTCCCTCAACCAATCTCCCCGATCCAGCCCGCCACGCAAAAGGTGGGGAAACGCATCCGCCACCAAGATCTAGCAAACCTCACCCCATGAACCCGAGCACCCCTGCTAAGTCACCAAACGTAGTGCAGCACTTGGGGTGACCAACGCAGGGGTTTTGGTTATCCATTAAAAGGTGCCCGGAGTTGCTCTACCTGCCTTTTTTTATACATAAGTATACCGCGCAAGAGTCCCAACTGCTCCCGTCTGGAACCAGTGAGACTATGGCTTTCCCAATTGGGGTATGTTGTGAGACTGAAGTTAGGGAGGAGGGGAAGGAGATGGGGAAGAGGAAAGTGGGAAGTACTGGCTTTTCAGACCTAGTCACCAAACACGGCTAAAGCCATTTCAAGCAACGTTTCAATTCTGAATGGTGGTCTTACACAGGGCGATACTGAGAGCATCTTCCACTCTGGAACGTGTCGCAAATATACTTTATATTATTTTAAATGAATTAATTGTGAAATAACACAAATTAATCAAAAGAAATGTATTTGCCACGCCGGGATTCGATCCCTCGACCTTCGGATTGCGAGTCAAGAGCCTTCCCGCTCACCACGCCGGCCGTCAAATTTAAACTGTATGTTTCCTAAATAAACTAAAAAAATAATAATATTTAACTATAGTAATTGACTGATCTTATCGAAGTCCTGTTTTATCTCGAACGCTTTGCATTTCACCTGTCTGTAAATTCAACGGATGGTCCATTTTTACTCCGCCAGAGTTCGCGTGAGCGTTACGACCTGTCAAATTGGAATAATCATAAATTAAACACAGGAATAATCATTCAAATTTAAGTCTTCTGTTCACAAAACTAATAGTAGGTAGTAGGTAGGTATCTCAGTGGCATATTAATTCACATGTCATCTGCATAATGAAATTATTCTATTCATAAAAGCAGGCATACCAACGACAGAAATAATTTAAAAAAGAGAACCGACTAAATTATTGAAGCAAGGGACACACAGGATAGGTTTATTACTATACCAGTATAGGTTTTGGCGGCAAATTATAAGTCAGTCATGTCGGGCGAGTCGGTAAAGCGGAGACCATAGATAATTTTCGGCGGCAAGGGAGCGTGCAACCAGAGACAAGCGATCATTAGGACACTTTTGTGATAACCGACGAAGATCCAGAGATAGAAAACATGGCAAGAAATTTATTTTTTTCACGGCTTTCAATTTTTTTTTTGACAAATACTTCAACACATTTCCTAGTGCCCCCACTTCGGAAGCGGCCCCAGCTAAATACCAACATGATTCACATTGAAGACACAGGACTTATTAAGAAATATTTAAACAAATTTCAAATAGCCACCAATTTGGAGTGGGCTCCGGCAAGGTGCCGATATGACATTAATGTACAGGGTGTTAAGGGACGTACTTGATTTATTTTAACCAGTGATTCCTGACATTATTTAGAGTAAAAAAATTTATTAAATTTTTGCCTCCGGTGACATTTTTGATGTTTTTTCCCACAAAAACATTTTAAAAAGTAGTTTTTAGCAGTTATTTCATACTAGCTTTTCCCCGCGGCCTCGCTCGCATGGTATTACGGGAAATTACTGTAGCGCTTGCACTTATCAATTATCTCCCCCCCACCCCACCCCCATCCCCTCCCGCATTCCATATATTCGTACCCCTACATTCAGTTTTCAAACATCTCGCCTACCACCTAAATTTCATAATGCTATATAGCTCAAAGAAAAAAAGAATTACTTATAAAATTTTGTTCATTCGTTCGGAATTTATGCGCTTACAAACATTTCGGATGTTTATTTTTATTTAAATATTTGGAAGTTCGTTAATATAATAAAAAAATACTCACTATTTATCATTCAGTCTTTATAATCGTTACGAATTATATTTTTAATATAGGAACTCTCATCTGACATTTATTCCAAGCTTTTCAAAAAAAAAAAACGAATTCTAATATTTGAATTTTCTGCAGCAGTAGCTGACCAGTAGACTGAGTACCTACCAGCATAGAGCCCAAAAATATGTCAACATTGTTTCAATGGAAAAGATTTTTTTCTGACGTTAGCAAAAACTCGCTTTTGTTGGCGACAGAAAACGTATAACAAATATAATATATTAATATTCATAATTTCATAACGCCAGAGCTTACCATCATATACAACCTGTAGTCTGCGCATATAATTTAGCTTTATTTTGGTGAAAGAATTATTAAAGTCTTTATATTGTGTTATGCGTGAAAAGGTCATAAACAAACTCAGCAGTTTCGCATTTATAATATTAGTATGGATTTCAATTCTTTCACCAACACCTCAGTAGGTATCTAACCCAATTAAAGGTGGGGGTAAGATTTTAAAGGAGAAAAAAGGCATATTTTCATGATTTTTTTGGAGGTATGAGAAATGTTGGTTTATTTATTTCATTTACACTTCATAGTATAACATCTGAAGTATCTTCGAAAAAAATTTCAATCAAAAATATCAATAAATAAGTCCGTGAGAGCGAATCTCCGGAGGCACGTCGAAAAAAAATTGTTATTCGATTAACTCCATAACTCGACATCGAATGATTTGAATCAAAAAAGTCGAAATGCTTTTAAAAGGTGATATGTTATCCTAGTTAGACAAAAGGAGTTTTTTTTCAATTGATTTTTTTTATTTTTGGCAGCATTATGAAGTGAAAAATGCGATTATAAAATGGAAAATAATGTTAAAAAAAACTCTGACTACCTGTTGATTTATGTGTAAAAATAGTGGTTCAATGCCAATTGAGAGTAAAATCAACTCAACACCTCCTTGAAAAGTTATTAAAATCTATGAAAATATTTTTTAAATATTTTATAAATAATTTTAAATAAGCCGATAACCCTAACCTAACTTAACCTACTCAACCAATTTTTTATATATATATATTTTTATCACTCTAAATGACTTATCTAAGATGTTTCTGAGTTGGTTTCATTCCGAGTTGTCCGGTCACCAAAAATGGTGAACAAAATTTAAAAAGGATCGGTCAAATAGATTTTGAGTTATGATGTTCACAAACTTCAAAAATGTTTGCTAGAAAATCGATTTAAAGTTTTTTTATACTCGAATCGAGCAAGAGGGCAGGCCGCTTGAAACACTGTATCTTCGTTAGTTTTGCTTCGATTTACTTGAAATTTTGACACAATGCTCTCGAAATGTTGTGCATTCAGAAAATAAAATAAAATTTAAAAAAAGCGGTTTAAAAATCTAATATGGAAACATGGAAAAATTTTCGAGTGGCATACATTTTAAGTATTAATCATTACAGAATCAAAGTCATTATTCTAAATGTCTTTCACAATATTTAATAAGTAGTTTTAAATAGCCACTTTCTTCGCAATCTTTCAGTTGCCATTTCCAGATTTTCTCCTGACTAAACTTTTTAGTGTCCCTGACATACAGTAAGTAATACAAAAAAAATTAATCACGTCAAAAGGTTATTGATCAATGTCGAAAGAGTTTTACGAGAAATGACATCTTGTCGACTGAAAAAAGACATGTTTTTTTTGTGGTGGTTTATTTTGGTATCGCGTTTCGTGAACAGCAAAGCTTAGTGTGGCCATCCCACAAAAACATTCGGCGTCTTTAGGGCTTTGATATATGGCAACACTCGTGCAAAAGGGACGACACTCATCCAGAATCAATTAAATTGTCACACTTGACCAAAATGCTGGCCAAAAAGGGAAAACAAATTTGCTTTGAGGTGTTAACTGGGCCTTTTTTTAAAGTCCATTGATAAGTTGAAACACGATACAGTGGGACATCTTTCGTTTTGGCTAGCTTATTAATTTAAGGCTTCTAGAAGCTACAGCAAGATTTTGGTTTCGAAAATAAAGAACGTGATGATTTTTTTACTATTAGAAAGTAATGGGATTCTACTTGAAAATATTTAGAATTTATTCCAATAAATTTATTTTTGATACGATAATCAGGAACTCCAATCCAATTGTTTTATTTTTCCCCAAGATCCCCCGAAAACCACCGTATCTAGTGTGAATCGTGTGACGTCATCACAATCCAAAAGTTTTATTTATTTTCCACAGGTGTTGTCATTTTGTTTGGAAGAATCAACGGAGGTGTCAGGTCGAGGGATTTTTTATTCAAGATTATCTGCATTTAATATGTAAAAAAATTAGGTAAAATCTCATCGCTACTGTTCGATGTCAGCTGTTCCGAATCAGCTGTTCGATGTCCACCATTTTCGAGTTCGGAGTTCGGAGCTGAAGAACAGTAAGTGTTGTGAGAATTATGGACAGTACTTACCAACCTTATTATACCAACTTGACAGTGTATTTTAATGACACAATTTAAAAAAAACTTTTTAATAATTTTTTTAAAACTCTACGTTTAATATTGTTTAATAAATTTTATATATTTAGAATCAGCGTTTATTGGTCTATATGAATATATTTTTTGAAGCCATAATATTTTTCAAAGGAGTTCCTTATCAAATGGAAAATCTAAACATTTTTACAAATGACTTTTTTCCAAAATAAGAACTAGAGAAACAGTCAGACCTTCCGCATAAATACCGTTTATAAATTTCAAAAATCTTTACTAAGCGCTTTTATTATTACCGTGACGATCCACGATTACGGTACCGTGACGGCATAAAGAAGACAAAATGCTGCAGCTCTTTCAAAAGTTGAGATACACAATGTCTGTAGGTTGTTTCCTTCAAAGTAATCATTTTCTTACATCTCTCTCACCCACGGCACCGTGACGTCTCCGAAGAGCCCTATAATACTACTAGCCGTGACGATAATTTTAAAAGTATGGAATATAGTTACAAGGATAATATGAAGTGTGAGTGAATTCCAAAAATTCAAAAACGTCTAACGTCTGGTTTTGCTTTTTTTCTATAATGTAATGCTGCAGTTCTTTTTTACACACTTTTTTTATTTTACGTGAGCTCCACACAGGAGGCCCTGAGGTAAATAATTTCCCTCAGGGCCTATGTCATCCTTGGGGACGCTGTGTGGAGGGTTTTTTTTATGGAAAAGGAGGAAAGGAGAGTTCTGGGAAGGAAAAGGGTTTAAGGGGTGGGTAGGAATCTGGGGTTCAGTGTGTCCTGGTCATCCACCTCCAAGATCTAGACAAACCTCACCCCATGAACCCGGGCACTCCTGCTCAATCACTAAATAACAATAGTCAAAAAGTGAACTTATTTCTGCACCCCTCCAAAGGAAACATACAATCATCAAACATCTCCCTCACACGTATAAAGAAAATGAAACAAAATCGCCCGTTGCCGTAGCTGAGCCGTAATAAGATTTTAATTTTTATTGAATACAATGGTACAGAGGTTACATGTTTTTATAAATTAAATAAAGTTTTTCTTTTAAAAATACATTAATTAATAAGTATTACACCTGTTTTTAGAGCAGAGCTCGAGTAAAAAAGGCAGAGAATTTCAATTTGGGAGGCGGGAATGGGTACCGCCGCCCCGGGAACCTTTATTGGATAACCAACACCTCTGCCATAGGTCACCCCAAGTGGTTCGCTACGTTTGGTGATTTAGCAGGGGTGCCCGGGTTCATGGGGTGAAGTTTGTCTAGGTCTCGAAGGTGGATGACCAGGACACACTGAACCCCAGATTCCTACCCACCCCTTAAACCCCTTTCCTTCCTACCCACCCCTTAAACCCCTTTCCTTCCTACCCACCCCTTAAACTCCTTTCCTTAAACCTTAAAACCCTTAAACTTCCTTAAAAAAACCCTCCATACAGCATCCCCAAAGATGACATAGGCCCTGTGGGAAATTATTTTCCTCAGGGCCTCCTGTGTGGAGCTCATGTAAAAAAAAAAAAAGAGAAAACGAATGTAAAGAACAATTTAACAAAGAAAAAAATAGTAATTTTTTTTATGTTTAAGTTTAAGTTTTCTTTATTCATTGAATTGTTGGTTACATAAATTTTAGAATTTTTCGACCACCATGCGAGGCACATGCCCATGTGTAAAACAAAAGATAGGAATTTAACAGTGAAATAAGAACAAAAGGTCATATATGTAAGTGTACACATATACACACATACCTACATATATACACGTATACAAAATGTTATCGGCATGTGTACATACACAAAAACATATGCATATGTGTACACATATGATATATAAAAATATACATATATGAAGATACATATTATATCCGTTTCCTCCAAAGGAAAAAGTAATGTGTCTCATTTTCGTTGTTTGTTTTTGGGGTGTTATGCCGTGTTGCGCTACCTCCTTATTTAGCCAACGTTTCGGACAGCGTTACAGTGTCCACCACCAGGGCAGATAAACAGCCAATAAACAGTTCCCGGGGCGGCGGTACCCAAATCCGCCTCCCCAAACTGACCTGAAAAACTCTTCAAGTGCTCCTGTCGAACTTAGATATCTAAAAGAATGAACGAAAGACAACAATGTTTTTGCAACTATTTCCTATGATAAACATAATGTATCCTGCAGGAGATACAGCAGAGCGGTATTCCTGGGATTGACGTTATTAGTGAAGATTCCCCGTTCACACGTATTACCAGCGATTCCGCTAGACACCGTGTCGCCTGTTAAACCGAGAACACGTGTGCAGTGTACCTACTCTAAACGTGAAAAGCAAATCACCACAAACTTTGGGGAAATTACAGTTAACTTTTTTTATTTATTTCTATTCTTGTACATACACTTTACAAATAATTACATAGTTTACATAGATAATAGGTTAGTAATAAAAAAAAAACATGTTAAAGATCCGTAACTGTATGTAAATAGGTTAGTCGTAGTGTTTTGTGAACACCTCACTAGGCGAACCTGTGCTGAGGTGTTCCCGTGTTTGAATTAACTAATTGGATAATTTCTAAAGCGCCGTTCTATTGTGATTTATGTTCTTATGAGACACAATGAAAGAGTAATTTTAAGGGTTACCTACACTTTATTACTTACCATAAGTCATCCCAAGTGGTTTGCTACGTTTGGGGACTTATCAGGATTGCCCGGGTTCATTGGTTGAGGTTTGTTTGGGACGTGGGTACGTTTTCCCGCCAACAGCGTGGCCGGTCTGATCGGGAGAGCCTTTTTTTAATATGTATACCGCACAAGAGTCCCAACTGCTCCCGTCTGAAGCCAGTGAGACTATGGCATTCCAGATTGGGGTATGTTGCGAGGCTGAAGGTAGTGGGGAGTGGATGGAGATGGAGAAGAGGAAGGTGGGGAAGTACCTGGCTATTCAGACCTGGTCACCATACACGGCTAAAGCCATTTCAAGGACCGTTTCAATTCTGAATTGTGATCTTACACCAGGACGATACTGAGAGTATCTTCCACTCTGGAACGTGCCGCAAATAAACTATGTATTATTTTAAATGAATTAATTGTGAAATAACACAAATTAATATAATAAAAAAATTTTGCCATGCCGGGATTCGATCCCGCGACCTTCGGATTGCAAGAGCCTTACCGCTACAAGAGCCTTACCGCTAGACCACGCCGGTCGCCTGGTTGAGGGAGACGTTTTGCCCTCTCCAGCACGACTCTCTCGACCCCTCATCTCGCGACGCATTCGGAGGAATGGATTAATACGTCCGTCACTCCTGAGACACCAGATTCCCATCCATTCCTCATGCCTTTTTCCTTCCCAGAACTTCAAATCTTTACTTTACTCAAAAAACCCCCCACACAGCATCCTCAAAGATGACAGATTATGATGGATTTTTTCCTCGAGGCCTCCCGTGTAGAGCTATTATATACCGTACATGTATACTGAATGTAAAATTAAAAATAAACTTAATATTGAAAATACTTTTGGCCGTGAAAACCTAAAAACATACCTAAAAATATACTTAATATTGAAAGATTCAAAATTTGTATAATTTTTTTTTTTTTTACATGAACTCCACACAGGAGGCCCTGAGGAAAATAATTTCCCTCAGGGCCTATGTCATCTTTGGGGATGCTGGGTGGGGTTTTTTTTTTAGTGAAGGAAGGAGAGGAGAGTTCTGAATTTAAAGAAAAGAAGTTGTACGAGTATTATCCTCGTATTAATTTGAACCAAATTGCTATGAAATTGTTTCTTTGGAGACTGAAATCGAAGCTCCTCATTGTAATTAAACTAAAACAACGACTTATTTTTAATAATTTGTGCTTTTTAAAGATGACCAGCATATTTGGATATTTACCAAACTCGTCAATCAATACTGGATCCACTGATGTCTGGTTAATTATTAAAAGTATTATTTAGTAACTCCGAATAGTTGGACAATCTTCCGTTGGAAATTTGATCTACAGCGTTCCGCCATGTTGGTTGGAAGCGATACTTTGTTTTTTCGCCGCCAGATGATGCTGTATGCCACCCGCCTCGGGGGGCGGTGCAAAGGGGGAGGAGGGTGGCACTGTAGCGATGAATGCAAGATGATAATATCATTAGGGGTGAATCTGCTTTACCGTTGTACATATTTCTAGATAAAATTATGGTTGCAGGAAAATAATGTTGAAAGAAAAGAATTTGTGATGGAGGAAAGAGTGAAGGACAAAAAAGGCTTTTGATACAGTTAGCCATGACATACTTCTCAAGAAACTCAAGAAAATTGGTGTAGTAGGTCCTGCTTGTAATATATTCAAATCATATCTTAGCAATAGTAAGCAATACGTTAGCATTAACAATCAAAATAGCAACAACGTTTCAATAAACAATGGAGTTCCGCAGGGATCCATACTAGGTCCACTACTGTTCCAAACTTATATCAATGATATTTCGCAATTAATTTTAAATCATGAAATCTTTTTATATGCAGACGATACTGCAATTTTCTACTGGGGTAAACATTTAGACATAACACACAATTCTGTCTCAGCACACATTCCTTGAAACAATACATCACATTCTTCAATCGCCTGATACTCTAAGTTATTTAGATTCTTGACATATCCTAACTCAAGTATTTGATTGACATGGTTATGCCATGTCTTCTTCGGGCATGGCCATCTTCATTGAAAGTTATAATTTTTAAATGCTCAGTCGTTTATTATGAAATAATATATTTTTCAAATTGTATGTAATCTGCAGGAAGTTTTGAACTAACATGCTGATTTGTGACGTTACTACTCTGAGTAGGTTATGTGGTTGAACGTGCAAAAAGTGTACCTTAGATCGACAATGGGTAATTCAGTACAAATTAGTTCAATTCCTCGTGAGTACCAAGTGATAAAAACGTGATTTTCCAGCCTTAAAAATCTACCATTACGCTAAAACTTGTAAAATTTAATCTTTTGATACCTTACCTGTCTATCAACTGTCATAAAATGTGATGTTTTTTCCATTTTGATGATCTTTGTGTTAATATGTAAAACTCCAACTGTGAAAATCTAAATAAATAAATAAAATTACATAGTTTAATGGTCACGAGAGTCATTTATTTGGGTACAATCATGGTTTAATAGATTCTCATCAAAACATCATGGCATTTGGGTCTTAAGGAAACCATGAATGAGCTTTTTTTTCAAAGGAGATAGTAAAATTTAATGAATCGTCGGTGTTTCTAAAAGCCACACACATTCATTGATGTGCGGCCGATCCTTTGGCATACCACATTCACATAATTACGTGTCCTTTATTGCTGACACATTTTGACGCCAAGAAACACTAATTGCCAGGTTATTTATGACAATCTGAACTCAGTAGATAACTGGATGCTATCTAGCGGTAAAAGATAAAGCTTGAAGTCAAACAGCGCGGTTCCGGGTACCTTTTTTTACATTAACTCCACACAGGAGGCATTGAGGAAAATAATTTCCCTCAGGGCCTATGTCATCTTTGAAAATGCTGAAGGAGGGTGTTTTTGAGGAGAGGAAGAAGTGGACATGGGTCTTGAAGAGATAAATCGTTCCACAGCCGAGCTGTTAAACTCAAGAACGAGTCGTAGAAACGACCCGTTCTCATGTGACTAATGTCAACCGTGTACAAATGTTGGGCGCGTGCTTGGCGTGTTTCCCACTACGCACCGGTGCTGAGGGGATCAATGACGCTAGTTCCTCGGAACATCTTCCATTCACCGGTAGAACAAGGACGGCATTCCCACCTAACATAAAAGATTGTTTTAAACCTGGAAAGTCCTTCAGGGCCTATGTCATCTTTGGGTATGCTGTGTGGATCTGTGTGGTCTTTTTATGGATAGGAAGAGAGGAAGTTCTGGGGGAAAAATGGTATGAGGGATGAGGGATGAAGGATGGTGTGAGGAATCTGGGGTCCAGGAATGAGTCCATGTGTGATGGTCGTTTGAATCCATCCCTCCCACTGCGATGCAAGGCGATTAGTCGAGGAGAAGTCAGGCAGAAGAGGTCAAAAGGTCTCCCTCATCTAGTCTCTCCCGATCTGGCCCGCCACGCAATGTAAGGGCAAGTGCATCCGCCGCCAAGACCTAGACTAACCTCATCCCATAAACACAGACACTCCTGCTAAGTCGCCAAACGTAGCGAACCAATTTGGACAACCTATGGCAGGGGTGTGGGTTATCCAATAAATGATTCCTGATAAGGCGTTACTCATATTCGCCTCCCAAATTGTCCTATACTTATTTTATCACTTTCTTTCTTTACTGTATTCGTACATAATTATTATGTTTTGTTGTATAGTATTTATTTATTTAATATCAACGGTGTAAATATACCATAACTACACAAGTCACTAAATCATAGGAAACATATTAGAACAGTAAATAAAGATTATTACAGATAATTGTGGCGTTTGAAAGAGGAATGACACCAGAGATGCGAAAACATATAAAAATCTATAATACAAATAAAATTAATATTGATTGAAGAGATTTGACAGTATAGCCCTCTTATACCTACCTTCCGTGCAGTTAAATAGATCTGCCACATCTGCATATCTATTAGTAACTTCATGTAATCTAGGTACAAGCGAGTGTTTCGTATACTCAGTCCAGTTATTGTAGCATTTAAACAGGATTTTAGAACGAGTGGCTCTCGTGGGTATATGAAATTCAATGAGCTTAGTTAAATCAGGATTGTATATTCTACCATTTACAATTTTTAACAAAAATATTATATTTTATTATATTCGTGTACTTGTGATATACTCGTAGATATGAATACATTGTATTTAGTAAGTTAAGTGGATGGTATAAGCATAATATTTAGAAATGGGAATAAATGGGATAATAATATCTGGCCATTAAAACACTTCTGTAGAGTTGTAGGTTAATTAAGGGATCTCTGGGCCTACTAAAAACTGCGGTGCGTGTGTTTAGTCGTTAAGCCGTTAAACGGGCCGTTATTGGGAGCATAACGGCTGAGGGAGGGGCTAAACGAATCGTTACAAACATCGACCACACTCGTAGGCTTTATTTATAGTACACACGATTGGCGGAACCGTCTCACTGTTTATGATAAAATAAACTTTTTGAAGTGAAAACTTCTTTAGCACCGTTGTGATTTGAAACTCGATGAAACGAAAAAGCGACACTAAAAAGAGACAAACACTTCCATCTAGAAAACGTACATTTATATAGGAGAATAATCGATCTCTTCTTTCTGCGGTGCTTTGTAGCCTCTCCACTCTTCTACTTTAATTTTTTGAAGGTTTCACTTCTACCGAACTGCACACAATTTTATTTATTTATATTATCTCCACACTGGAGGCCCCGAGGGAAAAAATCCTCAGGGCCTACGTCATCTTTGGGGATGCTGTGTGGAGGTTCTTTTTAGGGAAAGAAAAGAAAGAAAGTTCTAGGAAGGAAAAAGAAAAGAGGAGTGGGTAGGAACCTTGGGGTAATTTGTTCAGTAGTAGCAAACGTATAAATCCATCCATCCCACTGCGGTGCAAGGCGATGGGTCGAGAGAGCCCGGCTAGAGAGGACAAAAGGTTTGGCACAACCAGTCTCTCCCGATACGGCCCGCCACGCGAAGGTTTGCAAAAGTTCCGCAGCCAAGAAATCACATGACGTCACTCAGCCAAGTGACCGAAAAACCCCTCACCCCGCCCCCAACTGTCCAACACTTATTATTTTTTATGTCATTGTAGAAAAAAACATTAAAAATGTCACCGGAGACCAAAATTTCATTTACATTTTTTACTCCAAATAATGTCAGGAATCACTGGTTAAAATAAGTCAAGTACATCCCTTAACACTCTGTTTGTAATATAGACATTAATTTAGCACTCAAAATACTTGTAGCAAACTTCCCGCCAAAATGAAAGGCTGTACCGGAAGCTCATTAGGGGGAAATGATTGTTCACACATTTTTGGTTAATTACGTCAAATTGCCGCGAAAGGCAGTCATTTTTCACAGCGTTCGAATTTTAAATGTTCTGGCGGCATTCTCTTATCTTTTTTCATGCAACACCATAAGAAGATCACTGTATGGAGCAGAGGTTCCAAATCTTTATAGGCCCATTGCCTTCCTTTCAAGTATATTTTTCTTCACAACCCTTTTTTATGCGAATACCTCACAAGAGTCTCAGCTGCTCCCGTCTGGAGACAGTGAGACTACGGCGTCCCAATGAGGTAAGTTGTGAGTGGGGAGGGGAAGGAGATGGCTATTCAGATCTGGTCACCAAACTGTTTCAATTCTGAATGGTGGTCCTACACCAGGGCTATACTCAGAGTATCTTCCACTCTGTAACGTGTCGCAAACATACTATATATTATTTTAAATGATTTAATTGTGAAATAACACAAATTAAACAATAAAATTTATTTTCTTAAATATAATAATGGAAAAAAAAAAGAATTCAGAAAACCGTAAATCCCGGGCAACTGCGGCCATTAACGACTACAATATATTTTTTACTAACACGACAAAAATCGTTTGTCTCGCAAGTTACAATTAAAAATTGCTTACATTATCTTTTGTATTTATTTAGCTGAGTAGCCAGAGCAACTATGCCCAATGTGGGCATTGTAAAAATGTGTGCGTCAGTAAATAAAATGAACCTAGATAGGCGATTATAGTCTCGTACAAAGCGTGGGTACATCGAATGCATATCATTTTATATTAGGTCTGTTATAAGGTAATTATTCTTCGCTTGAACCATGTGGGGATATAGCTCAGTGGTAGAGCATTCGACTGCAGATCGAGAGGTCCCCGGTTCAAACCCGGGTGTCCCCTAAAATATATTTTTGCTTTTATTTGCCTTAATAGGTAGGTACTTAAACAAAACGATATAAAAATAATCATTCATCAAAAAGATATGATTTTAGAGTTTCACAGCCAAAAGTATTTCTATTTTTTTCGGGTTGTTACGCCGTGGTGTGACTGAAGAAGGAGGTAGCGCAACACGGCATAACACCCCAAAAATAAATAACGAAAAAATCCTCAAATAATATTGCTATATTATTATGTTTTACTTTGATAATAGTCCAAAAGGCTGATTTGATTAATGTAAAGAGTGGTACAGTAAAGAAGCGAAGCTAGCAGTCCATAATGGATTGCTGGTACCTACCCTGCACCTCCCTAACACCTCCTCATAATCCTTACATGGAAAAATGAATGTTTCTTTGTTTGTTGCGCATGCGTTCCTATACCTTTCATCCGATTGCGAAGAAACCTTGGTGAGTTGTTGTGCGCACGTCTGAGAAGGTTTCTCAACAATGCAGTGAGCTCTGGCATTATGAAATTTGTATAAAAATTTAAAATAGGTGGCACGCGAGTTTTTTGAAAAATGTGTTCATTTCAAATAGTTTAGCAGCATGGAGGGAAGGAGGGAGGAGGAGGGGGAGGGTTCTCCAGGATGAGGGAGGGGAACGAATGAGGGGGTGAAGGCTGGGAAGTTGGAAGGGGAATGCTGGTGTGAAGGGAAAGGGAAGAACACGCAGGGAGGGATTGCAAAGGAGACAAAGTAGCGGTAGGGGATAGCAAGGGTTAATTTGGAAAATCCGTGCTTCTCACAAGAACAGCTATAGGTGACCTTGCTCATCGTGGCCGCGCCAAAAAACCTTTTGATTTGTTCGTGTACGCACCAGACAGAAAAGCCAAAATTTATTGTATTGTATTGTGTTTTAATTCTGTTAGCATTTCGATAACAGAATTAAAACACAAACTCCTTATTTGAGTGGCATTGCAACACATGCCGGGTACTCGCTAGCAATTGATAATGTAACTCAAGGGTTTATCTTTATTTTATCTAACACAATATTCCAATTTTGTTTCAAAGGAAAACATGTTATAAAAATAAATTATATCTATGAATAGGTATTAAGTACATTCGCAAGTCAGAGATAAGAACACATTAACATCGAATCTAAAATTATTCATTTGTAAATGATTTTTTTATCAACAGCCAAGTATCTACCAAGTTACAACATGTATTATCACATAACTAGACTATATCAAATAAACACTAGGCATAATATATATTTTTTTATTATTTTATTATTAGATTATTCATCCATTCATGGTGCTTAGAAATAACTATTTTGAAGTGAAAACTTCTTTAGCACCGTTGTGATTTGAAACTCGATGAAACGAAAAATAGCGACACTAAAAAGAGGCAAAGACATACATACATCTAAAGGATTTAACCTGCGAGAGAATGAGATGGTATAAACGGTCTCCTCTTTGTGCGGTGCTTCGTTGCCTTCCCATTCTTGTCTACTTTAGTTTTCTGAAGGTTCCACTTCTACCGGGTGTGAATTGCAAGCTCAGATTCTTTTTTGATTATCACCATTTATTAGTACTAATTTTTTTCACAGCTGCCTGGAGCCAGTGAGACTATGGCATCCCCGACTGGGAAGCGTTCTGAAGCTAAAGGTGGTGGGGAGGAGAAGAAATGTGGAAGAGGAAGGTGAGAAAGTACCTGGATATTCAGATCTGGTCACCAAATACGGCTTAAGCTATTTCAAGCAACGTTTCATTTCTGAACGGTGGTCTTACACCAGGGAGATACTGAGGGTATCTTCCACTCTGGAACGTGCTGCAAAAGTACTACTTATTATTTCAGCTGCTTAAATTGTGAAAAAACTCAAATTTAAAAAAAAAATACTTTCGCTTGCTGGGATTCGAACCCGCGACCCCCGGATTACTGGTCAAGAGCCTTACCCCTCGGCCAAGGACGAAGTCTTTAAATAATAATTGAAAAAATCTACTGTTTAAAAAATTTTATTCTAGCATTTCTCTTGTCATTTTACGCTATGCAAGAACATCTGTTCTGTGTGTGTGGTATCTTGAACATGGTGGTAACGACTAACAGCATGTTAGACATTAATTTATTATTTTTACGGATATTTTAAGCCGTTTTGGTGACCAGGTCTGAATATCCAACACCTTTTTTTTTTTTTTTTTTGTTATTGTTTTTGGGGTGTTATGCCGTGTTTCGCTAACTCCTTCTTTAGCCAACGTTTCGGACAGCGTTACAGTGTCCATCATCAGGGCAGATGGCTCATCTGCCCCGAAACGTTGGCTAAAGAAGGAGTTAGCGAAACACGGCATAACACCCCAAAAACAATAACAAAAATACTTTTTGGCCGTGAAAACCTAAAAACATACCATCCAACACCTTCTTCATTCTCATCTCCGTCCGCTCCGCACTTAATGCAGACTCACAACAAGCCCTACAGAGACATTTTTACTTACTAAAAGTATCGTTGAAAATGTGTTGAAGATTTAAAAATTATTATTCGAATAATTCATTGCAAATGTTTTATTTTAATATTTTTGAAGTAATTGATTTTAAAAGCGATCCAAAATTGCTCACTCCTGGGGGCCTACTCTCTATCTTTCGGTTTCACAAACCAGCACGTTTGTGGTTTAACCTTCAGTAGCGGGTGCTGTCAACTAAGCGGAAACGGTCTATAATTACTGTAAATATACTAAAAATAGAGTTCATATTTTAGGTATTCCTCCGCAATACATTTATATGTTGGATAAAACAATAACAACACATACATATTTACTGAGTGTACGGTACTGAAGCGCGAGGAAGTTTTAGCACGATAGGAGGAGGGTTAATATGCGTTTGTGACGTAGCTAAACCTGCCGTACGGACGTTGTGAAAGATAGAGACTAGGCCCCCTGATTGCCACAATACCGTTGTGATGTAGAAAACGATACTGGCTGATAAGCTGTCACCGGAAACCTACTAATGTTGGCCGGCGTGATGTCACAAACGCCTTATTCATGGACACAACAAAAATGACGTTATGGCGGTAAATTTAAAAAACCGTCTTTTTCAAAAGCCATTAAAAATATATTCATTCATTCATAATTAAAATTAATTTTTTTTATTTAGTACCGCACAAGAGTTCCAAATGCCCTCTACCTTTTGGAGTCTGTGAGACTAAGGAGTATTTTGTGAGGCTGAAGGTAGTGGAGAGGGAAGGGAGATGAGGAAGAAGAAAGTGAGGAAGTACCTGGATATTCAGATCTGGTACCAAACACGGCTAAAGCCATTTCAAGCAACGTTTCGATTCTGAATGGTAGTATTTCAACAGGAAAGTCTCTACCTCTCTGGAACGTACTGCAGATATCCATACTAATATTTTTTTTTTTTTTTTGGTTTTAGGCAATTCACCCTGGAGAGAGTGCTTTGTGCCGGTAATATTTAAAATGGATAAGAAATTTCGGTTAATCTAATGGGAAAATAATAAAACAAATTAAATATTGGACTCATTTAGATCACTAAAACAAATTAAATATTGAATTCATTCAGGTTAATAAACTTACATAAAGCTGTATGAACACGAGAATTGTTAAGAGATAAAAGGTATGAAATGTTAAGGGGGGACTGGTGTGTGATTTTAATAAGCCGGCGGTATATGTTCTTGAAATATGAATGGTTTTTACAGTTAAAGAAAACGTGGTCGAGGGTTTCCTCTTCCACACCGCACTGGCAGAACGGATCATCTAAAACTCTAATTCTAGACAAATGAGATGCAATTGAACAGTGGCCAATTCTCATTCTCGAGATACATGAAATGAATCGTTTTGAAAGTTTTTTACCGTGAAACCATGGCTTAGCAGGGATATGGTTTTGAATTCCCGCATAGAAAGATCCAGTTCTTATTTTGGAGACTGCCCAATTTTCTTCCCAGGCACGAGTCATATTAGATTTAAGAATCGGAAAGACATCGGATATAGGAATTCTAAAATTTTGTGGGATAGTTCCGGAATCTGAACCAGATTTGGCGAGAAAATCGGCCATCTCATTACCCTCGATACCCAAATGGGCAGGGACCCAGGCCAATATCGTCTCAAACCCAGATTCACTAAGAGAATTGAGAAGATTTTTTATTTTACATATAATATTGTCTTCCGGATAACGTAAAATATTTGACCTAATTTTAGTTAGAGCACTTAGCGAATCAGTACATAATAAGGCTCGATGAATGTTGAGAACCTGGATTTGATTTAGCGCTTGTTCAATTGCAAAGCATTCGGCTGTAAATATGGAAGCTTCTTTCGGTAATTTATAAGTGAGATTGATGTTGAATTCTGGACTATATATAGATGCTCCACATCTTTTATTTTCAAATTTGGAACCATCCGTGAAAAGGATGGAAAATCCAGGGAATTTCGAAGCCACTATGCTTTTAAAACAATCATCCACATTTTGAAATTTATTTGGGGAAGATAAAATATTCTTCCGAAAGACTGATGTTATTGTGTTCGGCATAAAAGTGATTGCCTTAAATGGAATATTGTATATAGGAAGATTGGGAACTTCTTGAAGATATTGGAGGGAAGATGATAGAGAATTATAGAGATGAAAACTTTTAATTAAGAGAGGAAAACATTGTTTTTCTCTCAATCTTTTGTTAGAATTCAAATTAACACTTAACCTATTAAGACTTTGTTTAATAGGATGATGTGATAACGATAAAGCCTTGAAAATATATTTATTGGCAAGGAATTGCCTTCTGAAATATAATGGAGGCTCCACACATTCCACCTGAAGAGCATTAATTGGAGAAGACTTCATAGCTCCAATAATCATTCTGAGGGCTTTTGATTGAATTCTTTCCATTTTCTTATCTAGATATTTAGGGAGTGGGTCAAAAAGGAATGAGCCATAATCCAAGTGGCTCCGAACTAGGGAATTATACATTAATTTAAGAGTGGTAGGGTGAGATCCCCACCATACTCTGGAAACTGCTCGCATCATATTAAGTCCCTTTTCACACTTTGTAGAAATTATCTGAATGTGTGGAAGCCAGGAAAGTTTATGGTTCAAAAGAAGACCAAGGAATTTGATTTGAGTAGCGGCGGTTTGTAGAGGCACATTATCAAAAGAAATTGAGAATTGGGGAATTTTTCTTTTGCGCGTGAAAGCCACGACCCTTGTTTTAGATGCCGCCAGATTCATCCCATTTATTGACAACCAGCTTTTAATATATTGTAAAGCCAAATTCATTTCCTTAGCTGCAAGAATAATATTTTTATGTAACAAATATATAAGGATATCATCCGCAAAGTAAAGACGCTTGATAGAAAAAGGAATTACTGAGTCTAGGTCGCTTATATAAATATTAAACAACAGAGGACTAATAACAGAACCCTGGGGCAAACCTCTCCATAGTTTGCGCCTTAAGCATTTAGAGGAAGACTCAATAATAATGGACCTATCTGAGAGCAAATTAATAATAAATTGGACTAATTTCGGGGGGATTTGTTTTTTAATTAGCTTTTCTTTCAAAACATTCAGTAAACCATCATCGTAAGCTGATGAAAGGTCAAGGAATGTGGCCAATGTATAAGAATTTAGGGATTGGGAAACTCGGATATCAGTTGTGAACAAACTTAAATTATCCATTGTAGATTTCTTTTTCCGAAAACCATACTGATTTGGTGAGATAATATCTTGACTTTCAACAAACCACTCTAATCTGTTCTTCATCAAACGCTCCGCTACTTTCATCAAACATGATGAAAGAGCAATAGGCCGATAAGACGAAATTTCAGATGGATTTTTTCCAGGTTTTAAAATGGGAATGATTTTTTGAGTTTTCCAATCATCCGGAATTAGTCCTGTTTCAAACATATTATTAATAAGAGATAAGAAATATTCAACCGCCATATCAGAAAATGATTTAATGAAACTATTAAGTATTCCATCGGGACCCGGAGCAGAGTCAGAAAGGGTTCTTATTACTAGTTTCATCTCATCAATGGAGAAAGGAGCATCTAGCCAGTTAGAGTGAGATGGATATGGCTTAATAGAAGGCATTTCTTCACATCCGGCCACTGATGGGGGGGCTATTTTATCCGCAAATCCTATAAGAATTTCTTCTGATATATGCTTGGTACTCGGCGGAGAATACGATGATCCGAATTTTTTTAAGCTAGACCAAACTGAAGATTGGGGAGTTTCCGGAGACAGGTTCTCACAGAACTTCCGCCATCCAGCGCGTTTTTTATTTTTCAAAATTCGTTTGGTTTCTGCCTGGGCTTTTTTAACTGATAAAAAATTTTCTAGTGTCATACACTTACGAAAAGAGGAAATTGCTTTTTTACGAGAGTTGACGGAGCGAGTGCATTCCTCGTCCCACCACGGATTAGAGTGTTTTATTTTAATGTTCGCATTGCGTTTCGGGATGGATTTTTCTGCTGCATTTATAACCATAGAGGGAAACGTCTCACATTGCAATCTGATGTCTCCCGGGGACGATTTTTTTTTTAAATTAATAAGGTTATCTAGTTCAGAAGAGAAAGTGCTCCAATTCGCAGCATTTATTCTAAATTTGAGATTATTTTTAACTGGTGGAGGATAAGTGTTAGATTGATGTTGGAATCGAATTATAATTGGAAAATGATCACTAGAGAGGGGATCGTTTAGGATGTCCCAAGAGCATTTAGATGCTAACGAATATGAACAAAGAGATAAATCAACAGCACTTTTCCGTTGATGAGGGGGGGTGAATCTGGTTGGAGATCCGTCATTTAAAAAACATAGGTTATGGGTATCAATAAAATCTAAAAGATTGCGGCCAGAACGATTTGTTATTTTGCTACCCCAAGAAGGGGAATGTGCATTAAAATCTCCAAGGATCATAAAAAGTGAACAAATCTGGGTTAAGATTGGTGCCCATTCATTTTCAATAAAAGTGGTAGAGGGAGGAATATATATTGATAATATTGTGATATCAGATAAGACAGCTGCTATTATCTGGATATCGTCGGAGGGAGTATGTATATTAATTTGTTTAAACGGGATAGAATTATGGATTATCAGAGCCGTGCCGCCTTTACCATCCGGTCTGTCGTGTCTGAGACAATAATAACCCGGAATTCTTAAGTGAAAGGAGGGTTTTAACCACGTTTCAGAAATGGCGGCCACTGAAACGTCGTGTTCGTCGAGTAATTGAATTAGGTCAGATTTGTTAGCGAAGAGGCTTCTACTGTTCCACTGAAGAATTTTGTTCAGTTTCGAAGTCATTGGGGAGGCAAGATAATAAAGATTTAATGTAATCGGCAGCGTTGGACGGTACAGTATTGTTGTTTGTAAGGATAGAAATTAAAAGGGTAATTAAAGTTTGTATAAAAGAATTATTATTCAATATTTCGGGGAGAGCAGGAGGGGATGTATTACTATTAATGGCACACCCATTGGGGGTCCGAGATTTGGCATTCCCATTCGGGCTGGTCAAAATATTATTCAATTGTTTTTTATCAAGGTAAGGAGTATATTTTGGGTTGGGTTTGACTGGCTTGAGAATGGTTTCTCTGTGAGAAGATGACGTTGAATTTAAAAAGGTGGTTGATTGGAAAGGAGCTGAGGACGATGTCATCTCTGCGAAAGATTTTTTCGCAGGAGAGAATAACTTTGAGGCCTGGAAGTACGAAATGTTGTCGGTAGCCATTTTATGTTTTATGTTCCTCTGTCTTGTCAATTCCGGACAGGCTAGACTGACCGCGGTATGTGCACCCGAACAGTTAATGCAAATGGGATTATTGGAAGATTTTGGACATTGATCAAATGGGTGACCTTCTCCGCAAAAGTAACAACGTGGAGGGGAGCGGCATACGGATTTTGTATGTCCAAACCGGCAGCAATTGAAGCATTGAACAGTTGGAAATTTATAAACTTCGACGGGAAGCGAGGTATAATAAATAAACACACGAGACGGAAGGGATTGTCCCTCAAATGTAACAACAACAGATTGGGAAGGTTTCCAGATCTTGTTTCCATCAGTAGAATCCTTGTAGTTCAGTCGACGTGCTTTTATTACTTTCGGGGTTCCTTGGGAATTATTCAAAGCATCAACAATTTCAGCCTCTGGGATATCCGTGGGAATTCCTCGAACAAGACCCATTCTCGTAAGGTTAAATGACGGGATGAACGATTTATATTTATGTTTTGAGAGCGAGTCAATTTTTTTTACAAATCCATTTGCGGAAGCGGCAGTATTAAACTCGATAGATAATTTATATCGCCCTTCCGGTTTAATTGAACCATTAACAATACCAAGGTTATTATTTTTTGAGTCAAATAAGAATTTTCCAAAATCTAAAGGATGAATAAGTTTTCCTTGTTCAGTTCTCTGAACAATTACGATAAAAGGACCGGAAGCGGAAGCAGGATAAAGTAAGTCAGTACTTTTTGTATTATCGCTAGCTAAAGTACTTTTCTGGGTGTTACTATTGGGGTTAAGGTCGTTAGAGGTCGAGGTTTGTTGAATCGGCGGTATAGATTTAACTTTCGATGGGATGTAAAGGCTATGCGATGGTCGTCGTTTACGAGATGGAAGCGTAATAGAAGCCTGGTTAGTGTTAGATTCCGAATCAGAAAAATCTAATATCGATCCTGGGTCGGGAGGTCTATCTTCGTCTTCCTCCATTATATAAAAAAAAACTTAACTTTTAAAAATTAAACTGAAAAAATAATACGCAGTCTATTTCATTGACTGTACAAATAAAAACGGATTAGCCGTAAGTAGGAATGCAAACAAATAAGTATACGATAAACAGAATTAAATAAAATGTAACAATAATCTCTTATCTGTATGAGGCACGGGAACGGGCGAACGGCACTAAGCAATAGGTAAGGTACACACAACCACTGTTGACCGCGGCTCGAATCGGACTCGAATACTAATATTATAAATGCGAAACTGCTCGAGTTTGTTTATGACCTTTTCACGTATAACACAATATAAAGACTTTAAAAATTCATTCACCAATAGAAAGCTAAATTATATGCGCAGACTATATTTTGTATATGATGGTAAGCTCTGGCGTAATGAAATTATAAATATTAATATATTATATTTGTTATACGTTTTCTGTCGCTAACTAAAGCAAATTTTTGCTAACGTCAGAAAAAAATCGTTTCCATGGAAACGATTGCTACTGCTTCAGAAAATTCAAATATTAGATTATGTTTTATTTTTTTGGACAAGCTTCTGTTTTGGTATAAATGTCAGTTCCTAGATTAAAAATATAATTCGTAACGATTATAAAGACTGAATAAATGAACTGAATAAATAGTGTAATTTTTTATTATATTCACAAACTTTCAAATATTTAATTAAAAATAAACATCCGAAATGTTTGTAGGCGCATAAATTCCGAACGAATGAACAAAATTGGATAATTCTTTTTTTCTTTGAGCTATAGCTTTATGAAATTTAGGTGGCAGGCGATATGTTTGAAAACTGGATGTAAGGGAATGAATGTATGGAATTCGGGAGGGGGTGGGGGTGGGGAGGAGGGGGTATAATTGACAAGTTCGACCGCTACAGTAATTTCCCGTAATACCATGCGAGCGAAGCCGCGGGGAAAAGCTAGTACTACATAAAAGTATAAATATTTATGTATTTAAAAAATTGTGAAATAATTAATCTAATAGAGTTTAGTTGCACTTGCCGAGATTTGAACCCGCATATAACCTAGGATCGCAGTATCTCAACCATGGAGGTCTTCATTATTAAATATATCATATTATAGAATTTTTTTAGAGAGTACAAAAAACATTGAAAATATCCCGGTTGAATTGGATTAGATTAAAATTCCCCTGACTCCAAATAGTAAGAAATGGTTTGAACTTGAAATCTTGTGAGTTTTTTAGACATTTTAAATTCGGTTAAATCAATCGTTTCAATTAAATTGCAATTAAAATCCGTTGTCATGACAACTGTGTCTTAGCAAGCACTCAACCCTCCAATCCGCAACCTTCCTATAACACCCACCCACCCCTCAACCCTCCCACAACCAACCCCCAGAGGATTTACATCCTTGTAAGGAGACCACAAAGGCTTTCGGTGGAGCCGAGCCTTCACGGCTGCTTTATATCACAAATAAGGGTGCAGGAGAGGGATGAAATATATAGCCTGCAAGGGAGGGAGTGTAGGAGAAAAGCCTGTACTCTGTAAGGGATGTTTTGCTCATATAATAATGTGTTTCGAGGGTCTGTTTGATCTGTATGATTTGTTTGTTTTCTGAACTGTTTACAGTAAAATGCATTAATGGATTTGTTAATGGCGAAGCCAGCAGTCCACAATGGAATGATGGTACCTACCCTAACACATGGCAGTGATGCACAGAACTGACAGCGAAAGGATGAAAGTAGATTGCATGCTGCACAAATGAGATACCTTGTCGCGTGTATGATAAAACCATTTTGGGAGGTGGGCATGGGAACGCCGCCCCGGGAACCATTTATTGGATAACCATTACCTCTGCCATAGGTCACCCCAAGTGGTTTGCTATGATTGATGCACGGAGTGATCATGGAGTGAGGTTTGTTTAGGTCTTGGCCACGGATTACTACTGCAAGATTCTCTGAATCCATCCTTTTGCACCACAGTGAGAGGGATAGATTCATATGTTCGTCACTCGTGGACTCGACGCCCGGATTTCTACCAACACCTCATATATTTTTCCTTCCCAGAATATCTTCTCCTTCTTCTCCTTTAAAAGACCCTAGGGGAAAAGACATATGTCCTCACGGTAATTACTTTCCTCGAGGTCTCCTAGGTGGAGGGAGCTATTGTAAAAAAAATAATAGCGTAATGAGTTGAAGAAGTCTGAGACGCCCGAGGAAGACATGGCACGATCAAGACGGGCCTTGTCAAGTGTCAGAATGACAGAAGGATGTGTATATGTGAGACGATGTATGAATGTAAGGAGCGTTTACCAAGACCGATTTGTTTTGAGGTTCATTCTCTCTGCCTACCTTTGCAGAAGTGGTGTAATGTTTAGTTAGTAACACGATCTATACATCAACAGGTCGCGGGTCACACCCATCGAAATTTTGTAAAAATAGCTTGTGATTTGAAGAATTTAAGTAATATATTCGCATTTATTAGCACTAAGAAGAGTGCTGCGGGCGTTACGTAGTGGTGATTACATTTATTAGCACTAAGAAGAGTGCTGCGGGCGTTACGTAGTGGTGATTACATTTATTAGCACTAAGAAGAGTGCTGCGGGCGTTACGTAGTGGTGATTACTTTTTCTCATTTTTTTTTGTTTTTTACTTTAGCTCAACAAAGAAGACTTTAAGGAAAATAATTCAAATTCAAATTCAAATTCAAATTCAAAAAACCATTTATTGCACAAAAACACAAAAACAAAAGGTGTAGCTTATAGATAAATTCTGTTTCTTCCAGATAACCAAATAAATTAAGTTGAAAAATGCGGTTGAGATGATTTTCCCACGAAAACAGGGCTACATAAATAATCCAATCTTTATATATTTTATTGACTGAACCCAGCGAGTCCTATTTCAACTCGACGGTTTTTATTGCGGCTGTCAACAAGTTTGTTTGTGTGTTCCGTTTCCATTTCAAGATGGTGGCAGATTTAATTATTAATTAAAGATTCTTTTATTTTCAAATGTAATTTGTCGTGTTTATTTGTACTTTTGTATCCGCATTTTTTCATTACTTTGTTACCTATCTGCCTGAAGAAAGTTTGAAAAAAAAAGTCATTGATGTAGCGATGTTTTTTTGAACAAATTGTTTATGTCCTTCTGAAAAAAAATGAGTGCGCAATTCACACGCGGTAGAAGTGAAACCTTCAGAAAACTAAAGTAGACAAGAGTGTGGAGACTTCGAGCACTTTTTTATCATTGTGAAGGATGATTTTTTCCATATTTTTGTCGTCGAATTCCAGTGCACCTTTTCCTATACATTTGGTAATTTTATTATTATTTGTATTTTCATCTTCTAAGTCGCTAGATGTCGCTTTCTTTTGTTTTTTTTGCTTGTTCATTTTGGAGTGGTTTGAAGATTGGACATTGATTTAACAAAAAAAAAATTTGGAATTTTGTAGGATTTCATTCCTGGTCAGCAAATGTTCGTCAGGCGCTTTATACCACTACACTAAAGGGGACTTGCGTGGAACCGTGGATTTATCGTATTTTATTGGAATCGAGTACACCAGAAAAAATAAATATTTTATTCCTATCTCATTATCTCGCAGGCTAAATCCAATAAATGAATTTGTTTGTCTTTTTCCAGTGTCGCTCGTTTCCGTTTCATCGAGTGTCAAAACACAACGTTGCTAAAGAAGTTTCCACTTCAAAATATATTACGTAAAATATTTTAGTTTTATAATTTAGTAAGAAGGTATTTAACTACCTACTTACTAATTTTAATTTTTGATTTATTCATTCACTCACTCACTCACTCACTCACCCACTCATTCAGTCACTCACTCACTAACTCACTCACCCTCCGCGAACTCCACCTTCCCTACCTTTCCTCCCTGCCGCTAAATTATATGAAATACACACATTTTTATTTGTATAAATTTCATAACGCCAGAACTTACCGTTATATACAGCCTATGTTAATCGCTAATGTTGCTTTCTATTGGTAAAAGAATTTTTAAAATCGGTTTAGTGGTTTAGGTGTGAAAGCGTAACGAACAAACAAACGCATTTTCGCATTTATAATAATAGTATAGAATAGAAAATTAGCCTGAATTCAATAAAAACACAAAATTTATGCCATCTCCTTTATAAGGCCTCACAAATTGCTACAATATGACCTATAATACAACTTATATCTAATTTTATCGCAGGTATTTCAAGACAACGTATTATTTTGTGGTGTTTTTTGACCGGCTCCTCACTCCTCCCGTCTGACAGGTAATAAATAATGGACCGAAATGGGCCCCAGGTCGCCGGGACAATTACCCGGGATCTGTCCTCGTAAGCCAACTGATTGCCCTGAACGCTTCGGTCGCAACAGGCTTTGGAAAACTGAAAACTGAAAGAAACTGTGAAAAGATGTTAATTTACTTTATTTTCTTTTTTAATAACGAGTACCCCGGTATACGTTTCAATTCCACTCTTCGTGTTTGTGTTTTAATTCTATTAATTTATTGAAGTGTTTTTGGATACACGATTTTATTTTTTTATTTGGTTCCGGCGTGTCAGCAGGCTACATAAAGCTGTCCATGTGAGAAGCACGGATTTTCGAAATTTACCCCCCCCCCCCATGCTATCCCCTACCGCTACTATGTCTCCTTTGCATTCAAAAAACAATATTTACCATAAAGGTTTAAAAATGTGCAATGAACTCCCGGTGAATGTTGAGAGAGCTTCATTTTAAGCAGTTTTTCGTGGATTATGTCTGAATGTTGTGAAGTCCAAATTTTAGTAAGCAGTTAGTTAATAATGTTATAGTAGTTTTAGAAAAGAATATATTGGATATGAGATTTAAACATCTTAAAAAAAAAAACCTCCCTGCTCCAACCTCGTTCCCCACCCCTCTGTCACCCTTTCTTTCACATGCGTCCCTCGTTCCCCTCCCGCGTCCCTCTTCCACTTTTTCTTGCCTTCCCCCCCCCCCCCTCCCTTCTTCCCACCCTGCCGCTAAACTATATAAAATATGGACATTTTTTAAAAAACTTGCGCACCACCTATGTCTAAAAATTTCATAACGCCAGAGCTCACAATTATATGTAGAAACCTTCGCAGGTGTATGCACCACAAATCACCAATACGGGACAAACAATGACACATCAAGTTTTTTTTATTTATTTATTACATTATTTCAATTATACATTCGGTTATAATAATGACGTATTGCCCATTTCACTAGGTGTGAAGAGTGCCTTCACACCTAGTGAGATGGCAATTTACGGAGTTGTGGTTGTTGTCTATGTTTTTATTGGTGACCGGACAACTCGGAATGAAACCAACTCAGAACCTTCTCAGATAAGTCATTTAATTTAGAGTGATAAAAAAATATATTTCAAAAATCGGTTACATAGGTTATGTTAGGTTAGGGTTATCGGCTAATTTAAAATAATTTTTTTCAAAGGATTTAATGACTTTTCGAGGAGGTGTTGAGTTGACTTTATTCTCAGTTGGCATGGAACCGTTTTTATTTACGTTATATTATGAAAGATATTATAAAAATGACAGCTTGATAAAAAATCTGTTTTTTTTTTAAATACACAATTCAAGTATGTAATATACATACAAAATATTGCAGTACGTGAAATACACGTTTTTTTATATTTGAAATACCGCACAAGAGTCCCAAGAGGGGAAGGAGATGGGGAAGAGTAAGGTGGGGAAGTACCTGGCTATTCAGTTCTGGTCACCAAACACGGCTAAAGCCATTTCAAGTAACGTTTCAATTCTGAATGGTGGTCTTACACCAGGGCGATACTGATAGTATATTTTACTCTGGAACGTGCCGCAAATATACTATATATTATTTTAAATAATATATAGTATTATTTTAAATAATATGTAGTATATTTTAAATAAATTGTAAAAAACACAAATTAATCTAATAAAATTTATTTGCGCACGCCGGGTTCGAACCCGCGACCTTCGGATTGTGAGTCGAGAGTCTTACCTCGGGACCACGGAGGCCGTCACGAAGAAGATTAATAATCAAAACACTTTCCATTGTGAGAACGTACATAACTTATCCAAATTAAAACTATTGGTTGTGTACAGAAAATTATTACCAAAATGAAAAATTACACTAAAATTAATAGTAAAACTTGCTGACCACGTCCAAATCACAAGTGCGCCCCACTGTTGAGTTTTGCAGAAACAAAAACTTCGGACCATTTGAAAGATTTCCCTATCTTACCAAACAGATTGTAAAATTTCACAGGCGTCAGTGGGAATACCATCCTTGTTCAACTGGTATTCCACGCACCGGAAACACGCCGAACTCGCGCCTAACATTTGTGTCACATTATTTGTCAGTATTTGAGTTCAACAGTTCGGCTGTGGAACGATTTGCCAGCCTATGTGTTTCCTCTCTCCTACAACTCTGGGTCACTTCAAGAACCATGTTCAATGTTCACTCCTGCCCCTCCTCAAAAATATCTTTCACACGCCATTCCCTAAAAGTATGCAGGCCCTGAAATAAATTGTTTTCTTATGGACCTCCTACCATTTTCCAAAATTTACTCCAAAACTTACATTTGATAATAATTAAGATGTCGTGACTGACCGTGTTCGGGACCGTTAAATAAATGGTAAATCTCGTATAATTATAGAATATATTAAAGTAACTGTAAGTAAGTCTGACGGCCGGCATAGTCCAGCGGTAAGGCTCTTGACTAGCAATTCGAAGGTCGCGAAATCGAATCCCGGCGTGGCAAATATATTTTTTTTATTAATTTGTGTTATTTCACAATTTATTCATTTACAATAATATATAGTATATTTTCTGCACGTTCCAGTGTTCAAGATACTCTCAGTATCGCCCTGGTGTAAGACTTTTCAAGCAACGTTTCAGAATTGAAACGTTGCTTGAAATGGCTTTCGCCGTGTTTAGTGACTAGATCTGAAGAGCCAGGTACTTCCCACCTTCCTCTTTCCCATCTCCTTCCCCTCCCCACTACCTTCAGCCTCACAACATACCCCAATTGGGGATGCCATAGTCTCACTGGTTCCAGACGGGAGCATTAGGGACTCTTGTGGGGTATCCATATTAAAAAAAAAAAAAACGTTTATCGCGTGTTGGTCAACGGTGAAGAGAGGGCTCTCATACAAGACATGTCCTTTTATACCTTAATTCATGTCCACAAACATTTTTATTTTGTTCCTATTTAAACTTGGATCCACATACATTACCATAATTAAAATTTATTTGGTTAAGTCGGTAGGTTTAAATAATACCTTTTTGTAAATCTAGTCTACATTGAATTTTATCGAAATTAGTCTTAATTCGCATATCAATAATCAACTACTATCCAATCTTATCCTGTATATAGAAATATAGCTTCTATCCATCGTTATCTCCTTTAAACTATTCTGTCTCCCTCCCCCCTCGCCCTTCTTTACGGGGGCGTCAATGATGCGACAAATTGTTTTCGCTTCCCTCTCGAGCTTCCGATTCAACCCCACCCCCCTTTACCCACCCCGCGAGCTACATGCTCTTCTAAGTAGTTTGCCATCCCTGTAATATGGATAAGTACCGACAGGGGTGGCGAACTTTGTAATTTAAAAAGTAGTCTCAATACTTGGTTATTAAATTTACGGCTCGAATGTTTACAGAACAATTCAAAAAACTCAGAATATTGATTCAAAGTGAATACACATTTTAAGCATTACATAGATAATTTTAAACCTTAAGGAATATTTTAAACATTACATAGCTAATTTTACATACTCACATAATCAACATATGTAAAAGCCTACAAGCTATTGCGGGGCGAATTTACAAAGTTAAATATTTTATGCCCGCTAAAAATAATTTATTTGTCACTAGCGGAATCTATTATCAGATACGGAATAACGTCTTGGGGAAACTCGTACGAGACAAATACAGGTTACATTCAAACAATTCAAAACTCTTTGACTAAGCTTTTGGTAAGCAAAAGTGTTTATGCGCAAAGGAGAGACATAAAATTATTATGTGAGTCAATTAACATGAACAACTACCTGTTCGAGAAATATTATGGTTTAAAATTGTATGCCAAAACCTATTGTTGATTCAATATACAAAGAAAAAGTAGACCAGTTTGTCCGTTCCGAAAATTATAAATAAATATGAAACAGATATTCACTTATCTTGTCCACACCATATTTAATAAGATGAACATAAAAATCTAATCCAATTGCACCACCGATCTAAAAAAAAAGGCTATAAAATGGCTAATGGATCAAAACTTTTTTATATTGATACTAGCTTTTCCCCGCGGCTTCGCTCGCATGGTATTACGGGAAATCCCCATCCCCACCCCCTCCCGAATTCCATACATTCATTCCCTTACATTCAGTTTTCAAACATCTCGCCTGCCACCCAAATTTCATAAAGCTATAGCTCAAAGAAAAAAGAATTATCCAATTTTGTTCATTCGTTCGGAATTTGTGCGCTTACAAACATTTCGGATGTTTATTTTTAATTAAATATTTGAAAGTTTGTGAATATAATAAAAAATTACACTATTTATTCAGTTCATTTATTCGGTCTTTATAATCGTTACGAATTATATTTTTAATGTAGGAACTGACATTTATTCCAAAACAGAAGCTTGTCCAAAAAAATAAAACATATTCTAATATTTGAATTTTCTGAAGCAGTAGCAATCGTTTCCATGGAAATGATTTTTTTCTGACGTTAGCAAAAATTTGCTTTCGTTAGCGACATAAAACGTATAACAAATATAATATATTAATATTTATAATTTCATTACGCCGGAGCTTACCATCATATACAAAATATAGTCTGCGCATATAATTTAGCTTTCTATTGGTAAATGAATTTTTAAAGTCTTTATATTGTGTTATGCGTGAAAAGGTCATAAACAAACTCGAGCAGTTTCGCATTTATAATATTAGTATGGATTGTTTGTAATCTTGGGTATAAATATGACTATCATTAATTTGCCTGTGTTATATCTGTCTGTCTGTATATTTTATGCCTTTGTATTGTAGTTGCTTAAAAGGTATTCATCTGTTTCTATTTTGCTATTGTCGTTTCTTGTATTTTTTGCGGTTTAGTGTTTTATTAATATTATTAAATCGACCTGCTGACAAACTGAAGAATAAAAAAATAAAAAATAAAAACATTAAGGAATATTTTAAACATTTCATAATTCATTTTTTGTTCAAACCAAATGTTTCCCAGCCCTGCTTCTGATCCAGAATGTTAAGGCAGCAAATGCACAAATTACCATATTAATAGATGCCGACAGTGTACTGGC
Source organism: Glyphotaelius pellucidus (assembly GCA_936435175.1). Classification (NCBI taxonomy): domain Eukaryota; kingdom Metazoa; phylum Arthropoda; class Insecta; order Trichoptera; family Limnephilidae; genus Glyphotaelius; species Glyphotaelius pellucidus. The sequence continues at coordinate 27,745,184 of OW386558.1, read as the reverse complement.
AGTGTGTGTACGTCCGCCGGGCGAGTGTGCGTAGCGAGATTCACTAAAGATATTTAAATTGGGCAGAGCTCATTCACGATTACGCGCCTCAATTGCAATTCAGAAAGGAGGCGCGTCTCGAATAGAGACGGATTATTTGTGGACGCGGGTAGTTACTGACGCAGACTCCTGAATATTTTACTTCTGTTTTTAGAGCGTTATTTTTACATCGATTTTTGCTGGAAACTTTTAGGGGTTAGTTTTTTTTTACATTAACCCAACACAAGAGGTCATAAGGAAAATAATTCATTTATTTTTTTGTTGTAATATAAAAAAAATATGGGTTACATATACAAATATATTTTACAAATTATTATACAAAGGTCGATTTTGGTCATGTATAACTTATCAGAAAAGAGGAACTCTTGTGCCTGATAAGGGAGCCACGATTCTTACTTAGGTTGTAAGTTATAATATGTTTTGTATAAAATATTTACTTTGTACCCTAAGTTTTTTTTTAATAAATGTTTAATTTTATTTGTTTGTTCTGATTGGTTGATAGTATACCGCAATTCAGAAGGTTTTTTATATAAATTGGTCAGGTCTCAGGTCTTCTGTCAACTTTGGGAATGCAATGAGGAGAACTTTGCAACTTTGGGAATGCAATTTTTAATGAAAGGAATTTCTGGGAAGGAAAACGAATGAGGTGTGTGTAGGAATCTGGAGGTCAAAGTGTCCAGGAGTGACGGACGTACGAATTCATTCCTCCCATTGGGTCTGAACACATCTCACCCATTGAATCTGGGCACCCATGCTGTATCACCAAACGCAGCGAACCACTTGGGGTGACCAATGGCAGATGTGTTGGTTATCCAATAAATGGTTCCCGGGTGGCGGTACGAGTTTATTGTAAGAACTATTGAAAACAAAAAGGTAATAATATTTTTTATTATTATTTTTTTTATATAAATTGCTAAAATATTATTTTTTACTAGCGAGTTCCGGGCACGCGTTTCAATGCTTATTAATAAAAAAAATTGTTCTCCCTGCGTGTCCTTTCCCATCCGTCCCATTCTCCATCCACCTCCCCTTCCCCTTCCCCTCACGCGTACTCCTCCACCTTTCCCGCCTTCCCTCTCCCATCTCCCGCTTCCCGTCTCGCGAACCCCCCTACCGCGTTCCCCTCCCCTCTCCCGCGCTCCATACAGTCAGTCCCAGTACATTCAGTTTTCAAACAGCTCGCGTGCCACCGATTGCAATTTTTCTATTCAATTTTCCTTAGCTAATAATATACCTAATATATTTAGAAATCTTCGCGGGCGTGCGCACAACTCACGTCGCAATCGGAGGAATGGTTTAGAGAGTGCTTATAGACCGCAAACACAAAAATATTTATTGTTATAAACTAAGATATGAAATTATTATATAGGTATATATAAAAGAGGATGTAGATTTTTTTTTATTTATAAGTGTCTATTATCACAAAAGTATCATTCCGCATTCCCAAACCATCCTCACTGATAAGAGCATTTTTAATTGCACCTCCCATTGTGTGACAACGGCCCCTTACCTATCGCGAGGGGCGCCCGAATAGTTGGCCATAATTCCATTATGTATGTCGCGCATGTGTCAAAAATGCGATTATGGACAAACAATGACCTCCCACACATATTCATACATTCACCCTCTCGCACACACACACACATGTGTGTGGGAAGCAGAGGCTACCAATTATAAGAGTGACAGAACAAATGATCGTCAAACTTCGGGGAAAAATTTAAAAAATATATTTTCGGTTAGGTGTCTGTCTGTAACTCTGGTTCCATGAACTCTAAAATCCGTACAAACGTATTTCCCTAATTCCTCCATGGATATTGACACTAGTTCAAACATTTTTTAAAGATCGATACTAGCGTGTCGGTAAGTTTTGCTTTTTTTGTTAAGTTACTTTTTTTACAAGTTAGACCTGTACATTATTCATACATTATTATTTAATTTATTTATTTAATATCAACCGTATAAATACACCATAAGCACACATGTCACAAAATCTTAAGAAACATATTAGAAACAGTAAATAAATAGCATAACAGATTATTGTGGCGTTTGAAAGAGAAATGACACCATAGATGCAATTACATACAAAGATCTGCCACATCTGCAAATCTATTAGTAACTTCATGTAATCTAGGAGGTACAAGGGAGTGTTTGGCGTACTCAGTCCGGTTATTGGACCATTTAAAATTTAATATAATATATGGTATACTTGGAAGATCCTCTCAGTATTGCCCTGGCGAAAAACCACCATTCAGAATCGAATTGTTACTTGAAATGGCCTAAGCCGTTTTTGGTAACCAGATATGAATAGCAGGGTACTTCCCCACCTCCCTCTTCCACATTTCCTTCCCCACCTTACTACCTTCAGCTTCACTGGAGGGTCTTTAGGTATGGTCACCGGACAGTCTGCCGTCAGTTGTAAATTGAGCTGCTATATTATGACTTCTTTGTTTTCCAATCCAAGGGATTCGCGCACGGAGATTGAGATGATTTTAGAGGTTATCCGTTTCTTAGTATGTTTGTACTGGATATTGTTGTAATTTACAGAGATTTGATTCTAGTTCTGAGCTCTAGGGCTCTAAAATGTAGAATGAATTGCTAGAAATGACATCGAAGATATTATAATCACAAAAAGAGAAAGCTGACAGAAATACCACTGACAAATGATAACATAGACGAATTAAGGGTAAAAGAGTCTACATACAAGGAAGAGAGGAAAAAATTAATGAAATTTGAAATGTTAAGTAATAAATAAGGTTAAATATTAAACATAGGACAACACGACACTCAACACTCACAACATACCTACCCCATTTGGGAATGCCTCAGTCTCATTGGCTGAAGGGAGCGGTTGGGACTCTTGTGCGGTATTTACATTAAAAATTTTATAAATAAATAATGTTATATAATATGTAGATATTAGAAATGTAGACACCATCTATAGTTTTTCGTAGTCATTTAACCAAGGGTCTCAAAAATGTCATTCAAATAAAATAGCCCTATTTTCCTTAAATTACCACTTTAGTATAGGTATTTGTCTCCGTTTTACTCTTAGTTTTTACTTTTTTTATATGATTCAGCATAAGAGTCCCAACCGCTCCGTCTGGAGATAGGGAGTCTATGGCATTCCCAATTTGGGCAAGTTGTGAGCTGCACAATACGTTTTCTTGTTAATTCATAAATTGTTAAATAACACAAACAGAAGTTTGATTTTCTTTGGCTGTTATTTGCTTTTTCTATGGGCCGATTTCAGAATTTCAGCTGTGAGCTGTCCTGTATTTTAGTTTAAGTCGTTTAAACACGAATTCCTGAAATTATGTTTGATTATTTATTCATTTAATAGCCATAGAAATTCACACAAGCCTGACAAGAGATCTCGGCTGTTAAATGAATAAATAATCATGCATACTTGCAGGAATTCGTATTAAAGACGACTTAAACTAAAATACAGGACAGCTCACAGCTGAAATTCTGAAATCGGCCAATAGAAAAACAAGTAACTGCCAAAAAAAATCACACAAATCTGACAGGAGATCTCGCCCGAGATCTATCTCGATCTCACAAAAGATAGAGAATCGCTTGGCAGGTCCAGCTAACTCTGAATTCGTAGCCAACAAACAAAACTTGTGAACCACAGAAGCCGTCAAAATATTGCACTACATTGATTAAAAAACTTTATGAAACGCTGCTTCGCAGATTTTTTCCACCCCAAATAAATTGGGGAGAGTCGAATCCCCGAAAAAGTGAACACTTGCCTTGTTTACAAGGATTTAGATTTTAATTTAGATAGGGGAGCCACCGTAGAGCACAGAACACCAAAACAACCCCTATACCACACAACCAACATTCACCCTTAACCCCAGCACTCTAACAGCGAAATTGGTGTGGGTTCTATGCTGGGTTTGATGGGGTTTGGTAGAGCCAATTTCAGATCCATTAAAAACCCATTCATATACGATTACTCGATATAATGAATTAAAGTGCCTTCACGCTGGGGGTGCTCACCGCTGGGTGCCTTGCGGGGGGGGGTATTTGAGGGTGTTTGACGATTTCCGTAAACACTTGGTGCTTCGATTGATAATAAGTCTTATTAATTACGGCGCCCTTGAGGCCCAAACGGCGCTATACAAATCATCCAAATATTAATAATGCAATAAATGTTTTTTTTATGAATACCGCAATTTTTACGAGTCCCAACTGCTCCTGTCTGGAGCCAGTGAGACAATGGCATCCCCAATGTTGTGAGGCTGAAGGTAGTGGGGAGGGGAAGGAGATAGGGAAGAGGAAGTTGGGAAGTACCTGGCTATTCAGATATAGTCACCAAACACGGCTAAAGTCATTTCAAGCAACGTTTCAATTCTGAATGGTGGTCTTACACCAGGGCAATACTAAGAGTATCTTCCACTCTGGATCGTGCCGCAAATATACTATATATTATTTTAAATGAATAAAGTGTGAAATAACACAAATTAATTAAATAAAATTTATTTGCCACACCGGGATTCGATCCCCCGATCTTCGGAATGCGAGTCAAGAGCCTTACTAATCAAAGCTATTATGAAAATTAGTTAATTACCAACGGTCAAAGAGTTTCCCTCAACCAGCCACGTAGCTGATTTTATAGATACGTACGCCGCCAAGACCTGGACACACCTCACCCCGTGAATCCCGGCATACCTGCTAAGCCACCAAACGTAGCTAACTAGTTTGGGTGACCTACAGAAGAGGTGTTGGCCATCCATTAAATGGTTCTGGGGGCGGCGGTACCCAAACCGCCTTTCAAATTTTGATACAGAGTTAGGAAACAAAATATAAACATGTCTATACAGTGTTTTATTTTATTTATTTATTGATGGTTTTTAAGTACATACATAGTGACCTACCTAATACAATCTTATACCATTTTATAAATTAATCACTTAATTTAGTTTTAATACTTTCTTCTAACACCAATTATCAATCTTCCAGTTGATTAGTCAGACATCTCCGAAAAATCGAAATTTGAGTTGAGTATGCAGTTATATGTAAAAGTGTATCCTCTATCTGGTACAATACTCAGATTACTCATAAACACCGCCAAATCAATTATAATGAAGAAAAACTTTAGTCAAAAAATAATTTTCTGGATTACTAGTAAGATATTTTAAAATGTTATATTGATGTACCGGGCCGTTATGCTTCCCGGTGTTATTTTAACCACTGGAGGGCTTTTTGTCACAATATGGCACTATTTAAAATATCTCGGATTGCTTTGCTGCCAATTTTGGCAAATTTTCCCTTATTTGTAAATAATTAAGTAGAAGTTTACGATTTTATCATTTTTTTATAAATCTTACGAATATGTGATAATCGACAAAAGATAGGTGAATTCATTGGCTATATAGATCTATAATCAGTTTGTATGAATCCATATTAAAATTCGGAGGTATGATTTTTTTTTTAATGTGGGCGGAAAATATGCAAAATGATCACAAAAAAATGTCGAGCAATCGGAGAAAAAAGTTTTGAATTGCGCTGTCGCTCCAGTGGTTATGGCATATTTAATATGTAAAACACAGACACGTGTAAAATATATTTGATTTATGATAAGAATTCGAATATTTCTTTCTTTACTATCACAAAACTTAGTATTTGGAGATGTAACTGGACGATGGATATATTCATTGCTACGTACATGAACGACTTTTGAAGCTGGATTTTTTTTCTAAAGGGAAGTTTTTTTGATTTCTTATTTCAACGTGGAATCTCTCTAGTACGTGGAAACTTGGAAAAACACTTCTTCTTCTTCTTCCCCTTATCGAATTCGGGTCGGGGACCCATTGCATCGACAAGGCTCTTCCATAAGTCCCTGTCTTGTGCTAACTGTTCGACCTCCGTCCATTGCAGTCCCATCCTCTCCTCACAGTTTCTGGAGTTGCCTCGCCCAACTGTGTCTGGGGCGGCCCACTGGACTTCTACCCTTTAGAATCGCACTCAGTATTTTCCTCGGAATTCGGTCATCAGACATTCTTAGTACATGCCCAAGCCACCTCAGTTGTGATTTTTCTATGAAGAGTAGTACCAGTGGTTCAATGTTCAGATCGTCTTGGATCGTCGTGTTTCTTATGTGTTTCATTTCGTAACCCCTGCCGCTCCTCTCAAGTACCTCATTTCGGCAGCTTTGTACTCTAGAGCGTGTTCGATCGTTTAGCATCCATATCTGGTCGCCGTAAGTGAGCGTCAGGTGGTATTCCGTTTAGAAACACTGCCATCTTTGTCTTGAAAATGAGCTCGGTTTTCTTTGTCAATGAGCTGTAGAGAGGACGCAACACACCGTTAGCCGCACTAATTCTTCGATCAATATCTCCGTATTGCCGTCCATCGCTGGAGAATTCGACCCCGAGGAAAATCATATAATTTTAAAACTAAATCTTTATTTTCAATTTTAGAACTCTACGAAATACAAATATAACGTCGCTTTTCTCTTGGAAATCAGAAATAGCTCTTCGTTAAGCTTATCGAATCTCATTAGTTCCAGCTAATGAGTTAATCTCCCATAACTTTTAGGGAATATTATTCCCATTAGATACAGAAGTAATGGGTGTCCGAACTAATGTGTATTAATGTGGAAATTAATTAAGTATGTCAGTTGAAGTATTTAAATAGTAGGTGGTGAGAATTCGGTTTTCCGGGAAGTTTAAAAATAATTTTGTACGGAACTTTGTAAGAACTGTTGAATATCTGTTGGATCTATGCTGTAAGTTGGAAATATAGAATCATATAATGTTTTTCAGTTAATTTTTCATAGCTTTTAATGGCTTTTCGGAGAGGTGTTGAGTTGAGTTGATTTTGAGTTATTGTTGAACAGGTCTCCCTCAATCAATCTCTCCCGATATTGTAGGAAGTAATGAACTGAAAATAATCGCGTTGACCTAAACGCATCAAAGATTGAAAGCTATGCAAATTTCTGTACGACATATCTCAAAATTTGTTTCATACATCATACAAACAGATTTCCTTTTTATTGTTAAGATACTCTTATTATTACCCTTAAAGAAGACGCCGTTCGGTTATGAAAAAATTGGCTCTAATTCTTATTCGTAACTAGATCTGAACAGTTAGGATCTTTCCAACCTTCTCTTCCCTTTCTTGCATCTCCTCATAACATTCTCTACTTCGGGTTTCATGAAAGATCACGAAAAATAGTTAAATCTAAATCTAATCTAATCTCTAAATCTTCCCACTATTCCCTTGTATTATCATTTATCCTTACACCATATCCAGTTTCTGTTACAACGGGCGGCAGTGGGAGGCAGGGCTGGCGAAACCGGGTGGGAGTGAGTAGGAAGGGCAAGGGTGGTGTTCCCAAGGGAGGAGAGTGATTCAATTACACTTAATTTTGTGCGATGGTGCAACAGCGGCCTCCTCTTATGTTTACACCGAGCGGGAGAGCAGTGGGCGGTCAGGAGGAAATGGTTAATTCATTGTTTGGTGTTGATCCGTTTTGTGGTTTAGAAGCTTGTCTTTGGCTTCTACCTATCTCGCAATTTCAGGAATAATAGTCTATGGTAGTAATTACTAGATTGGTAAAATACTTATTAAGCCTCACTATCAAATTGGCTTTACCGTGCCAATAATTTTTTTTTAAATAATAAGAATGGGTCCATAATGGGTCTTTGGGGAAACTTCAAATATATCGATATGCTTACAAGGCTCATACTGACATGGTTTTATAACACACGACCTGAGTCACGATTTAATTTCATTCTATTTCACTATTCATTCATTCTATTTCATATTTTGTGTGAATCTAAAGATACACAAAAAGTATTTTTTTAAAGTTTTATTTGCCCTCTGATGATGCTTACGTTAAGTGAAACCGGTCAGTCGTATTAAATTAAACAAATTTCATGGTTGTTAACAAAGGATGGTTTTAAGTATGTTGTCCTGTAAATTTTTACTGGCTTTGTATAACAATGTATCATCAGCAAAGAGTTATAATAATATATATTTTTCATTTCCGTCTTTATACATACACGTTATTTGAATTTATTAAAGACTCCAGCGAGAAATGAACATGAACAATCGCTTGAACAACACTATAAACATTGAAAACTTTGAACAATTCGTGTTCAAAACCCTGTGTTCAAGCTTTACCACAAGCAATGGAAAACATTCCACTCCCGGGTGAAGCGGGAAGGCAGGCGTGGCCGGCGGGGGGGGGAATAAGTTCATTTTTTACAGGAGCCGCATAGTAACGGAGATAAATCGAATGAAATTTGAAGTTATATCAACCGCGCGAGCCCAATGATTATGAATTTAAATTGCAAATAAATACTGTCGTAATGGATGATTATTTCTTTTGTAAACTCACTTGTAAATAAAGTTTATTAATTTATAAATCGGTTTCAGAGACACAAAAGAAATTGACCAATTAAAATAGGTATTCTATTCTTAATCCCTGATAAATAAATACCTAATAAAAATCGAGGTAGGTAGTTAGGTCTAACTTGAAATCTGCGTGTTCTTCTGTATACTTCGTCCACAATCTTAACGCTTAATTTCTTATCAGAAATCGAATTTTGACATCTACGTAAGTAATTACGCATTCGAAATTCTTAAATACTAACTTTAGGTCATAATAATCGATATTAGTCGGAAATCTTTCCTGATAAATAAACATCTATTAAAATATGTGTGTTTTCTCCCTGATGTGGCTTCTCTTCTTCATTGGAACGCATTTCAACATTTATGTAAACGCTAAACGTCAAACGTCAAGTTTATTTATTTATTTATATATATATATATATATAAGTTGTACATTTTATTTATAACAATTACAGGCAATATAGCCTAAGACGTTATAATTGTACCATTTATGCAGTGTATATGTAATGCCAAAAATCTTACAAATGCGCTAAAGGACACAAAAAATAAATCTATTTTTTTATCCACCGCATTCAAAAAGCACGTAGCTCTCCCCAGAGGTGAGTTCATAAATAAATTAGTGCGGCTTGCTCTACTATATAGGAGGTTGTGATCACGTCCTCGAGAGTGAGACTCTGGTACATAAAAATTTAATTGGGCCAGTATCTCATTATTAGATAAGTGACCGTTCATTAATTGAAAAAAATATTTAAGCAAAGCAATACCTCTACGTGTCTCTAGGGAGTGGTAATTGGTCATGCCTAATATATAAATGGATGGGTAAAGCCAAGTATTCAGTGCGTTCGCACGAACAGGTCCTTACCACAGGCCACTAGCAAAATTGTGTGACCGCGCGAACTTCGCACTAATCTTTCAAACCATGTTTCAACAAACGGAGGAGACGAAAACAAAAAATGTTTATAGTGTTGTTTAAGTGAACGTTCACGTTCATGTGCATGGTTTCGCTCGCTGGAGACAGGCCTTTACATAAACATTTCATCTTATTGAATTTTGTGTTATAAAATGGGGACCTCAGCATGGCCAACATTATCCAGTGAGGCCAACATTATTAAATTATAATATAAAATATTAATCACTGTACCAAAATAAATAAATAAATTGTAGCAATACTTGACTAAGAAATGCACCACATCTTAACCACACCGTGCCCCATGCTGTAAGCACCTACCAAAAGCCTAGCCTGCTCGCCGCAAAACGAACAAATATTTACGCAAAGCGGTACGGGATCCTACCCCGTGGCAGTATTACCAGGCAGATATTAAGGGAAGCAGTAGGCTGTAGATTCTACAGAGTAGAGCCTTCGCAAGGGTTGAGAGGCTTGCAAGATACAAGCCATTGGATCATTTACAATCTGGTAAAGCCGGTATTGGATATATTGATTGGATAATTGACGTCTTAAGTCGACTCAAGCAAGCAATTAATACTCGTGAACTTTGAGAAGTCTATCGACTTTGAAACTTGGACTTAAGATGAAGCTATGCGAAATAATGCAAAATCATAAAAAATCATGTGTTTTTGTTTTGAAAATTTGATCACTTAGAAGTATTAGAAATGCTTCAATTAAATACTGCGTGAAGAACTTATCTTGGTCCTTAAATATCGGACATTTTTTTACAAGTCTTTTAATAAGCTTAGAAGATAGAAAGTATAAGGTCTAAAAAAGCACTTTCAAGTGCAAACTCTACTACTTATAAACCCCTTTTTGGATACATGAATTCATATATGTATGCAGATACCCACCTATTTATAAATCTAAACTAATATTATAAATGCGAAACTGCGTGAGTTTGTTTGTTACGCTTTCACGCATAAACCAACAAACTGATTTTAAAAATTATTTCACTAACAGAAAGCTACATTATATGCGAGCAATATGGGCCGTATATAATGGTAAGCTCTGGCGTTATGAAATTATAAATATTAATATATTTTATTTATCATACGTTTTCTGCCGCTAACAAAGGCGAGTTATTGCTAACGTCAGAAAACAAATCGTTGTCATGGAAACGATGCTGATAAAGTAAGCAAAAATAAATCTCCAAAATGTTTGTACGGGCATAAATTCCGAACGACTGCACCAAATTGGATAATTCTTTTTTTCTTTGTGCTCTGACATTATGAAATTTAGGTGCCACGCTAGCTATTTGAAAACTGAATGTACCGGGAATGAATGTACGGAATGCGGGAGGAGGTGAGGGGAGGGGAGTGGGGGGAGGGGATAAGTGCAAGCACTTCAGTAATTTCCTCCTAATACCATGCAAGCGAAGCCGCGGGTAAAAAGCTTGTAAAACAATCATCGAAAAGGGTTTCGTAAATTCAAGACTTTAAACTTTAAAACAGTTTTTATAGGTCTAATACTTTATTTTTCGTCAGAACAGAAGTGTAGATTATGTTTTGTGTTTATATATGTAGATGTGATCCCCTTAATGTTGTTTTTTACGTTTAGTTTTGGTGTAGCCGTCTAGTACAGAAACTTCAGTACCTGAAATATATTATTTCACTACTACACCAAAACTAAACGCATAAAACTACATTAAGAGAATCACTTCTTCCTTCTCCATATTTATTTATTCAATTTTGTACAATATTTTAATTTTAAATTTATGCCGTGCGAGTATTTTGGGGATGCTGAGTGGAAGGCCTTTTTGAGGAGAGGCAGGAGTGAAGATGGGTCTTGAAGAGATCTCACTTTGGATATGATTTGAGACTTTCACGACCAAAATCGTGATGTATTTTTGGGGTATTATGCCGTGTTGTTCTACTCCTTCTTTAACCAATCTACACACCTGCCCTGATGTTCGACATTGCAATTCTGTCCGAAACGTTGGCTAAAGAAGGAGGAAGCACAACATGGCATAATACCCCTATAAATCACTATGAGATTTCATGTTGTACACACTTCACCACATTGTGCCTTTATAATGGTCACTGTAACGCTTTACGAAACGTTCGTTAAAGAAGGTGGTAGCGCAACACGGCATAATATCAATTTTGGAGGCGGGAATGGGTACCGCCGCCCCGGGAACCTTTATTGGATAACCAACACCTCTGCCATAGGTCACCCCAAGTGGTTCGCTTTGTTTGGTAATTTAGCAGAGGCGCCCGGGTTGATGGACTGAGGTTTGTCCAGGTCTTGGAGGACCAGGACTTTTCCTTCCCATAACTCTCCTCCCCTCCCTTTTCTTGAAAGCCCTCCACCTCCGCCCTGAGGGAAATTATTTTCCTCAGGGCCTCCTGTGTGGATCTCATGTAAAAAAAAAATAACCTCATGTAATCATGGATCTCATGAAAAAATAGATTTGATTAATTTTAATTTAACCTCTGCCTGAAATTCTCTTTCAAAATCTTATCCGTTAACAAAATAATACATAATATGATTTCGTGAATGTGCGGTTCCACCACACGTACAAACCCAACATCAGACACCAAAGGTACGTATTATGAAAACCTACCACAAATCTCAGTTATTTAAAAACACGTCTTCAAGCAATAATACCCCTCCGCGTGCGCTGCGCAGGGGAGACAGGAGTCAGGGGAGACTGGGGTGATCGGGAGGGCAGGTGGGGTGAGACGGGACTGGGGGCGGAGCCGGCACAACAAATTGCCTTATTTATTATTTGGTAACTGCTGAGCGCGGCTACACCCCGAGCAGGTTTACCCCTCCTTACAACTACAGGCGAATCGGGCAAAGTGGGATATTATCTACTTGGAAGAGAATTGGTACGCAAGGGATAATTATATCAATCATTTGATGATCTTTTTTACTAAGTGTGGGAACTTGCCGAAAAATTTACTAAAAGAGATTTGCTGCTTCCGAAACTGATGTAGATGTACTTGTAATGGACTGTAAATACTTAAGGGGGTATTCTAGTCTACAAAAAAAAAAAAACTACTTTTTTTTCTCTTCATATTTCCAAATTTTAAATATTCAAAAATATCTTCTTAAAAGGATTTTTCGAAATTCGCATTATTTCAAAATCTATAACCATTTTAATGCCGCGGATTAGACGGAATCTAATCAAAATCTGAATAGAACAAAATTTAAACCCATTTTTCTCCAAACCACTTTTTTCGAGGCGGTTGACACGATATTTCAAGTTCTACTAAACCAATTTACTTGAAAATTGGTGTGAGCCTTCTCTATACATTCCCCTATGGCGGGAACTAGAACTATAACAAAATTTCAATATTTTACTATTTTTAAAAAATTTGGAAAGTCAAAAAAACTGGCACAAAAACGTCTTTTTTATTTCAGACAGCCGCCATTTTGCGGAAGTTTTTTTTTTTTACTTTTCCTTAGTTCGGGCCATAGCCGCATTTGTTTAGATTAAGAATTGGCGCGCCATTTTTTTGAGACCCCCCACTTCAACACCGTGTAACATTCTGAATTTTTAATTTTTTAGTTCGACTCTTTTTTTAATGGATTCCTTAATGTTTAATAAATATTTCATAAAATAGAAGTTGGTAAAAATATTATTGGTTTTTTTTTGTTGCAATTTTTGTCTCTAGACTAGAATACCCCCTTAAACGAGGCGAAATGGTGTTTGCTGGAATTTGGGTGAAAATATGTGCAGAAAAAACAAGGTAAGCAAGGAAAACGGATGACCAATCACTTACCTCTTTACATCTGCAAAGAAGCACACTACACAGTTTGATTTTCAAAGAAATAAGAAACACATTCCTCTATTAAAAACATAAAAAATCCGTTATACACTACGTCGCCTCAGTTCGTATTTGTCCAACAGACCATTTTAGTTTTTGTTCAATCTCCACTTTAACATTAAAAATAAAGTATAAAAAATTATATTTAATCACTTCTAAGATTTATTTCAACTAATGAGACCTTTACCTTTACGGAAATAGATTTATATTAAGCAACTATCATAATGTTTCATTGAAATAGTGAGAGAAAACCTTCTCTTCCTGTAAAATTTTCCAAAGGTCTGTTGGACAAATACGAACCAAGGCAACGACTAGTTAAGTTATATCGAAGCTTGCGAGCTATATACAGATTAGAGTTCCAAGCCGCGCTAAGCTCGACCATTCCATTCCATTCAACCGCAATGATGTTATATACATTATAACCAGACTCGCCATTTTTTTACGTTAACTCCACACATGAGATCCTGAGGTAAATAATTTCCTCAGGGATTATGTCATCTGAGATGCTGTTTGGAGGAATTTTTTGAGAGAGAAAAGAGTGAACATTGGTCTTGAAGGGACCCATATGGTAGGAAGGAGGAAACACAGAGACCGGCCAATTGTCTCACAAACTGAAGATTGGATGCGGCAAGTAAGAAACACTGTCATGTTTTCAGTAAATTCGTAATTCAAAAGTTATTCATATTGATAAACATAGACATTCAAAAATGAGTGTGTATGAACGACATAGATATATAACAGGGCGGCGTTTATGTATTTGCGCCGAATACAACATTCTACATAACGGGTGTCAAGATAAGCTTTCTCACTTATCTTAGACGAATACGGAATGCTGTGTGAGACGACCCTAGGTTGTTCTTCTTATACTTAATTGAGCCATTGCCCGAAATAATGTTGTATCCAAAAAAACTATAAATGTTGAGTTATTGACGGAATAATGTTGGGCATTTTAATACGCATCTTTTAAGGTAGGAATTATGGTAATGAAAATTTTTTTATGTTTCTGGCAGCCTTTTAAAATTTGGTTTGTGAAAGAATTTTGGATGATTCCATTTATCGAAATCACGGCCCATGGTTTAATTTATGGGAATAAATGGAGAAAACGAAAGTCCTATGGCTTCAACTAGAAAGTCTTCAACGCCAAAAAGTTGAAGAAAGAAGGAAAGAAGAATTGGTCCAGAAAAAATATTATTAACCCTATTTTTTAGCCGTTGAAACAGTTTTGTGGAATAATGTTGTAAGTTGATCTCAAGACAATATCTAGAAAGTAAATGGTTTCATTTATTCACATCGTTTTTTTTTGCTTTTTAAACTCAAAAACATCAATGAAATGTGTACATTAATGTTAGAAGAGCGTGTTGCTTTCTGCAAGGTGCGAACAGTAAAAAACAACCGTTTTATGGAATAACGTTGTATTTGAAAGTGTTCATATACAACATTATTCCACAAATTCTTTTAATAAAATCTTATTTAATTGCCTTCTTAGACGACTTTTTAATCTAAATTCTTAAGAATTGTATGTTTTATGTTTTTTAAGTATAAAATGTTATGAAAAATAACTGGTTTCGTTTTTTCTATTTTTCTCGGAACTAGAATAGTGTTGGATACAACATTCTTCCGGGCAAGGGCTCAATTGTTGGTTCGTTTGCAATCTAACTTTCTCTAACGGCGCCAAAAATCTTCGAAAAACACTTCAAATAATTGTATTTTTTATAATAATAAATAAAAAAATTTGCCTATATTTACTAATAAAATGTTATTCCTTGGCTTTTACTAGTGTTTGTCGTGTAATGGAAACATTTTCTCATCACAAACGAGGACACACATTTTGATGCTTTTTTAATGTAATTTACTTACTAGTAGGACACGACCTTAAGCAATGTGTGGCAGTTGAGAACTGAAACTACGGAATCGAGGACATTACAATTGCCTTGTCTTCGGCTTACCACTTCGAGATCTATACCACGCATCTATATTCATTATTATATATAACATCTTTGATGAACCATGCCTGTGTTGCCTCAAAAATAGAATATTTATTTTTTTACAGTAAACAAGCAATACAGTTGTGTTAGATACGTAGTATATAATATATAATGATTTATGATTAAATTAAGGCAAATCAAAATTAACAGTATGTAGTATGGAAAGTGAAGTATATATAAAGAAACAAAGAAATATAAAATGTCTGTAAATGTAAATGTAATCGTGTCTTACGTTAAAAGGGATCGAAATAAAAATCTAGTCTCCTTTAACGGAAGCATTCTTCCGAACACGCCCTCCATTGATATGCTTGGTGTAACTATAAGTGACCAGCTCAGGTACGGGGGCTCCATCGAATCCAGAGTAAAGTTAGCCTCTCAAAAACTGGGCGTACTGTACAGGGCCCGCTGATACTTTAATAGTATACAACTGTTGTAATTAACTTAACTTGTTAATACATACTCGTATGTTGGGCGCGCGTTTGGCGTGTCTCCCGACTATGCACCGGTGCAGAAGGGATCATTGACGTTATTTCCTCAGAGCATCTTCCATTGAAATACCGGTGGAACAGGGATAGCATTCCCACCGGACGCCTGTGCTCTAAAGATGGCAAGTCGTTCGTTAAGGTGAGGAGGTGGGAGTGAGGGAGGTGGGAGAATCTATCAACATATGCACACGGTTGACATTTGACACATGAGAATGGGTCTTTTTTTCGACTCGTTCTTGAGTTCAACAGCTCGGCTATGGAACGATTTGCCGGTCTCTCCTTCCTCCGGGCTTTCCTTCCTCCTACAACATGGGTCTCTTCAAGACCAATGTTTATTCCTTTCTCTCCTCAAAAAGACCCTCCACACGGTATCCCAAATGACATAGGCCCTGAGGTAAATTATTTTCCTCAGGGCCTCCTGTGTGGAGTCAATTTAAAATAAAATAAAAAAATCATACATCTCAGTAAAGTGATTATAAAGACTTCGTTTTAAAACTAACACGGAATCTTTATACGTGTCTACAATATTCGCAAATTTATTTCCAAAATGATGTAGTCTGTTTATAGGCGTGTGAGCTTCATGGTTAGATTTAAAATTGTCACAGAAAAAGGTAGCACTTTGCCTCGTATTTCTGGTTGGTACGTAAAATTTTATTTTGGCGAGAATTTCAGTGTTGCCAATGCAATTATTAATCATTTTTCAATAGTACAAGGTCAGAGACTTTCCGCCTATCTGATAGCGTTAATATTTTGAATTGGAATATTCAGTTTAAAGTTGATAAATCTTAGAAATTTGTGCTGTACCCTTTCTATATTGTCGGAATGTATTTTATAGAATGGAGACCAAATAAGCGAATTATACTTTATCTGGCTTCTTACTAAAGAATTGTACTATGCTTCGTAACATAGGGAGTTTTTTTCGAAATCCAAACCTTTCCTTTTATCTATTCTTAATAAACCTTCTCATCCGCACAATCTCCCTTCATTTCACCCCATCCCTACAAAATACAAAGGATTGTTATCAACTATGGTATTATAATAATATGACATTATAATCAAGGGGGAAGTGCGGACACGGTAACTATGGCCGCGGCAGATTACTGCTTTACCGACGGGTAAACACGGTCACGTGACCGGCGCACCGCGGGACGCTACCAGTTATAAGAACACAATGGGAAAAGATAATTGAACAATTTGCGTGTATATGTATATTTTTAAAAATATATGGTGCACTGTTTTTTTAAGGCGATTTGATACCACACAAGAGTCCAAATTGCTTTGTTTGTGAGACTGGACAAAATTGAAGTCTTCCTTTCTGAGCGGTGGTCTCTTACCAGGGCGATACTGAAAGTATCGTAAAACTCTTGAGCGATGGCAATTTTATTTATTAATTTTTATATTAGTTCTACGCAGGAGGCTTTTGAGGTAAATAACTTCTCTCAGAACCTATGTCATCTTTGGGGATGCTGTGTTAAACGAAGGAGGGGAGGATTTGTGAAGAAAAAGGTGTTTTTTTTACGTTAGCTCGACACAGGAGGCCCTGAGGAAAATAATTTCTCTCAGGGTCTATGTCATCTTAGGGGATGCTGTGTTGGGGGTCTTTTTAGAGAAGGGAAGGCTAAGAAGTTCTGGAAATGAAACAGGTATGAGGGTTGGATAGGAATCTGGAGGTCAGTTGTGATGGACGTCCTCCAACTCTCCAAATCCATCCTCTCAACTGGGATGCAAGGCAATGGGTTGAGAGAGTCCGACTGGAAAGGCCAAATGCTTCCCTCAACCAGTCTTTCTCGATCCGGCCCGCCACGTTGCAGTTGAGCAGACGCATCCGCCGCCAAGACCTGAACAAACTTCACCCCATGAATCCGGGCACCCCTGCTAAGTCACCAAACGTGAACCACTCGGAGTGACCTAACTAAATGGTTCCCGGGGAGCGGTACCAATACCCACCTCCCAAATTGTAATTGTAGGAATCTTGGATCAGTGTGTCCAGGAGTATAATGTATGAATCCATCCCTCCTATTGCGGTGCAAGGCAATGAGTCGAGAGAGTCCGACTGGAGAGCTTAAACTGGCCTCTCCCGATCCGGTCCGCAATGCAGCTGATGGGCAGACGCATTTGCCACTAAGTCCTGAACAAACTTCAGCCTTTGAACATTGATATCCCTGCTAAATCACCATACCTAGCATAGCACTTGGAGTGACCTATGAAAGAGATATTGGTTAAGTCAATAGCCGTACCCAACACGCCTCCCAAATTAAAAACTTGGATGAACTTGGAACTTGAAAACCTCTCACGATCCCACCATGTCTTCCTCTGGCGGTCTTGACTAATTCTAAAATTGTAAATTAATTTTTTAAACTGATTTTTGATAAGTAACTGATCGTACTTTCAAACAATATTGCACCCAGGACGTTTGCGGTGATCGTTCTTCTTTACTCTATGGCAGTAATATTTCCAAAATGATGGGGTGCAAGAAGTCAGCTAGGGGGTATTTCTATGACACGGCACCCCTTCTAACCAACTAAACACCCTGCAACTGCTAATGACTTTTTGACTACCGCCCTTTCCGCTTTGCAAATGACAAAATGATGACGGAATGAAGGCAGACGCGTCAAAAATGTTGCGTCAAAAGTTACTGTTGTTTGACTGAATATTGAATATATTGCTTTAGGCAGGGGTTCTCGAAGGATGACGTAATGATACAGTTTAAAAATATGCTTTAAGTGTTAATATCGAAATATTCCATGAAATCTTGTGAGCAATTGATTATAATCGATTAGAATATCACTTAACTAAAACAAGCAAAATAATTTAAAGGATATAACACCTCTGTTAAAATCAAAAACCTACTAATACTGACCTCTTTCACAAATCGATCAAATAAAATTTACATGCGCGCGCCAGGAGTTGAACCCGCGACCTCCAGATCCATAGTCTAAAGTCTTGCCCTCGACCACGAAGGCCCTTAAGTGAGGAAGAAAGGCCCAACGGTACGCAAATACATTAATAAAACATTATAGTTTGCATTCTCCAATACAGCGTTTAGGTAGTCTTGGTAACAAATATTTAAACAATATGGATGTATTTGACCATAATTTGAATTTAGCAAACTTCAAACAACGTATGTGCCAACTATTTCTACCTACTTCAAAAACCATTTTTATCTCTATTTCTACTTAACTTACATTCTATGTTACTAACCTACTTTGGGTCAACTCTTATATATGTAACCTACATTTTATATTTTATACTGCTAACCCTTAACAAATCACAAGTGCGCCCCACGGTTAAATTTGGCAGCCACCTCTGGTCTCGAGCCCTAAAATACCTGAAAAAACCCTCGACTCTGTGCAAAAACGTGCGGCCCTTTTGATAACTTCTCCAAACATAAAAAACGGATTGCAATCTTTAGAGCACAGGCGTTGGGTGGAAATGCCATCCTTGTTCTACCGGTATTTCAATGGAAGATGCTCAGAGGAACTAGCTTCATTGATCCCTTCGGCACCGGTGCATAGTCGGGAAACACGCCAAACGCGTGCCCAACATTTGTACACGGTTGACATTTGTCACATGAGAACGGGTCGTTTCTTCGACTCGTTCTTATGTTCAACATCTCGGCCGTGGAGCGATTTGCCGGCCTCTGTGTTTCCTCCTTCCTACAACATGAGTCTCTTCAAGACCAATGTTCATTCCTTCCTATCCTCAAAAAGACCCTCCACACAGCATCCCAGATGACATAGGCCCTGAGGGAAATTATTTTCCTCAGGGCCTCCTGTGTGGAGTGTAAAAAAATATATTTATTTTGTTTCTTATATTTTATGTTATTTGGTCAAAAACATGTACTGTACTAAATGTAAAAGTCTTGTGGGCGCTTAAATAAATAAACAAAACAATATATTAATCGGTTACGCCTTTTTATAAATTATTATAGATGAAAATGATTTCTTTGTCCCAATATTTTTAAAAATCGCTCCGTTTATCGCCAAATGAGTACACGGTCAATATAATTAGTTTCTAAAATTTGTGGATAAAATTGATTTGTCATATGGAAATAAACAGTGTTACCTTACAAACGTGTGAAATTGTTTTTCAAATTGTTGATTTATAAATGTGCGCAAAAACTTGTGTTGTGTGTATCGGTTTAAAACCTCAGTGGATCGATGGTAGTGAGGGATGAGGGATGAGGGGTGAGGGGTGAGGGGTGGCCGCGGGGGCAATTAGGGATGATGGATGTAACTAATTGTGGCGCTCGTGCGGCGGCGTGTCAACATGCGCACAATGGCCGTGACGGATTGTGGTGTGAAAATAATCTGGCCGGAGTTACCCGCTGCCGGTACTACCCGCCACTACCCTATTATATATACTACTGGTTACCTGATAGGGTTTGTCATTATCTAGATAGAAATGATTATGAAATTATTATTTGCATTATAATTATAAATTATTGCAATACAATATATTTTAATCGAAGTCAGGTGAACTGTATGAAAAATGTAATAGTTTTATTTTTTTTATTTTAATTACGAATAAGGGTTCCGTCTGCTCCCAATGGTCTGGAGCCGATGAGATTTTGACGTATCCAATTGGGGTATATTGAGAGGCTGAAGGAAGTGGAGAGGGGAAGATTTATTTATTTATTTGTAAGAGACAAACAGCTTATACATAAAATATAAAGATACATACGAGTATAAACAAAGTAAAATTAAGTCAAACCAAAAAGGACTCCTATGTCAAATGGAGATGGAGTTTAATCATATCTTAAAATTAATTTTAGGTGAGGAGAAGAGGAAGAGGAATATTTTTATTTTTTTAAATTTTTTTATTTTAGTTTATTAGGGAAACAAACAGTTATACATATTTTATCAGGTAATTACATATTACATAGTTACATAAACCAGCGAAGTTTCCGCAAAAATGTATGATATATATAAAAACATGGATTAAAACATTAAAGAAAACAAAAAGTGGTAGAAAAAGAAGAAAATAATATAAAAGATAAATAAAAAAAAACATAGATTAAAGCACGTTGGATAGATAAAATGAAATTAAACTCTAAATCTAAACAAAAGTAATACATTTTCACATCATAATATATAGTTCAAGGATAAACATGATTAATAATTACCATTTGCAAGCGCCCTTGAGGTGATTTTTCACAAAAAAAAAACAACGGTGCTATATAAATCTTCCAAATATTGTTATGAAAAGCAGGAAGAATAATAATTAATTAATAATAATTCTTAATAATGAGAGAAATAATAATAATTAGTAAAAATAATGAAAATGAAAAATAACACACAGCAGGGGTGGAGGGTTCGTAATGAACAATTTGTTTTGATTTTTGCTGTTAAGCATTTGGTAAATTGGCCTGAGGACAAATTGAAAACATCTGCATCTGAAAAGATGTTATTGTATTTTGTGCACGTTCTTCTGAGAAATGAATATTGTGTGTGATTTGTTTTTGAGTGCGGGATGTGGAATAGTTGGTTTGACCTCGTATTTCGTAGTGGAAATTAATGTTTTTAAGAAGATAGTTGTTGTCGACCACGTTGTTGATGATTTTTAATAAAAAAATTCTGGCCATTTATTTCTTCTATCTTCTTAAGTCGATAAATTAGGAATGTTAATGAATCTTTTCGGTTTTCTGATGTTCGAAAGGATTTAAAGTCTAAGTGAATATAGAATAAGGATAGGAGATGCTCTCGATACATTCCACACTCTTGTGTTGATTTTCGATCGTACGCTTTACTTCTATTCGGTATTTCAAAATATCTATATTGTAAAATTTTGTATTACGAGTACTCGTATATTGCGCGTACACTTGTATATTGTACACTTGTATATACTTGGGTATTTTTTCTAATGTTAAATGCACCTAACTACATGTGGGCAAATGAAATAAATTGGATTGTCTTGTTGATCTTGTCGCAAGTTGGTAAGTTTTTATTTTTTGACGACCGGCATAGTCTAGAGATAAGGCTCGCAAGAAGATACTCTCAGTATCGCCCTGGTGTAAGACCACCATCGTGTTTGGTGACAAGATCTGACTGGCCATCCCCCATCTCCTTCCCCTCCCAGCTATCTTCAGTCTCACAAAATGCCCTAATTGAGGATGCCATAGTTTTACCAGCTCCAGACGTTTGGAGCAGTTGGAACCACCGTGCGGTATCCACATTAAAAAATGTTAAATTTACAACATCCCGTAAATATACATATTATAAATGGACACGAATCACCTCCCATAATTGTAACGTCGGGTTTACCTCAAGGGTCCAATCTTGGCCCTCTGCTTTTTTCAATCTTCATTAATGACCTTGGCCCCATGTTACAGTGATTTTGTTCTATTTGCTGACGACCTTAAGATTTATCGCAAAATTTCCTCTGATTCTGACCATGTTATGCTTCAAAATTACCTTTACACATTACATAACTGGTGTATTCAAAACGATATATTTTTAAATATTGGAAAATGTTACGTTATTACCTTTACTCGCAACAGAAGACCAAAGGAATATGCATATTCCATTAATAATGTTCGATTAAATGCAATCACCACTATAAGAGATCTAGGAATTAATCTTGATTCTAAGTTTACTTTTAATGAACACTCAGTGATATCACGAGTAAATCTTTGAAAACGATGGGATTCATACATAGAATATCGAAACCATTCAAAAATCCCCAATCCATTATAACCTTATACAACTCGTTGATCAGAAGCAAATTGGAATATGGGAGTGTTATCTGGAATCCACATTATTTAAAATATTCAAAAGCCATTGAATCAGTACAAAAAAAATCCTAAGACTTTTATCATTCAAATTTGGATTAAATGCCTTACTCCTATCTTACGAGGAACGACTTCAACATTTTCACTTTACAACCCTGGAAAAAAGAAGACAATTTGTTGACTTAATATGTTTATACAAAATTATTCATGATAAGCTTCGAACAACTCATTGTCTGAGCAATATTAATATAAAAGTTCCCAATAGACGCAATTTAAGGACTCGTAATACATTCCATCTTGAATTATTTAATAACAATATTGCATACTTCAATCCACTGTCTCGAATGTGTCGCCTATATAATACCATTGAATGTGACCATGTAGACATTTATGCAAACAGTTTTACATATTTCAAAAGGCAAATTAACAAACTTCTACCATGATATATCATGGAGAACAATTGTGTGACTGCTCTATTATCATTTTATCTTCACTATCTTTCTTTTCTTTCTCTGCATTTAAGTTTTATATTTGACATTACTATGTTTTTTACTTCTTTTTGTACGTAGTAACAAGTAAACACTGATTACGCATGCTGTAAACATTTATAATTGGAGTGTTAATACCTATGTACTTCCCAATGGCAATTTTATAACTATAATCATTGTTAACACTCTGTAAATGTTTCAAACAATAAATAAATAAAATCCCAGCAAAAAAACTTTTATTTTAAAACAATGTAAAATCAAAATATTGATGTAATTCCATTTCAAAATCATCGCCATCACAAAATAATGATGATTAATGGGTAAAGTTTTAATTAGACATTCAATCCGTTCACAAGTTTTAGTCTAAAACACTTCCGCACTAAAACTCTCAAATGCGATGTGAACTCGAGAGATTGGCTGTTGCTGTGCAAAAAGGACACGAAAATAAGTCTGCTAAGTATCTATTTCTTATTTTATTGAGACGTACATAACAGACAGCAAATGTTATATCGGAAATTACGGAAAAAAAAACACACACTTATTTCATCAGGCAAATGTATTATTAAGGTTCCATGCCAACTCAGAATAAACTTAACTCAACACCTCTTTTCTGTAATATGCGAAACCTGGGGCGTGCAAATAACCCCAGAACTCTCTGAAATTAATTTTCAAATACATATATGATTGTGAATTTACCTTGCGCGGACAATATATTACTAAAAATAGTGATCTGACAAAATCTCAAAGGAAAAAAACAGAAACAATAATTTTGATTATTGATCTCCGCAACGTGAGAGGCCTCCCAGTAACTTCAATCCACTTAAATTAAGCTCAGTATAATTTTTACAATTTGAAATATGCATAAGTCACTTGTCACTTTACACAAATAAAGGAGAAATCACAATGAATTGCAAGACATTCAAAACACAAGATGATGTAATAATTATTCTACTGGTCACAATAACCCTTTCAAATAAAAACATTTCAAACTGCATTATTTCTTCAAAAGGACAAGTGAGCGCCATTTCTTGATTCTGGTCGAGTATGATTTAGCAGTTTTTTTTTTCATAATAAATTTCAGTGTCTCTTGTAATTCAAAGAGACCGCCAAAATCACAATTTTTGCAACATAAATATTTTAATCATTTTTTTCGAACAAACAAAAACAAAAAAACCCTAACCAAACTCTTTGAAGTCATTAAAAGCTAAAAAAAATAACTATCGCCCTGGTGTAAGACCACCATTCAGGATTGAAACGTTGCTTGAAATAGCTTTAGCCGTGCGTTGACTAGATTTGATTAGCCAGATTCCCCACCTTCCTCTTCCCCATCTCTTTCCCCTCTCCAATTATCTTCAACCTCACAACATACCCCGATTGGTGATGCCGTAGTCTCATTGGCTCCATGCAGTTGGGACTCTTCTGTGGTTCACATAATCTGTTTTTTAAGCCTTGTTTGGCTTCCGTGGTAGATAAATGTTGTTGTGTTCATACAATCAGTTCTCCAACTCGTCTTGGAAGCAGATTACTTCTTTGGGAAAGAATAGAGTTCTTTATGTCAATTTGGATTTATTAATACTTCGCGTATTACAAGTTGTGACTGCGAGTAGTCAACCTAACTAGGAGCTAGCTGAAATAGATCTGATTCCCGCCGTGTTTTGTGGGAGCTCCTGCACCTCGGTCCTCGGCCCTCTGGAGCACTAATACATAGCTAATCCAGCCGCCGTCTTGCGGACTTTCGGGAAAGCTGTTAGCACTGCCCTCTATGTGCAAATCTGGGAAGTTTTTAACTAACTCCATATATCTAACAAATAATGTCAAATAATAATTGAGCCCATTTTAGCCCACGATTCATCTCATGCTATCTGTACCTTCTGCTCTACAACCTACAGGAGAAGTAGGTCGGTACCTTCCCTTATTCCGCTCCGAGGCAAATTAATAACACTTTATGACGTTCGGTCTCATTAACTTAATATCTCTACCGGAATAATTATTATTCTCAAGGCTTTGTTTACAAGTTTATCAGAATAAGCCATCCCTCGGAGGGGGGAGGGGAGGTTGCCTTTGCCAGGAGGCAGGGGTGGGGAAATTATTATATTTAACCATTTTAAAACCTGTCTAAGATGACAGGAGAAAAAAGGTAATCAAATTAGTAACGTCGAATATGGTTTGAGATTTTCACGTAGGTACATCGTGATTATTTTTTCTTTATTATGCCGTGTAGCGTTTCCTCCTTATTTGGCCAACGTTTCGGACAGCGTTACAGTGTCCGTTATGGGGGCAGAAGTGTAGATTGTGATGAAACATGTTCGCTGAAGTAATGTTTTGGAAAAGTCAAGCCGAAATTTAAGGTGAAATTACAATTTTCGATGAATTTTTCTTTATTTCAAATTAATTTATATAAAGAATACAAAAAAAATATGCTTTGTATAAATTTAAAAAAAAAATTTATTGTTAAAATGACATTTTTAATTACTTTATCAACAATATAAGCGTAAACTGCGAAAAAATATTTTTTTCATTAGAAACGTGTGAACGCATATGTATTTACTTTTGCAGGGTGTTAACAATTATTACAGAAATAAAATAGCCGTTGAGATGTACATATTGTACATTTTACATAGATATTAACACTCCAATTAGAAATGTTCAGTGTTCACAGTATGCGTAATCAATGTTTAGTTGTTACTAGACGAAGATGCTTGTAGTGATAACAGAAATAATAATAATCAAAATTAAATATAAAACATAGTAGTGTCAAATATAAAACATAATCTGTAGAGAAAGAGAAGAAAGAAAGAAAATACATGATAATTGGTTAGACGTTGATATATGTTTTTTTGTTTTGTTTATTCGAAAAAAAAAATTTTTTCATACATAATTAAGATTAAGGCGGTCACTTTGGAGGACAAGAGGCACTAAATGCATTGTTCGAAAAAACTGTTATATCATCATGCTTGACCAAATGAACCAGAGATGTCGCCCAATTGTCCATTTGAAGAAATAAAGCAGTTTAAATGTATTTATTTTACAAATATTATTGTGACCAGTGATTTTTGTCATATCATCTTGTGATTTGAATATCTTGCTACTTCATTGTGATTTCTAATCTAGTTGTGATAAATTGACAACGGACTCGTGCATATTTCAAAATTACAAAAATTATACTGAGATCAATTTGGCAAAAGGTAAATTCACAATATAATTGATAAGTGCAAGCGCTACAGTTATTTCCTCCTAATATCATGCGAGCGAAGCCGCGGGTAAAAGCTAGTATATAATAATTTCATTTTTGAAAACATCAAGTTACCACACAAAAATACAATCAGGTTCTACGCCCCTGGAAATATCTGGTTGTTTTCACCCCACCTCCTCTCCACCTTTCCCTCCCTCCCCTCTCACACGTAGGGGGTGGGTTGTGGAGGGTGTAGGGGTGGTCGGTGGTGTCACCATGGATAGACAATGCTACCAACTTGTCTATGCTGTAATTTAAACCTATCCTTGTTCAGGGGAGCTCATTTAAAGTGATGTTAATTAATCGTGTTTTAATTAATCACACGCTAAAACACAAAATCAAATAATACCTACTAACAATTATTGTAACCATAATTGACCTTTTTATGGAGACAATTTTATGAAACACCGGAGATCATGAATTTAATCCCTTCAAGAGGAACATATGCGCGGCCCATTTCAGCCAGTTTCATACAAATCTTAAATTTGGATTTGAGATCAAAATACCCAACCAAACCGAAAAATTATTTTTGTATCCAAAAAGTATATCAAATATCTGGTACGGATGTGAGCTTTTTAATTTATTTTTGCTTTAAATTATAAGATGTAGGTCATTAAAGATTTTAGTGTTTCATGATTTTAAAGGCAACTTGGGCAATTATTTGTGAGTAACTGAAAAACAATAAAAAAATAATTTTATTATGTTTACTTTACAAATACAATGAAAAATAAAATAGAACATTGTTAAAAACGCATTCTTTGGGTAGTAATTTTAATGTATAAACAATAATTTTTTGTTCCGCTGTGAATAGGTAATTTGTATTTTAAATTTACATCTACCAAAATGATTTTTTTTCTTGGTATTTATTTTTTATTTTATAATAATCGCAACTGAGGTGGCTTGGCCATGTACTAAGAATTTCTGATGACTGAATTCCGAGGAAGATAGTAAGTGCGATTCCAGAGGGTAGAAGTCCAGTGGGCCGCCCCAGACACAGCTGGGCGAGGTAACTCCAGAAACTGTGTGAGAGGATGGGACTGCCATGGACGGAGGCCGAACAGTCAGTACAAGACAGGGACGTATGGAGGAGCCTTGTCGATGCAATCGGTCCCCGACCCGAATAGGAAAAGGGGATGAGATGAAGATGATGCTGATTTTTAATTGGTGGGTACAGAAAGTTTCGCAAAACATTAGTTCTGACTTGGGAGAATGCCAACAAAAACCATACCAACCAGGTAGGGTTTTTGTTGGCATTGAGAAGAACATATTGGCCCACTTGAGAAGAACATATTACGATATCTGAATATTTTAACAAAATTTATGTAAAATTGCAAGCCCCTGTAAAATAAATCGTTTGTTCCCATCTTTGGAAATATTATACGCCTAAGTTTAAGCCTTTCTACTTTCAAAAGAGCCTTACCATCCCTTACAACTTCTCGCAAATCTACCAAACATCCCTTGCTCTTTCGACATATGGGCACGAATTGCTTTGAAACAGGTTTGACGCTTTGCAGAAACGAGCTTTCGGTTTAATTAACTGCTCAACTTAATTACATTTTGCGTTTATGCCGCCATTAGAGCTAGCCAGCCCTGAGGACTGAGAACTGAGGACTGAGTACCTGCTTGATATGGGGGTAAGGGACCTCCTTTTGTTGTACAACAATTAAAAAGAAAGATTTCAACGTCGCTTTGTTTGGAACACACATTACTTTCTTTGGGGGAAATTATACAGGTAAAAAGAGAGAGTTTGTTTTCATGATTTTTTTTAAACGGATTGAGATTTGGTGATGTTTTTTTCGTCATTTTGCAAAGGACAACTACGGTTTTTCTGTCAGACCAAAGAATGTCAATTTTATTGAAGTTGAAGTTTTTTAATATGATATAGAAATACAAAAATTTGCCTCGTATGTCACCCGCCGCCATCAGCTGAGTTCGCCGGCCGGTCCAACGTGATTGTGTTGTGAACTTAGGTGTTATTTCTCGCGCATAATTGTACCGAGAAGAAGTTAACATGCTTGTCAACTTTTATAATTTTTGATTGTTTTATAGCAGTAATATCAAAAAAATACATAATAATTTTTTTCACATACTTCAATTATTGTTTTTTTGTTTCATTTAATACGTGTAATAAGGATGTTGTGATTGTAAACGCAATTAAAAGTAAAATACTCAATTAATGAGGTCCTTCCTTTATATTGTAAGTGTTGATTATTGATAAATTTTTGTACTAAGAAGCAGTTAACACGTTTGTTAATTTTCGCATTTTTTGTTTGTTTTATAGCGGTAATATTTTTTTTTTTTCGCATACTTCAATTATTATTTTTTTTAATTCATTTAGCACGAGTTACATAAGTTAAGTCTGTATAAGTGTAAACAATGAGCCAAATTTCAGGAAACGATAGATTTTTAACATGTCTAAAACCTTTCAGTTTCGGCCGAAACTGAGACAGATACCGAAGATTCGGTTTCGGTTTCGGTTTTGAGAGAAAATCCTGTTTCGGTCGGAATTTAATCAAAACCTGAACTTCATTACGACGGTAAGATCTTTACAACCAAAACATCATCACGACGAAAATAAACCCAAAATCAAAACAATTTAATATCGAAACCTTGTAACGTATATAAAAATAAAAAATTGCATACAAAAATCGCACCTTTTAGAATGTTTAATTATTTTTATATTATATTTCATTACATTGACATAGTAGGTTGAGCAAGCTTATTTTTCATTAATACGTAATTACCATTAACATAAGGAAAAATTCCAAATTTGCCTAAAAAATTATGAAAAATCGAATTCTTATGGCCTTTTATATAATTTTTAGATATTTACTATACCTTTAGATTAAAACAATGATTTTTCAGGTCTGTTGCGTTGGTTGATCTCAAATTCAAATTTCAAAAATAGAAAAAGGCAGCACAGCCTTTCCTATAAAAATATTAAAATAAGAAATCTTATAAAGTAAATAAATAATATATCTGTCGTATGATATTTTAAATAATCAAATTAAAGAACAACGAAACAATGTGATGCGTTTTGCTTGTTTTACAAACCCTCTACTCCTGCTGTATATTATTTTCTTATTCTCTTTATGCTGTTTTTCTTAATTTATCTTATTTGTTTTTAATCATTATCCTAAAATGTAATTGTGTATTATTTTTATACATAGGTTATTTTTTTAATTTCACATTACCTGTCCTGTATACTTTAATCTGTGTTTTTTTTCTTCCTTTAAAAAAGTTTTTTGTCTACCAACTCCACTTTATGTTCTCTTTAATCATCTATGTTTTTCTGCATGGTGTATAGAAGTGAGGCATAGAACTGGCAGAAGAAGGATGAAAGTAAACTGAACGCTGTAGAAATGACACCCCTCAGGCGTATGTGTGGTTCTAATTGTTAATTGTTAATTGTTCTCGCGGGAGAAATGTGGAGATCCGCAAAGACGCAAGAATAAGTTTAAGAAAGAGATGCTCGGTTTGGGCATGTAGAGCGAATGAACAAGGAAAGGAATGTGAGAAGAATACATGATGCAAATGTGAATGGTAGAAGAAGTCGGTGACGCCCGAGGAAGACACGGAAAGTAAAACAGATACTTGATCGGTCCATGTCAAGACTCATAATAATAGACGATGTATGAATGTGAATGAGGCAAGGTGTGTGCCAAGATCGAGTTGTTTGGAGGTCCGTCCTCTCTGCATACCCCTGCGAGGAAATGACAAGATGTTTAGTTAGTTAAAATGAATTTTATGTGGAAAATTCGCTGTTTCATGCAGCTATGTACCATGTAATATTTTCAATTAAATATGTATAACTGTTTGTTTCCCTGATAATCTAAACTAAAATGTGTATATACATATCAATTTCAATTCAAAGCAATAATGACACAAGATACACACGTGTCCATTGGCCAATTTATGTATAATATTCAGCTGTGAATAAAGTGGTTCGGCTGTAATGCCAGGTTATATCAATGTGCGGTGCTTAGTTCCACGGGAAATAGGAAGTAGGTAGCGGCAAGATACATTTAACGGAAGTGAGGGTAAGCGGACCGGAAGTCGACCGGAAAATGGAACTCTTGCGGCGACAAAAGAAAGCTCCATCATTTCCGGGCTGATAAACACCATTAAGGACAACTAGAACGATCGAGCACAGCCTTAAATGCGGGCTAAAATTGAACTTTACCTAAAAAGGAGTATTTTTAATTAATTTTAACTTACTAACTACCACACCGTTTCTCCGCAGGTTAGGCAGAGATAGTGGACCGCCACACAACTTTATCTTAGCATGCTTCTTTTTCGTTCATCTCCCCATTGATCTCCGGACAGTTGATCCCTCTGCCGCTGGATCCCTCCGACACTTGATCCCCCAAAGGATTATTTTTGCAGAACGTCGTCATGGGCAAAGTATGCAAAGAGGCATATACGGCCGTAAAACAAAAGTCAATCGTGACCCTGAGAGATTATTCAGTAATATACCGCCGAATAACAGAAGACGACATACTTATGTATGCAGTCGGCTTAGGGAAAATACAATGTAAGTATCTACTGACATACAATATACCCAAAAGCCCTCGAAAGGTTATGCAGAGAGGATATACGGCCGTAGATATAACTAAAGTCGATATACTTATATCCCCAGGCGTCTTAAGTGGAAATAGGCCATTCCTACGAATATTTTTACTAGCAATTGGTCATGAGTAGGAGGCGGAATGTGGAGACAAAACGAAAATTCCAGAGCCGCTCAAACTATTGTTATTTGACCGGTCTAATTTGTTTTACGGGGCCAACAGTCTTAGCTGGTTATTTGGTTTTAGCTTATTTCAGCATATCGCTCGCCATATATTCCCAATGTTTTTCCTCCGCCAGTCGCCTACTAGACATGAGTCAACGGATCTTTGCCTCATGCATACATAATGCTCTTCTGTTATTCTGTCCCTCGTCACGACTCCATAAAATGCGTAAATAATCATTGAAGACAAATTTGAAACAGAAATATCAGAACAGGATGCGTTCTCATCTACGAATTGAACCCAGGACTTGAGCCTTGCCGGAGCTCTGCTCTAACCACTGAGCTAATTTGACGTATCCTACACCCTATCCCCTTTAGTCATATTCAACTTATACTTCGACTACGATCTACCAACTTTATTTAACGCATACTTTTATTGGCTGCTATCTTTTTGTGTGTTTGCAAGATTCTTTTCGAACTAAGGCAATCCGGATAGTGTTTTGGATAAATACATCCATTTGTATTTTAATTTGCGACATCTACTGACTTTTCTGCAAGGCTAGGATGAATTCCTCGTTTATTTTCCGAATACCGAACGAGTAAAACCTCAAATGAAACATTTAATAATTGGAGACAATGTTAAGGTCTTTGACTCAATTCCTATCTTTTTTTGATTTTTCTGTTCTAAATTTTGGTTTCCAAATCTTCAATGATTAAATATTACAATTTGAGGTTTTACTCATTAAAGTTATTCCAAGAATAAAAATAAAATATCCATAAATGTCAATACAAACCTTCAAGAAATCATTAATCATATGTTAAAAGTTACTTGACGAGTAGTCACTCAAAATTTTCGTTATCTTAGATTCAGAATCTTGTACTACTCACGTGTGAGAAGTATCTTAGAGTATGGCTCCGTGATTTGGTCCCCACACTATGCAATTCATAGCAATAAAGTGGAGTCTGTTAAAAAAAAAATACTAAAGAATACTAGCTTACAAATCTGGAGTACATCGTAATCTAGATAACTCTGCCAAAAGACTCACTCACTTTAGAAAAGTCTCACTCGCCAAAAGAAGACACATTTCAGATATGATCTCCCTGTTTAAAATCGTAAACAACATGTATGATTATTTTTTAATTAATCTTAATATAAGGCCGAAATTCACGAGAAACCTTGAAACCTTTTGGATACATAATTACTATTAATACAAGTTTCTTCAAACCAACCTCAAGAATGACTCGGTTTTACAATAAATATTGCTAAACTTAGATGTATTTTCAAACTCAATTGCTACCCTCAGATTTCAGATGGAAATATACTTCCATATCCCTGATGATCTCCTTATTTAGAGCTATAATTTGTGTATAAATGTATGTATATGTGCATGTGTGTATATATTTTGTAATTTTTGATCCTTCTTGTTTTATGTATGTAATTTAATTAATTATTTTGTATTACAACTAATTAAGAATGTTGAGATGAAAGGTATGCCCACCTTTCATTTGAACTATCACTGTAACCATATTAAAATTGTTAACTAATGTAATAATTATATGAGATATATTCTGTTGGCGAGCCAACAAACAAAAATAAATAAAAATAATGCAGTAACTTAAAAGAAAAATAAATAAATTCCCACAAATTACAAGGTCTAAAACTACCTAAGGTTTCCCTAACTATCTCCTATTCCCTTCTGATTCCTTCGCTACCTTCTCTTCATCTCCCCCTCCCACACCCAGTCCTCCATCTTACCCCTCACCTTTCCCTTCTCCCCCCTGAAGGCACTTTATCCCGACACGGGTGCTTAAAGAACATTATGTTGCGTATCTTATATCTAATCCTACCCCCTTCTAAAATTCTGCAAAGTTAAGACACTTTACGAAAAAGTACCAAATGTAAAAAATTATTTTCAATTTTTATTTGAATGAAATTTATCTCTTTTTGCTAGATGGTGTGTTTTTTGTTAGTATTGAGATTAAATTTTTTGATTGCGTAGTTTCGGATAAATCGACTGGTCACTTTGAATTTGTAGGAAAATCCTTGAGGGATTTGATAATGTTTTCGTCTTTCAGGTAGGATTTTCTCTGCAGGTCTCGGTGGTGTAGTGGTTAATGTGCTTGTATTCTAGGTCTTAGGTCTGAACACGGGTTAAATTTTCCAAAATTGTACTGTTAGTATCACCTATGCTTGAAAATATATAACTAGTATTCTGTGAAAAGTAGATCTCGGGTCCAAAATTATTTTTTCTATTTTCTCTCATTTAATGAATTGAAATGAAAATTTCCTCCGACATCTTAAGAGGAACGTACGCGCTGCCCATTTCGGCCAGTTTCATACAAATCCTTAATTTGGATTAGAGATCAAAATACAAAACCACACTGAAAAATTATTTTTGTAATCAAAAGGTATATCAAATATCTAGTACGGATGTGACCTATTTTATTTATTTTTGCTTTAAATTATAAGATAAAGGCCATTAAAGATGTTAGTGTTTCATGATTTTAGAGGCAACTTGGGCAATTATTTGTGAGTAAATTAAAAACATAAAAAAATAATTTTATCATGTTTATTTTACAAATGCAATGAAAAATAAAATAAAAAATAAAACATTGTTTAAAATGCATTTTTTGGGTAAGTAGTAATTTTAATGTTTCAACGACAACTTTTTTCTCCGCCGTCAACAGGTAATTTGTATTTTAAATTTACATCTATAAAAATGATTTTTTTTTCATTTAATATTTCCATAATAAATATAGTAAAATATTTTTTTTATTGATTTTCATTTACTCACAAATAATTGCTCAAGTTGCCTCTGAAATCACGAAACACTAAAATACACCCCTCATACTTTTCCTACCCAGAACTTCCTAACCTTTCCTTCCAAGGACCCTCCACATAGCATCCCCTAAGATGGCAAGAGGTAAATATTTTTTTCGGGTTCTCCTGTGTGGAGCTAATTAAAAAAAAATCGATTAAAGATCTGCCCTGATGATGGACACTATAACGATGTTCGAAACCCTGGCTAAAGAAGGAGATAGCGCAACACGGCACAATACCCCAAAAACAAATCACGAAAATATTGTTTTTTTCCTCAGATTATCAAGTGTCATTAGGTATCTAACATTATAAAATTTCGAGGTATAAACAAATTATCCGGTGTAACAATAAGTTCAGATTATGAAATAACTAGCTTTTCCCCGCGGCTTCGCTCGCATGGTATTACGGGAAATTACTGTAGCGCTTGCACTTATCAATTATCTCCCCCCCCCCCCCACCCCACCCCCAACCCCTCCCGCATTCCATATATTCATTCCCTTACATTCAGTTTTCAAACATCGCGCCTACCACCTAAATTTCATAATGCTATAGCTCAAAGAAAAAAAGAATTACTTATCCAATTTTGTTCATTCGTTCGGAATTTATGCGCTTACAAACATTTCGGATGTTTATTTTTAATTAAATATTTGAAAGTTTGTGAATATAATAAAAAATTACACTATTTATTCAGTTCATTTATTCAGTCTTTATAATCGTTACGAATTTTATTTTTAATGTAGGAACTGACATTTATTACAAAACAGAAGCTTGTCCAAAAAAATAAAACATATTCTAATATTTGAATTTTCTGAAGCAGTAGCAATCGTTTCCATGGAAACGATTTTTTTCTGACGTTAGCAAAAATTTGCTTTAGTTAGCGACAGAAAACGTATAACAAATATAATATATTAATATTTATAATTTCATTACGCCAGAGCTTACCATCATATACAAAATATAGTCTGCGCATATAATTTAGCTTTCTATTGGTGAATGAATTTTTAAAGTCTTTATATTGTGTTATGCGTGAAAAGGTCATAAACAAACTCGAGCAGTTTCGCATTTATAATATTAGTATGGATGTTCAATCACTGACGCATTCAAAACTTCAGCGATTCTTTTGAAAATCGACTTAAAATATACACAAAAAACATCCCCGGGTAAATGCGGGTGCTACAGCGCTTCCCCACACATACATCATGAATATTTCAAAAATGGAATTCGAAGGGGGGGAATGGGGTGTGGGGCGTGTCCCGTGTTATCTTTACACCGCCGGATAAAAAAACCTCAAGGAAAAATAAGGAAAATAAAGGGAAAATTCGTGGAAAAATTATGGGGAAAAACGGGGAAATAAGAGGAGATTGGGCGCCATTAGGATTCGACGCGAGATGTGACACGGCATGTTTATTTTGAAAGAAAAAGTTATGTGAAGAATATTTTGGAATTTTGTTGAATTCAATATATTATGATATTTTATTTATCAATTTTTTTACATGATAAGTTTATAATACAGAGACACAGTTTTAAAATAAAAAAGATGATCTTCAAGAAGTAAACGTCAAATTAATGGTAGGTATAAAAATAAATTTAAGTAAAAATAATGCATTAAAATAAAAGAGAAAGTTTGTAATTTGCAGAGGGCATACAAACAATAATATAGTACGTGACAGACTAATTGTGATGAGTAATACGTGACAAAGTGCGTCATCCACAAAAAGAAGATGAGAACAAGTTTGTACATTGTAGATAAATATAAAAATACACAAATATAATATGCAATAGCCCCTTGTGATGTTCTTTAATTAACCTCGTGGTCCCGAGGCAAGACTCTCGACTCACAATCCGAAGGTCGCGGGTTCGAACCCGGCGTGGGCAAATAAATTTTATTTGATTAATTTGTGTTTCACAATTTATTCATTAAAAATAATATATAGTTTATTTGCGGCACGTTCCAGAGTGGAAGATACTATCAGTATCGCCCTGGTGTAAGACCACCATTCAGAATTGAAACGTTGCTTGAAATGGCTTTAGCCGTGTTTAGTGACCAGATCTGAATAGCCAGGTACTTCCCCACCTTGCTCTTCCCTATCTCCTACCCATCTCTACTATCTTCTGCCTCACAACATACCCCGATTGGGGATGCCATAGTCTCACTGGCTCCAGACAGGAGCAGTTGGGACTCTTGTGTGGTATTAACTGTAAAAAAAAAAAAAAATATATATACTACATAAAATATCATTCAGGTATTTCTTAAATAATGATGAGGTGAATTTGTTTCCAAGTGTGTAAAATCGAGGAATACGTGCATGTACGTGGTAGTATGTTTCAGAATTATTATGAGACTAACCTAGACCTCTCCAGCAGGACTCTCTCGAAACATCGCCTTGCACCTCAGTGGGAGGCATGTATTCATACGTCCATCACTCCTGGACTCACTGGCACCCAGATTCCTACCCACCCCTCATACCTTTTTCATTCCAAGAACTTCCTCTCCTCCCTCTCACCAAAAAGAAAACACCTTTCACACAGCATCCCCAAAGGGAATTATATTCCTCAGGGTTTCCTGCGTGGAACTAATTTAAGAAGAAATTGAGGTTTTGAAAAATTTCTATTATTTTGATTAAATAGTGGTGTATAAAAAAATGATTTATTTGTGAATTTGCGATAGTTTAACAATCAAATTTCGTCATGTTTTTCAGTCGGAATATGCCACATATTTTAACCCGTGAATTTAACCCAGAAATTTGGCGTGTTTTTCAGATGGTCAAAATATGTCCGCTTTACAATTAAATGCAAATAAATGGAATATTTCTGAACATATCCTAAAACTTAAAACTGTTTTTGAAAGGTGATAAAATACGCTTTCAAATTTTATAATTCGAAATAGATGTATAATTTTGAAAATATAAAAATTTGGCATGCAAAGAGGAAAAAGTTTTAAAAATGGCTCACCTTACATATTTCTAACTAAAATAACTTATTAAAAAAAAAAATTACATAAATATTTTATTGGACAATTTTTTGTGGTTTCATGTAAAAATAATTAATAAAAAATTCCCAAAGTTTCATAAATTTATTTCAAAATGCGATTCGAAACTTTGGTTTCATAAAGTTGTACATTTCACTTATTTTGTGGTTGGTTTTTGTATTTGAATATAAAGCGTAGTCTATTCTCTTTCTAACACCGTTTATATCATATTTCTCACTATGATAGTAAGGGAGATACAACTATTTCTATGAGACCTATAAGAGTTGTCCCTTAAAAGGAAGAAATAGACTTTATTATTTACGTGTTTTTTATCTGTATTACGCATTTTGGCGAATGGATGACTAAAATAAATTGTTAGAATAATAAATGAAATTCGAAGAACATTTCTCAAATAAAATGTCTAGTTACGAAAGCATCCACAATTTTCTTAGCTAATATGTCTGTATTATATTAACTACAATTAAATTAACAATTCAAAATACGAGGATAGTTTCCGTAAAATGTGAAAATTTCATTAAAATTAAAAATACTAAATCCTCTGTAACTTTTTTGCATATTTTACCATAAAACGTCGCTCATTAATTGGCCAATTAAAATATCCTCCGCCAATTTGTCCTTTATATATCAAACAAAGCAAACTGTTCGACCGCCACCCAATTAAATTAAGCATAATTTGCTTAAATCCAGACGTTAATTAAGCAAAAACAGCAAAAAATTCGTGCGCGGAATTTTAAACGGGGCAACGCTAAAATCGCCATCTTTCCCGGAACTTTTTCACAAAGGGTGAATATTTTAACAAATTTGTTGTAATATTAAAATCGCTTAGTTCCAGATGAATAATTTCATTTAATTAATGGCTCAGGCTCAGTGACTAATTTAGCTTGTATTTAAAATTTGATATTTAATCTATATGTTATCAAAAAAAGCAGGCACCATTACAATATTACGTCGTAATAAAACATAATTTTGTTCTTGTAGGATTGTGGGTAATTTTACTTTCAAACGGATATGTCTGCCATCTAGCGATTAACGTAGTAACCATAAACACATCACGACAAATTTTTTGGTCGTATTGAAATCTTAACTTCTCTGTGATATTTCATGAAGAGTTGTTTTACGATCAATTTATAAAATTTTAAAGTTAATACTAAAGTTGTGAAAGCCTTCTCAAGTTCTGTTATTATCCAAGTACTGTGAAACAATAGACCTATGATGAAATAATAACAAACCGTTGGTAGAATTTTCACGCAACTGGAATTTTAACTATGAAATTTGCTGAATTTTTAAATTCTGCGAAAAAACTCCGACTTTAATTTACGGATATTATAATTGTAGGGTTGATTGACAATTCTATTTTATAGTGCACACCCTTGAACCAGAATTACAGACAGACATGCAACTGAAGATAGTATTTTTGAAGTGAAACATCTTTAGCACCGTTGAGATTTGAAACACGAATGAAACCGAAATGGCACTAAAAAGCGACAAACACATACATCTATAGGATTTAGCCTGCGAGAGAATGAGATAGAATGAAACTTTACTTACTTTGGGTGCCTATGAAGCGTCAAGCTGCGCTTATTGGCCGTTTTGATTATGACCTCACGTTTCAAGGCTCCTATTGGTTGAGATTGTTTTGGTGAAGTTTCGCTTCTACCGCGTGTAAACTGCACTCGATTTTTTTTTAATATTAAATGTCTGCCCTAAAGTCTGTAAAATGTAAATCTATATATATAAAATACGCATACGGAAAGGCGCTACAAATTTCATGATGTAGAGCTTAACGGTAAAAAGAAATCAATTTTATTGAAAGGTATTTTTATTTGCACGTTTATTTCGGCCATATTATTATTTATATCACTGCTTTGTTTAGTTAGCAGTTCTCAAAAACCGACCTTCCTCTTTCTCTTTGCTCTTGCGGTGAGAGGGTGCAACTTGCGTCTTCTATTCCGCAGCTGGCGTAGCCTTACCTTATTCCTTACTACATTCTCCGTGGCGAGGGGTAAGAATCTCGACTAGCGATCCTGAGGTCGCGAGTTCAAAACCCGGCGTGCTAAAGTAAATTTTATTTGACTGTTTTGTTTTTTTATTTCACAATTCATTCCTTTAAAAATAACATAGTATAATATTTGCGACACGTTCCATAATAGAAGATATCGCCCTGGTGTAAGACCACCTTTCAGAATTAAAACGTCTGTAGGAACTAAGATTAGGAACAGTACTAAATAATGGTTTTTCAATACTGTTAACACTTAATCTATGGCAACACCGGCCGCGGCACATGGGTTCAAAACGTTCACGCCGCAGAGCGAAAATCTATGGCGCTCATTGCGTGCCAGCCATCAGCTTCAATTAGTTCGTAAAATCATAGTTCCTGCATTTTAATTCCGTGTTACAAACTTCTGATAATGCGCTGACACACAGCGCCGCGTGTGTGATAAAAATGTTACAATAAACGTTATCGTCTTTTGAACAATCAATCTTTCATTTTATATTAGAATCATAGAATCCCACTGCTGCCATCTACACACACGCACACCATCGCTACAAAGCATCGCTATACGTCGCTTGAAATGGCTTTAGTAGTGTTTGGCGACTAGATCTGAATAGCCAGGTATTTCCCCATCTACCACCCCTCCCCACTACCTTCAGCCTCACAACGTACCCCAATTGGGGATGCCACAATCTCACTGGCTCCAAGCGGTTGGGAGCAGTTGTAATTCTTGTGCGGTATTCACGTTTAAAAAGAAACATTAAAAAGTAGCTAGCTAGCCGAGACCGCTAATTGCCCAGCAGTCTCAAAGACCTCTGCGGAAAACACATTTAATTAGGGGCGGTTACTACGAGGACATTGGCGAGGTCTCTTTGCGTTTTGCCAGTTTGAGTCGAGGCTTAATTAAAACAATACACGGAGGGATTGGTGCATTTAATGCAAACAATTTCAAAATAATACCAATACTTTTTTTTTAATGTCAATAGATGCCGTACACGAATCCCAACTGCTTCTAATTGTCTGGAGATAGTGGGCATAGGTAATCCCAAATAATTGGCGTATTTTTGTGTCTGTTAATTTCCAAACACTAATACAACTTTAGATGTGCTGGGTAACTTCCAAATAAGTTTGAGGTTCATGTGATTACTAGTTGATTTATTCAGTTATCGTAAATATTACAAAGAATTTTTCATTGAACTTGACGTTCTTACTAGACTAGGTTCTAAATAGTTTTGCCGCACCCCGCTGGCGGACTGAAGGTGCTGCTTTCGTACCTAAGACACGAACTACGATGGGTGGTACCCTTCTGATATCATACTTAATTACCATCGTTTACGTAACTGGCGTCAATTATTCATCAAAAATTTAAAAAAAAACACGTGAAATTCACAACACCGAACAATAATACTCGTTAATAATCGGTAAGAAATACATGATGTAGTCGTTTTTTATCGATTTTTTAAATATAAACGAAATAAACATGCAACATTTCCACATAATAAAATTTCGCAAAACAATGTCAGATGACGTATGATGATTTCAAATAATGTTCGTCATCTCATATAGGATGAAAACAGGTAGATACCAAAATAGAAATTGTCCTTTTTAGACATGATTTTAGATTTTCATGGCCAAAAGTATTTTCATTATTTATTTTTGGGGTGTTATACCACGTTGCGCTACCTCTTTCTTTAGCCAACGTTTCAGACAGGGTTATAGTGTCCATCATCAGGGCAGATGTCTTTTTTTATCCTGAATCCATAGAAAAAGTGGACCCTTATGGAAACTGAGGGGAAAAAAAGCATCGTGTAAAATGCCCATAACCGGTATGTGAAGAGTTCTGCAGGGTTATGATAGCCAACATCCGATAGGAGCGAACACGGAAAGAACAACTTTACTATTATAATAATATCAATACTAATATTATAAATGCGAAACTGCATGTGTTCGTTTGTTACGCTTTCACGCATAAATCAGTTTTAAAAATTCTTTCACATAGAAAGCTATATGCGAGTAACAGGCTGTGTATAATGTAAACTCTGGGGTTGTGAAATTATAAATTTGACTATTTTCTATTTATTATTCATTTTCTGTCGCTAACAAAAGCGCTTATTGCTAGCGTCAGAAAACAAATTGTTGCCGTGGAAACGATGTTGATATATTTAAATAAAAATAAATCTCCGAAATATTTGTACCTGCATAACTTCTTAGCGACTGTACCAAATTGGATAATTCTTTTTTTTTCTTTGAGATCTGGCATTACGAAATTTAGGTGGCACGCGAGGAGGAGGAGTGGACGGTGGGAGGGGTGAGTGGAGAGGGGGGAGGGGGATAATTGATAAGTGCAAGCGCTACAGTAATTTCCTCTTAATACCATGCGAGCGAAGACGCGGGTAAAAGCTAGTATTATATGAATAGTGTTTTTATTTTACTTTAAAGTATTCAATAAGTAGCTACCATTTGTAAAATTTTTATATTTAAAATCCTCAGTCAGCGAATCCGCCCCTGTCGACGGATTTACAAACTTCCTCCAACTTATTAAAACACAAAAAAATGAGGGAAGCTTTTTAAAATGAAACCAAGCGATGAAACGTGAGAAGGGGTGGGTGCGAGCGGGCCAGACACACCCCCGCAGACGGGACGGAGGGAGACGGCAAACCCCGAGATGGAGATTTTTAAAGTGTCGCCGGAAAACAGTCGTGTTCTTAAAAAAAGCGTGTTAAAATTTTTGCGATTAACCCCCCCTTCCCCCTCCCCCATTCTACCCCACTCAACATTTCCCCCCACCAATTTTCGCGTTTCTTTTGTTACTTTTTGTTTTAGTCCGGGTGACTTAATTCGGAACACCTTATTCCACTTTTTACGGCGCCGAAATGATCTCAGTCTACATTTTAATTTTTTTTGTTTGATTATTTCTACAATGTTTGCTGCCCAGTTTCGCCCGAGTGTCAAAAAGATTTTTTTTTTTAAATATGGGTTTGCTACCAGGTTTCACCTGAGTTTAACAAGAATAGGGGTTTTTGATTTCTGTGCTACCCGATTTCGCCCGAATTTTAATACGAGCTTAACAAAATTTTTGGGAGGCGGGAATGGGTACCGCCGCCCCGGGAACCTTTATTGGATAACCAACACCTCTGCCATAGGTCACCCCAAGTGGTTCGCTACGTTTGGTGATTTAGCAGGGGTGCCCGCGTTCATGGGGTGAAGTTTGTTTGGGTCTTGGAGACGGATTGGACCAGGACACACTGAACCCCAGATTCCTACCCACCCCTTTAACCTTTTTCCTTCCCAGAACTCTCCTTCTTACTCTTTCCTTAACTTCCTCCACTCAGCATCCCCAAAGATGACATAGTAGGCCCTGAGGGAAATTATCTTCCTCAGGTCTTCCTGTGTGGAACTCATGTAAAAAAAAAAAAATGTTGGTTTTTGATTGCTTTGCTACCCGGTTTCGCCTGAGTTTCAATACGAGTTTAACAAACAGTATTCACTTTTGCTTGCTTCGCTACCCGGTTTCGCCCGAATTTTAATACGAGTTTAACAAAAACAATGGGTTTTTACTTACTTTGCTAACCGGTTTCGCCCGAGTTTCAATACGAGTTTAACAAAATATGGGTTTTTGCTTACTTTACTACCCGGTTTCGTCCAATTTTTAATTAACAAAAAATACGGATTCTTGCTTGCTTAAAGTTATTTTTATGCGCAAAATTAGATTTCTATTACCTACACTTTTGCATGCTTATTTTTAATATAATGTTCAACTCTTTTATTAAATCATTCCTCTTGGAATGCTACTTATAGATTATGTTCAATTTGGGAGACGTAAATGGGTACCGCCGCCCCGGGAACCATTTATTGGATAATAGCCTCTGCCATAGGTTACCGCAAGCGGTTCGCTACGATTGGTGAATTAGCGGGGGTGCTGGGTTCGTTTAGATCTTGGCAGTAGATGCATCTTCTCAGCTTCTGCGTGGCAGGCCGGATGGGGAGAGACTTGTTGAGGGAGATCTTTTGACCTCTCTAGCCGGACCCTCTCGCCTCATCGCCTTCCACTGCAGTTGAAGGGATGAATTCCAGATGACCCCCCAAATTCCCACTCACCCCTCAAACCTTTTACTTCCCAGAAATTCCTCTCCTTCCTTTCCCTAAAAAGACCCTCCACACAGCATCGCCAAAGATGACATAGTGAGTGAAATTATTTTCCTCAGGGCCTCCTGTGTAGAACTAATGTAAATAAAAAATACATGAATACCTTTTGAATCAAAAAGTTATTGAAAACACAATAGTGTTTCTTTCTTGCCTCATTTTATATTTATAGTGTGAGGCAATGGCGAGTCTATATATTAATATAACATTGCCGGTTCTATATAATTTTAATAGCACCTTTTACTGAAGATAAAGTCATGCGAAATAATGCAAAATCATACAAAATCAAGTGTTTTTGTTATGAAAATTTGATCGCTTAGAAGTATTATAAATGTTTCAATTAAATACTGCGAGTAGAACACATTTTGGACTTCTAAAAATCTATCACTTTTCTTATTAGTCTTTTTATAAGCCTACAAAAAAATAAAGTATTTGGTCTATAAAAAAAACACTTTCACGTGCAAATTCACCTACTTATAAACCCCTTTATATGGTTTTATTGTATAATGTGGTAAATTCAGTATATTGACATGATAACGTCTTATAAATCGATGAACGCCGGCTGCATGCACGGAAAAGCATGACTCATTATCACGTTCCGCCTGAGCCGAGCGTAAGAGCGAGAACGCGGAACAAGCGTTCAGCCTAAGCGTTCGACTTATGACGCATCTATCTTTCGTCCACTCCATCGTTATTATATGACGTTATCACGTAAAATTATCGTCCGTAAACCGACTTTAAGACAACCAATTTTTTATAATAATCGCAAACAAAAATATCTATGCCTGAACTTCAAAAAATAAAATAAAACATGCATTTTCTTTTTTTCAACTTTTAAGACGGCCGATACTCGACGAATTTAGATTTTTAAAGTAAACCTTATGCCATCGACGTAAGAACTATGCACTTGTCACACCCATTTTGTATCAGTTCCCCCCCGTCTGCGGTGGGGAACAGACGACCCTAGACTCTGTGTCACTTAGTTCCGTGAAATCAATTTAAAATTTCATTGTTATTACTACAAACGTACAAACAATGCGTAAGAAAGGAGTTAATGTCCTTTTACGAAATCAACATGTGAAAAACAACTCTCAAATACCTTTTCCAATAATTCGAAAAGCTTTTTCTCAAGTCTTGTCAAGTATTTTTAAATCCCGCCCAAAAAGAGGCGTGGATTCCGATTTCGATTTCTTCCTGGACTATTGGATCACCTTTGATTACTGTTCCACAAAATTGGTATGTATTTTTTTATTATTTATTTTTTATTAATCATAAATAGATACATATATTTCAAACAGATTCTAAACAATAGTTAGTTACACAACATATATACCTCCATAAATAAGCAGGGCTTGTGTGTATGGGGGGGGGTTGTTATCATAATAGTTTATATCGTAATAGTTTATAGTAAATATCATGTTTATAAAACCCCGTATAGACGTTATAATAATACAAATAATATTTTACTAAGTTTAATTGGACAGGTTGACGAAGTTCGTTACAAGTTAGCATTGGCATAATTTATTGTTTTAAAAATAAATCTGCCCCAGAGAACAGAAATGTAGGTACTGACAACGTAGATAATAGCTAGTATCAGTAAAAGGTATAACTGTATGCGGCCATAGGTAGGTAGGTACTGCTTTAACCCCGGGCGCCATTTTGTGGAGATATTTCTTTTGTTTCTCCAAAATGA
Source organism: Glyphotaelius pellucidus (assembly GCA_936435175.1). Classification (NCBI taxonomy): domain Eukaryota; kingdom Metazoa; phylum Arthropoda; class Insecta; order Trichoptera; family Limnephilidae; genus Glyphotaelius; species Glyphotaelius pellucidus. The sequence continues at coordinate 27,700,771 of OW386558.1, read as the reverse complement.
GATTGTGTAATGTAAACTGGGTGGAAATGGGTGAGAGGTGCATGGTTGCCACATCTACATTTTTTTTTATTTATTTGTTGGAAGAAACAAACAACGTTAATACAATACCTCCCTCAGTCAAAAAAAGTTTCTTATGGTAATGGTGATTAGAGATAGGAGTTATATTTTGCCTTTACTAATAAGATGGTAGAGGTAAGGAGAATATAGGATAAGGATACAAGATGGTCTCGATACATTACATAGGTGGGTCGTTCTTCTTTTTAACCTAAATAAAGTTGTCTCCACCAGTTAGTCGAGAAAAATTCAACAGAATTCCTAAAATTATTATCTTATAATTACTTTAAAATCTACTGTACTAAAGGCGTAACGACTGTGTGTATTTTAAAAAATATGTGTTCGTATTTTTGTAGTAAAAATTACGTTACAGAGTTGTAACTCCTCGTGATAGAGTGATAGACGTATTTTATACAAATCACAGTTGATTTCTGCCACCTCGACTTGCGCGTATTCTATAATGTTACAAAGAAATTAATATAACTATTTTTACACTCCAAAAGGTATATACAACCTATCAAATAACAGCGATTATTATTTTTAATGATGTTTAATAAAATATTTTTTTAAATCTCAAAAACTTGTCTCCTACAACTTTTATGTCGTACGTTGATTCTGTCATGTGAGTTTTCATTTGAAATAGGTATACACGCAGCTCGTTTTTGTCACCCCAATAGGCATTTTAGGCATCCTTTCTCCCTTGCTACAATTTCCCCTCTGAGATCCAAAGAGAATTCATTAAAGTAAAAACAAAATGTGACAGAGTGGTGGAAATGTGACAGAGTGGTCGAGATGTGACAGAGTGGTGGAAATGTGACAGAGTGGTAAAAATTATGTAGGTTAAAAAGAAGAACAAACCAGGTATCAATTTGTGATCGTACCCATTACTTCGGAACAATTTTCTGAAAATGACAATGAATTATTATTGGTAAACTCCGATTTAAGCGTTACGTGTTAAGTATTTATATCGAGCGCGTGTTAAGTACACCACAGCATGCCAATAATAGCTCTCTAACTATTTAATGTGAATATCGCGCAAGAGTCTCAACGGTTCTCATCTAGAACCAACGAGACTATGGCATCCCCAATTGAGATATGTTTTGAGGCTGAAGGTAGCGGGGAGCGGAAGAGGATGAGAAGATGAAGGGAAAAAACGAAGAAGAAGGAAGAATGGAAATACCTGGCTATCAGATTTGGTTACCAAACACGGCTAACGCCATTTCAAGCAACTTTTCAATTCTGAATTGTTGTCTTACACAAAGGCGATACTGAGAGTATTTTCCACTCTGGAACGTGCCGCAAATGTACTGTATATTATTTTTAATTAAGTAACTGTGGAATAACACAAATTAATTAAAATAATTATTTGTGCACGCCGGGATTTGAACCCGTGAACTTCGGATTGCCTTTTTTTAAATGTTTTTTATATGTTTACCGCACAAGAGTCGGAACTGCTCCCGTCTGGAGCCAGTGAGACTATGGCATTCCCAATTGGGGTAAGTTGTGAGGCTGAAGGTAGAGGGGAGGGGAAGGAGATGGGGAAGAGGAAGGTGGGAAGTACCTGGCTATTCAGATGTGGTCACCAAAAACGGCTAAAGCCATTTCAAGCAACGTTTCAATTCTGAATGGTGGTCTTACACCGGGACAATACTGAAGTATCTTCCACTCTGGAACGTGCCGCAAATATACTATATATTATTTTTAATGAATTAATTGTGAAACACGCCGGCCGTCAAACCTAACGTAACCGAAGAAAAATACAGAAATGCTTGTCTAAAAGTCCAAAACATGTTTACGAACGGTGCCAATTCGCAGTTTTACATAAAAATTCATTAAAAAAACTTCATTTTTAAAGAGTATAGCAAGCAAACGTCTGGAAGTTCTTGATTTTTTAAGTGTAATATTTTGTTAGTTTATTTATTTAAAAAATTGAGTTGTGTCAGTTTTATCCCCCTTGCCGAAATCCCAGCAAAGTATTCAAGTAATAAAAAGAAACTCCTGAATACAAATATATGAAAATTTACTTCCCCCTCCCCACCCCTCCCCCCACCCCACCATACCCCCGCGCACACACACATAAATAATTCCCGGAAATTTATCTCAAACGCAATTTAAACCGTACATTTGTTCAGAGCTATTTATATTATACTATACACGGGAATAAAAGAGAAAAATAAGGCAGGGTTGTGTGAAACCTCCTCGCAGCGAACTTGTTTAAAGCGAATTATCTCCTATAACGTATTTGTAACTGTCCTAATTATTTATAATCTAGCTTGAAAACTCATAAAGATGTGGACACAAATTGGATTAGGGACTTATACAGATGCGGACACAATTTATATTAGGGACTCATACAGATGCGTACACAAATTAGATTAGGGACTCATACAGATGCGGACTCAAATCAGAATGGGAACTCATGCAGATACGGACACAAATTAGATTAGGAACTCATTCAGATGCGGACACAAATTAGATTAGGGACTGATACAGATGCGGACACAAATTACAATAGGGACCCATACAGATGCGGACACAAATTAAGTCAGGGACTGATACAGATGCGGACACAAATTACAATAGGGACTCATACAGATGCGGACACAAATTAGAATAGGGACTCATACAGATGCGGACACAAATTATATTAAGGACTCATACAGATTCGGACATAAATAACGATAGGGACTAATACAGATGCAGACACAAATTAGATTAGGGACTCATACAGATGCGGACACCAATTTGATTAGGAACTCATACAGATGCGGACACAAATTAGATTGGGGACTCATACAGATGCGGACACAAATTAGAATAGGGACTCATACAGATGTCGACACAAATTATATTAAGGACTCATACAGATGCAGACATAAATTAAACTGCGGATCGCAAATTTGTAATGATGTAAAAACCTAATTAAATCGGCAAAACTTATCTCATAGCCAATCTGTTGGACACAAAAAAGTTGTAAAAATTACCCATCACCGAGTACAAATGCTATATCATTGGTGACCCGACAGTTTGGGAGACGGGAATGGTTACTGCCGCCCCGGGAACCATCTATTGGATAACCAACACCTTTGCCATAGGCCACCCCCAAGTAGTTATCTACGTTTGGTAGCTTAACAGGGATGCCCGGGTTCATGGGATGAGGTTTGTCTGAATCTGGTGGCGGATAACCTGGATACACTGAACCCTAGATTCCTACACATCCCTCTTGCCGTTATCCTTCCCAGAACCTCATTTCTTTCCTTTCGTTAAAAAGAACCTCCACACAACGTTCCCAAAGATGACATAGCCCCTGAGGGAAATTATTTTTTCTCGGGGCCTCCTGCGTGAAGCTAATGTAAAAAAAAGTTGATCCCCGACAGTCGGCCCCCGATTTTATGATGGTTATAAAATAATATTTTTTTGTGAATTATTTACCAATGTCAAACATGCGGTTCAAAAAAACTTCAAAAATGCCTTTATTAAAAGGTTGGTATGGATATCAAAAGAATTTATTTATCGTGCATTTTTTTTACTTTTACTCCGGTATTTACAGTATACAGACAAGTGGTTTTAATTTTGAAGCATTTGAATGAAAAATTGTTTAATACTTTTGTTATTCGGCGGTACGTCCTCTCTGCACATCCTTCTAGGGAGACTTAGATACATTTTTTGTAAATAGGTATACCTTATTTTCCCTAAACCAACTGCACATGGTATATAAGTTTACCGGGGGGGGGCAACTGGCGGGGAATCAACTGTCATGGAACCATGGCATGCAAGTTTCGATTGGCGATACTGGATAAGGCGATACTGAAAGCATTTTCTAATCAACGATGCACAAATTGATACACTAACTAGATATTTAATGTGTACAATGGAAAAGTCCTTAAACGGAAGCATAAAAATTATTGTATCATTCATTAAAATATCAGCACACAAACATTTCGTGTGTTTTTGGTAGATAGGTACAGATACATCAGAAAAATAGATTCTTGCTTGTGTAGTGTTGTACAGGTAAATCATTTTAAAAGAGGACATGTTTAAATGTATTTGTGTACACCGATAGAATCGAAAGTTTCATAAAAGTTTTTCTAACCAGTCTGGGAACACGTCCGCAGTTCCCTCTTAAACTCAAAATGCCCAAAGATACTCGCTGCGACGTTTTAACCTACTGCGTGGGCCGAATCGGAAGAGTCTGGTTGAGGGAGACCTTTCGAACTCTCCCGTCGGACTCTCTCGACCCATAGTCTTTGCCCGCAGTGGGAGGGATGGATTCATACGTCCATCACTTCCGAACACATTAGCTCAAACCAGTTGACGTTTGCTCGTTTCGCTGGCAGTGTTCGCAAAATACATTCAAACGGTGACCGGACAACTCGGAATGAAACCAACTCAGAACCATCTCAGATAAGTCATTTAGAGTGATAAAAAAAATATATAAAAAATTAGTTTAATAGGTTACGTTAGGTCTAAATTTTTAAAATGATATAAATTTTTAATTATTGTAAAAATCGTTATAACGAGGTTTATCTTTTGGCGTTGAGTTTGATATGATAAATAAAGGAATGCCCATTGTGGGAATAATCTGAAGATCACAGCGCGGGATTTAATTGGGATTCCCTTTTTTGTTTTTTTTCAAATATTTTTGTGGTTCTATCATAATAATAATTAAGAGTTAATTACTGATCAAGAGGATGTCAACAAGTTATCTACATTGAAGTCGACACAAAATGCACCTACCGCTTCTGCTGCCGTCCCTTTATGAATTTAAAATCACTAAAATTACTTAATTATTTCCCTTATACAAGCTACTTAATTGTTAACCTTTTGAAAACTTGGAATTACCTTTTTTATATGCACTCCATTGTAGTAATTAACGAATCATTAGAGTGTTTCAAATGTCGCATAAAACTGTCGCAAACTTTTCAACATAATTATTCTGTAAAACAACAACAAAATATGACTTTCACGATTTGTCATTATTCTCATGAACTATCACAATATGTTAATTACAAAAAACTATTGCAACCTGTTACTAATAATTGTATTACGATATTTTGTTTACGATATAACCTAATTCTGTCAACAATGACATGTAATACCACAGACAAAATTATGTACCACAAACAAACCAAAAAATATTATGATGTTCATAATTGCCCCCTTTCAGAG